>MTQE01002208.1:8608136-8644830 GCA_014337955.1 Aspidoscelis marmoratus | reverse complement strand
GGATGGGTTGATCAAGGAAATGCTGTAGACATAGTGTATCTTGACTTCAGTGAGGTATTTGACAAAGTGTCTCATCCCATACTTATTGAAAAAATTATCAAATATGGGATTGACAGGGCAACTGTTAGGCGGATTTATAACTGGCTTATTGATCACACTTGGATGTAAATGGCTTCACATCCAAGTGGAGTGCCACAGGGGTCTGTCCTGGGCCCAGTGCTATTCAACATCTTTATAAATGATCTGGATGAGGGAGTCGAAGGGATGCTGATCAGATTTGCAGATGACACAAACCTAGGATGGGTTGCTTACACAAGGGAGGAGGAGAGGATCCAGAAAGCTCTAGATAAGCTTGAACAGAGGGCTGAAACTAACAGGATGATATTTAGTAGGGACAAATGCAAAGTCCTACATCTTGGTAAGAAAAATGATAAAAACAAATACAGAATGGGAAGAATTTGGCTAAGTAGTAGCACAAGTGAAAAGGATCTGGGTGTACTTAGTTGATCAGAGGATGAACATGAGTCAGCAATGTGATGTATCAAGAGGAGTATAGAATCTAGATCATGAGAAGTAATTATTCCTCTTTACTGTACCTTGGTCAGACCTCATCTAGAGTACTGTGTCCAGTTTTGGGCACCCCAATTCAAAAAAGACATTGACAAACTAGAGCAAGTCCAAAGGAGGGCTAGCAAAATGGGTAGTGGTCTGGAAACCATGTCCTATGAATAAAGGTTGAAGGATCTAGGAATGTTTAGCCTACAGAAGAGAAGACTGAGAGGAGACATGATAGTGGTCTTCAAGTATCTGAAGGGCTGTCACAGTGCAGAGGGATTGTCCCTATTCTCACTTGTGTAAGATGGGAGGACTAGAAACAATGGTATAAAATGTGAAGGGAGTCAATACAGATTTAATATTAGAAAAAAACTTCCTGACAGTGAGGGTGATCAGTCAATGGAATAGTTTGCCACAGGAGGTAGTGAATTCTCCTTCACTGAAGGTCTTCAAGCAGAGGCTAGACCTACATCTATCTGGGATGGTTTAGGAAATCTTGCATTGAATAGGGAGTTGGACTTGATGACCCTGGAGGTCCCTTCTAATAGCTGGTGGCTATTGTGGTTGGTGGGATGGAGAGCAAGATGGGTGATAGTTGGGGCTACCAGAGGAGACACAGTAAGTAGAGTAGTGATAAACAGCCTATTGTAAGGCTGCAGTTCTACATGAAAGTTAACCCCAATGAATGCAGTACATAAATAAATTTTATTAGGGGCAGCAAACCAGCGGTAATGGATTATGCACACATTAGACAGCCCTGAAAAGAAATATGCATGAAGCAGAAAGGGAGAACAGTGGATTTACACTCTGGCCACATCCCCATGCATGTTTGGTCCTGATCTGAAATCAGGTTCGGGAGGGGCCATCCCCATGCACTTTTTATTTGGCCTAATTTTCTCGGACCAAATTGCCCAAACCAGGACCAAATTTGTTCCTGGAAAAAACAAGTCTGGGCATGGTTTGGGCTATTTGGTCTGAGCCAAGCCTGTGCATGAGGACGGTCCTGGACTTCATTTTACTCCATTTTCCAGGCAAGCAATCTTATTGCCTCCCTGGAAAAGGGAGAAAACTCAAGCCTCTGCACCCCCTGTTCCCGATCTCAGCTGATAAGAAAAAGGCTTGGCTTTACTCCCTTTTCGAAAAGGAAGTAAAGCCAAGCCTCTTTCCTCTTTGCCCTTGCTGGCCAGGCTGCCTTGCAGATAGTTTTGGCTGCCAGCTGCCATTCACTTCAACCACTATGTTCAGTGGCAAGGTTTGAAAGGAACTGTACTCCAGCAGCCTCTCTTGAGCACTGTATTTTAGCCACTCTGATTGACTAACCAGTTCCTTTAAAATACAGTCCTATACATGGCTACTGTGAGATAAAATCTGTACAATAGGCTGAGGAGAGAAGAAGCAGGAGAGAATGCATGCCTTTTGGGCTGTGGTCACACCCTCATTTTAAACCTTCTTCAGTCCATCTTTAGGTCTGATTTATCACACTTTTTCATTTCTATCCATTTTCTTTGTTGACAACCCATTCAGGAACGTCTAAACAGAGGGTGAAAGGTCCACAAATAAAATGGATAGAAATGAAAAAGTGTGAGCAGTCAGATCTGAAGATGGACTGAGGGAGGCTTAAAGTGAAGGCATAGCCACGGCCTTTAAGACTCATGCGAGAGAATGAATTTGAATAGGCACAGCATAGTCCTATAAGCTTTATTTACTTATTTGCATTTATTATCTTACCCTATACCTGTAAGGCTCAAGGATGGTTATAGTAATAAAAAACAAAGAATAAGCACATTAAACACATTTAGAGTGCCTATAAAAGGGATGCCTGATGAATTTTTTTTTCCTACACAACCATTAAAGGGTGTAAGAGCCCCCTCATTTTATATATGGGTATGCCCAGGTCAATGGGCATAGGATAATGTCTATAATAAGCAGTATTAATTATACAGGCATCCCTGTGTATTTGTACGCCCGGTATATAAGAGACAGATACAGAGTAATGTATTTTGGAAAGTGAATTTTTGGCCTTTAAGGTGGATTAATATTAGTGTGCAGATGCAACCACCTCTAGAATTCTTTTTAAAGTCTCTCCTTTTAAAAAACTGTGTGTAGATGCAGTCATAGTTTCTCTGGATTTATGGCTTATATACCTACAGGTTTGTAAAGCTTTCAAGGAATTTACTGGGAAGGAAGGGAGGGTGGGAGGGAGGGAGGAAGGAAGGAAGGAAGGAAGGAAGGAAGGAAGGAAGGAAGGAAGGAAGGAAGGAAGGAAGGAAGGAAGGAAAGTGCTGCAAAGTCTCTTTTCCCTTTCCATAGCATCTCACCAGCCAGAAAAGGGGAGGCAGTAAAGGAGACACAGAAAGGTTCAGAGTGAAGAGAGAAAAACAGGGCTGAGAGTGGTGACTGACAATTCTGGAGTCATAGGGAGGCAAAGATATTCACTGGCTTCCTCTTTAGTTTCTAAGGATACCTGCCCAAATATGGAACTGCATTGGACACTCTGCTGTAGGGGTGGCCGATCCATAAAGCGGTGGGAAGTGCCTGATCATAGGAGCTCAGAGATTGTGTCCATTCTTTTTTGCCTGTGTGTGTTTCAATTCAGGATTGACTAACGTGGGCAGAATCCATGATGTTGACTGGAGTTAATTTTCATGTGGATTTGAACACAATTCTAACCTTAACTTTTGACTGCATCCACATCCAGTTTAAAAAAATGGGGGGGGGGAGCTTAAAAACAATTTTAGAGGTGGTGGTATTTGCATACTTAACTTAATCCACATTAAAGGCCAAAAAACCCCACTTTCAAAATACATTATCTAGTTTTTAATGTGGATTAGAAGTGGAATGGGATCCATTTGCTTCCACCTCTAAGCTGTTCATGAGCTGCTTAATGTGTAAAGATGCAGCCCATGGCCACTTCCAGCCATAAACTGAACAGGCTGAGTTCCTTCCATCCCACATTTGTAGCAAAATGTTCGCTTGATAGGCCTTGCTATTCCCTGGAGCGGTTGTTGGGCTTCTGTACCAGCTGAGTCCAGAAGCAGCAGTCAGGCACTGTTTCCCTCTGCAGATAAGTGCAGCATGCTATGGAACTGCAGATTTTAAAAACCTGTACATGACAGATGCTGACCGTGAGCACTACAGATTCTTCCATTTATGTATCCCAAAAGCTTCAGCAACGATGATGAGCCTGTCTCAAAATCTGCTTTTCATATCTTAATTCACTGCAGATTGAGTTGCCACTTAATGCATGGTCAGGGCTTCTTAGGGCAAGTGCCATCACGAACCATGGTTAATAAAATGTTTAGAAGGAGCCGAGGGCTCATTTAACACTAGTGCTTCATCCAGACACTAAGGGTGTTCACAAATGTGTGGTGTTGTTGTTTTGCATTTGTTTCATACCAAATCAAATGTAAGAAAATTCATATTTGTTTGAATAGATCCCCTTCATATGTGGTAGGATTATATTCGATACAAATGTATTTGTATGAATTTGTACAAATATTCGATACAAACACATACGTATGAATATCAAATGTGACGAATATCCATGCATGTCCCTACCAGATGCATTTAACTTTAACCACATTATTTGTCCCCAGCTGTCCCTTCCTTTTTTGCTGCCTTGTCCTCTATTGTGGCAGTGCAAGTGGGCATCTGCCATCACTATCTGGTGGTGGTTCCCCTGAGCTCCTGCTTTATAGCTGGTTTGATTCTGTGTTTCCAAATCCACAATTTGCAGGGTATTTTCAGGAATGCAGCTCTAACAAAGACAGAGAAGTGAATGTAATGGACTTTGAAAACCTTGTGTACAAGTCCTTTTTATCTTTTCATTCTGGGTCATAGTTGCGGCCACACTTCTGCTTTCTGTCTTTATTCCTGAAGGGGAAAAATGGTGGATGAAGATTCAGAGTGGGCCAGAGGTTAATAACCCTTCCAGGCCACCAGGGAGTAAATGCTGAACCTTGAAATTCAATCCACGATTCTTTTTTTCTTGCTCCTCTGAGCTGAAATGGAGAGAGGCTCATTCAAGGCAAGCCTGGACTGTTTGCGTCCCAATATGAATTCTGAAAGGCAGCTGTGTTCACCTTGGTATCTAAAACCAGGAGAAATTTTGCACCATTCATCTCTGGGTTTTGCTGCTTAAGGATAATGACAAGAGAGTGCACCAAGGTCATCAAGTATTCATACATCAATGTCATAGAAGCAAATATGCCCAGTACAAACACGCAAGATCGAGGAAGCAAGACAAGTGTGAACACTGACTTCTAGGGCCTTTTTTGTGTTTACCTGTAGGATAGTTCCAGGCAAATTGCTGGAACACGTTATTTGTACCATGATCTGCTGCGGCTTTCCGAAAGGTGTCTGAGCTGCTTTTGAGGTTTATCTGCTGGGACAGCCTAAATACAGTCCACAAGCATCCCCATGGCGTCATGAACTGCTCAGGAGTAGATCTGCTTCCGGATCCACCAACTGTCATACTGTACTCTGCCCTTGCACACTGGATGTGATATCCCATTGCCCAGTTGTGGTGGTGGGGGGGTGGGACATCCGATGACGGGACACAAGTCCAGGAACACAACAGGACATCTTTCCATTAGAATTGATAGAGTAGCTGGACAGGAACAGGCCTGGGATAGTCTTTGGAGGCCTTTTCAAAAAAGTAAGTGCAAATCTAGCCCTACATGCAAAGCTATCTACAGGGTCAATTGCAAATGACAAAACATCTTGTTGGCCAAGTTCTCAAAAAACTGAATAAACAATCTAAGGTTCAGGACTGAACTGACTCAAATTATTTTGCTCCTCTATACCTTTTGAAGGAGCATTTGGGAATAGAAGCTTTTTCCCAAGTTACCATGGGGCTTGGTAACTGCTTAAGCTGTCAGGTAGGGGTGTTTTTCCACTGAGCTCCTTTAATTTGGATCTAAGAAGATCCAGATCTAAGGAATGGGTACTTTTCTTAATCCGGATCTAGTAGGACAATCACACTTGGCCAAGTGGGATAAGTCCCGAAGGTCCCTATGGGCAAGTTCCCATTTAAGGAATAAAATGAAATATACATCGAGATTTACATCGGTATTTGCATCGATATGTAAAGCATGTTAAAAGGAAGCAAACAGCATCTAGCAATCGGATTCAACCCTGATTTTCTGTCCCCACTGTCCTACCATTTAAAACGCTTCCAATAACGGGTTGGAGAAAGCATTCTTTCCCCTCCTGAGCCTTTCCCCACCCCTCTCTCCCCATTGGCTTTGATCCGATAACATGGGGAATCCCAGCCCCCACCCCCTCCTTTTCCTGCCCATTTGAAAGGGGAAAGCTTGTTTGTCAAGGCAAGGGAAGCCAATGCAGACTATTGCAGGAAGTATTTTTTAAAACAATCAACTAAGTCCCCTCGCCTTCCTTTCCTTTTTAAAAAAGGCCATAGCAATGTAAGAACCTTCAAGCACAGAGAGAGAGAGTGTGAGAGAGAGAGCAGCCCTTTGTCTGAGGCAAAAGAAAAACTTGAAAGGCAGAATCTTCTGATTTCCTTCCCTGCCCCTCTCTCTCTCTCTCACCTTTCCCTGCCTCTCCTTCCCCTTGCCTTTCAGGGAAGCCAAAAACTGCAGGCAATGTGGCAACATTGTTATTCGTGTCCCTGGGTGTGAAGGAGTATTGCCTGAACTGTTACTTTGTGATCAGGGAGAGGCTGGCTGAGAAGGAAACTGCTGAAGAAGCCCTGCACTTTAAAAATCTGGCCATGGGCTGTCCTGTCCTGCTGGGAGAAATCCCACCCATTTCATGACAGATTTGCCCTGATAATGCTGTAGCGTTTCCACAGCTATGGGAAGAAACATTTCAAAAGCAAAACTGGGGAAGACACCTGAAAAATCAGGTGCTTATTTAATTCCATTTTAAAGCCAAATAATCCTCAAGATAGCCCTAAAACTGATTGCCAATGGGGACGACAAGGATCCAAACTGTTATTAAACCATTTTCAAACTGTTTTAAGTGATAATGGGAACAGGCCCTATGAGTCAGGAGTAGAAGAAGATTAGGTTTTATGGCCCTTTTCTCTCCAAAGTTATCTCTGTATACTTTTTCAAATTTGCTGTCATCTCTCTTGGGGGAGTGGAGGGCTTCAGCTTGTAGCATTGAGATCCTAAATGTCCTCCTTCAGCAGTTCTCATTTGCTTCTTCTCAGCAAGCTGCTGCTGCTATGCAATGGGGAGGGCTGGAGAAAAAAAGTCTTAACACCTTCCCCACTTTTTGGCAGTAGTCTTCTTTACTGTTGAAAGGGAGGTTAGTCCTTCCCTTTCCCTCCTTTCTTATAGTGAGAAATATCGCTGCCAGAGAGGGGGATTTTGTAAAAAAACAAAACAAAGCCCTCTTATTTTGGCAATGATTAAATTTCTGTTGGAGGGCGTGTGTGTATGTGTGTGTGTGGGGGGGGGGGAAGACTGCCAAGCAATAGAGGGTCTCCATCCACTGGCTCTCCCTCTTGCTCCCTTGTTTTCCTTTGTTGTTTTTTTCCAGCAATAAATCCCCCTTTTTGGTACTGATCAATTTGCTGCGGAAAAGGTGTGGAAGTCCAATTCTCTTTCTGGCAGGGATCTTCACTCTCAGAAAGGGGCAAAGTCCAATTCCCCCCTCCATTTTGGCTTTCCTGTCGAAAGAAGGAAATAAATTCCACCCCTTTCTGATGGTAAAAAAAAAAGATCACTGTGAGAAAGGTGGGGGAATTTCTCCCCCTCTTCTCTCACACATGAGGAAGGGAAAAGCTCACTTTTTAAAATCAGGATTTTTATTAATAATCAGAATAAACAATAAACAAAATAAAAGCATGAAAGTAAGGAGTATAACTTAACACATAGTATCGTCCCACCTTTCACCCATCCTGTGCTCCCTTCCCTATCAATGTGAACTTATTCATGCTTCTCCCCCCCCCCATTATTAAAACATCTGCGTAAAGGATTACTTAGCTGGAGTGACAAATCCTTGCGACAGAGATCCAGCTTTTTGTCCACCTCACCATATCTGATTCTGCACTCATTAACCTTTTTTGAGTAATTATATATTTGATAATCAGAATGTCCCAGTCAGGTGGAGAAAGGTCACTGATCAGATAGTGGGCAGGACAGGAGGGTAGTAAAACGACTCCCTCCCTCCCCCCCCCACATCTTTTAGGAAATGGGGGAAGAAAGGAAGTAACACTGATTCAAATGTTTAGTGGGGGACAGTGGAAAGAGGAACAGCTTCTAGTTCCTTATGAAGAACACTCTGAACTCTTTTCCAAGGGAAACAAAAATCATTTTCCCTGAAAACCCTTAACTCAAGAGCCCCCTTCCCATCAATCCTGTAGATAACAGAACTACAGTTAGACCCCCATCCACAGATCCGATAACTGCGGTTTCACTTAATTGAGGTCAACCGCCCCAGCCCCCAGCAATAGGTCCATGGCAAATTTAGTGATGTGCATTCAGGCTTTGTAGAAGCTTTGACAAAGCTCAGTCTACCCACTCTCCCCCTCACATCCCCTTAAATTTGACCACTGTTCCACTGCTGCCAACTCTGCCATTGTACCACCTTCCTCGGAGGCTCAACAGGTCTCCCACAAGCATGCATGCAGCCAAAGTGGCCACCCGTGTTTCAGGCCCACATGGTCTTCTGTATTCTTAAAAAGACCCTGAGTCCACGGCAAGCCTTGATACGTGTCGTATCCTGCAGTTGTGTTGATGTCAAAACACGTGAGAGGTGAAAGTGGTACTATTAGCAACCCACAGAAGGCTCATGAAGTGCTGTCTATATTGGAAAAGGTGAAAATTTTAGATGTGTATGAGTCATCAGTTTGTGAAATCTATAAGAACAGGAAAAGCATATGTGAAAGCTTTGCTACTGCAACCACAACTGCAAAAGTTATTGCCACAGTGACGGATAAAGTGTTGATGAAAACAGAAAAGGCGTTAAGCTTGTGGATAGAAGACAAGGCAAACAAGCGAGTTCCTGTTGATAGGAAAGTGCTTCAGCAGAAGGCCTTAAGTCTCTATGCACAATTTTGGGAAAATTTGGTAGCTCAGAGGAAACCAAGACACTTACAGCCAATAGGAGATGGCTGCATAGTATAAGTAACTGTTTTAACCTAAAAAATGTAAAAATTTCTGGAGAGTCAGCATTGGCAAATGAAGAGGCTGCTTCCTGGAGAACTTAAAAGAATTATCCAAGATGGAGGCTATGATCCCAGGCAAGTTTTCAATTGTGAAGAGACAGGGTTATTTTGGAGGGAAATGGCTGATAGAACTTATATCCAACAAAGCGCTAAGCAGGCGCCGGGCTTTAAAACATGGAATGATAGGCTCACTCTGGTGCTGTGTGGCAATGTAGCAGGCCATATGATTAAGCCTGAGGTAGTTTACAAATCTGAAAATCCCCATGCATTTGAAGAACAAAAATAATATTCTTCCATTTTCTAGCAATTTAGTACGAAGGGATGCTCTTTACATTATGGCTCCATCACTGCTTAATTCCAGAAGTTAAAGAATATTTACAGAAAGAAGGTTTGCCTTTTAAAGTTTTATTAATAATAGATAATGCTCCTGGCCATCCAACAGGACCTTGCTTCTCCAGCCTCTAGACAAGGCATCATTTGGTTTGTTAAGACCAGTTATACTCGGCAGATCTTTGACATGATTCAAGCATCAATGCTGACTCCAATGCCAACGTTGAGGAAGCAATGGATGCATTAAAACCAGAAATAGTGAAGGCATGTTGGAAGGCCCTCTCGGGTATCAAAGATGAGGTGCAGAGAATCCTTGATGTGGCAAGACAAGTTAGTGGCGATGGAATGGGGCAAGTTGCTGACAGAATGAAGCAGTTGTTGATCATCTTCAAGAGGCTGCAGAACTGATGAATGGGGAGTTGGAAGACCTACTGAAGTCATCTTCATCAGAGGACGAAGACGACTCATATAGTGAAAGTGAACCATCAAGATAGTACAATATGATCCTTCGATGGAATGCACCATCAAAGTGAACCATGCAGAATCTGAAGCTGTGATGCCACTAAAACTGGTGTTTGAAGAATTCAGAAGACAAAGAAAACAACTACCAATTAAAATGTGCCTGCAAAAGCAGGAGAGGGAAAAAGTGTCCACACAAGAAACACCTCAGTCTTCCATTTTGTCAGCTCTCTGGTCTCTTCTGCCTCATCAAAGCTTGGGGATGATTCAGATGACCTTTCTGACATTTCAACAGAAGATTAACCCAAATTCCTTCACAATGCCTACAAAAACTAAATTAATCTCATTACTATAGGCACTGTATTTGGTGAGTACTGTTGCCCTATCATTTCTTATTTTTAATTTTTTGGTTACTGTATTATTGAATTTCTGTAATGTGTTCATTATAAAAAATGGCAATAAAAAGGTTTTTAAAAACCCCATGTACAGTGGTGTTATATAACGTATTCAATATTATTTGCAGTTTTTGGAATCCACAGTAGGAGATGGAACGTCCAACTGTACCGGGGATGACCTCTCCACCGAATGTCAGCATACAGGCCAATCTATAATGAGAGGAAGCTAGATATTTGTAACCCAGATCATCTAAGGCTTTATAAGCTAGTGCTAATATCTAGGATAGGGTTAAGTAGTAAGGTCAACAAGATGTGTCCCACCAGCAGTACCCACCAGCAGCCTTCAAGGGCAATTCCACATCACATGCATTGCAATAGTCCAGTCTGGAATAAAGCTCCTGAATAAAACTGCTCAGAATTATGCTGTTAGACAAGAGAGAAAAGAATCCTAAACACTTAAATGTTTACACATCCTTATTAGGGATTTGCACAATATTTGTAACATTCAAAATTTGGACATTTGAACTTGAATGGTATGTGACGATATTCAGATGCTAACATTCAAATGAATATGAATGTTTCCGGACATTCGTATGAATACTTTGGACATTTGTTAAACTGTAGAAATGTATCAGATGCGTATCTATTTGTATCAGATACGTATCAATTTGTATCAGATAAGTATTGAATGTTCATACTAATACGTACAAATAGATTCGTATCAAGGAGCATTTTACCACATGCGAATGCGATCTATTCATATGAATACAAATTTTCAAACATTCAATTCGTTTGGAATCAAATGCCCCCAAAACATCTGGGCACATCCCTAAGCCCTATACTTGGAACCAATAAAGAACATACAGCCTCTCCCCTGACCTGCTGCCTTTCTGATTCTGCTGGGTGAGTTCATGATGTCAAATTACATGGGCTCAAAGGCAGGAGTGGCTAATGTGATGCCCTCCCAAAGTTGCTGGGCTCCAATTATCATCAGCCCCAACCCACATGAATAATGATAAGTCACATATTAGCTGGTGTAAGAAGAAGCACTTGTTGCCCTTGCAGGATATAAGGGCATCCCTTATGTGCACCCCTTATGTGCAGCTTTATTGGCTCTTGGGAGAGCATGTTGGATGATGTGGGCCTTGGCCAAGATTCATCATGGTGTTCTGCTATCAGACCACTGTAGGTGGCAGTTTGATTTTTCTTGGCCTGCTCTGAAAACTGAAGAGGAAAAGCAACCATCTGTATGCTGTGCTATGGGTCCCGTGCCCGCCTCTTGTACTGCTTCCAAGCATTTCAAGAAGTAATTGCCAAGCTTCTATAATTTGGGATTCAATCCCTCAGTACAAGATTTAAATAGCTGCATTAACAGTCCTGCATGCTTAGGCTAAATAAGTCAATAAATGCTCCCAGAAGTAGAAGATAAGCCATCAAAGTGGGGTACATGTGAACATTCTGGCACTTAACTGTTTTTGGAAAAATCTTTCTGCTTCATTCAGATTGGGAACGGATGGCAATCTAGAAGCCGCCCCATGTTAAGATGTCTTTTTACAGCCCTGTTTTGAGCAAATCTTGCATCGTCGTCACTACTGCCGCAATAATGGCAAAATCAATGCTTGCTGAAAAATGAGCCTGGGGAGTGCTTTAATTAATTAATTGTTTGCCTTTGTGGACTGCTTACCAAATTGCACAATGGTTCATTCAACAGGCAGGCCAAGAAAAATAAAACAAGATATGAGAACCAATTGAAACCAGTAGGAAGCTCTAACACTGGACTTTGATCACTGACATTTTCAGGAAGGCCTGGGTCAAGAGATGTGTCCTTAATAAGTATCAAAAACAAAGAAGGTGTTTTATCCATCTCCAGAAGCAGGAAATTCTATGTAGTAGCTGGCATAAGGTTCCTTTGCTTGTGCCAGTAGATTCCCTTTAAAGCCCACCCCATGCACCCATGGAATTTTACACAGAAGTGACACTGGTTACACAGTCCAATGCACATTTGTTGAGAAGCAGGTCCCATTGAGTATGAAGAAGTATTAAGAATTTTTATCAGTCTTGTTGTGCTTGTGACCAGAGCAAATTAGGCTGTTAAACTTCTTCTTCTGTGACTCTTAACAATCAATTGATCTGCAGCAATTTAGCAGATGAAATAATTCATCTCCATGCTTAAGCATCTGGTGCTAATTCATGCACATCCAAGGTGGTGTTAAAAGTAGACCAGCTGAGCAGAATCCTCTGCCTGTCCATCCCAACCCAGTGCCAATGGTTTCCCTTATTATGAAAATGTATAGATGTATAGTATTTAAGCCATAAATGCACAGTGCAGCAATCAGCTAGTGAAACATTTCTCAGCCCATTGAGAAAGTGACTGACACATTCTGACAGTGTTGCGTTGATCTATTTTTGTTTGCTGTTTCAGTTTTTCTTCTGAGTCATATGTCAGTGTATATGAGACCGTCAGGGCCATTGATACTTAGTTCATGTCTGAAACTATGCAGACCATGCATAGCATTTTTGGCAGAAACTGGGTAAACTAATAATTCCATGCTGAATTTGTATCACTCTAGTGCATTTCCCCAGTAAAAAGCTTCTGAGTTATAAGAGAGAGACTGCTTGTTAGCACTTGAGAAGGGAATTGAAGATGTGTTTGCCTGCAGAGATACATGGGGAATCTTTGCACAGTTTTTGCAATTTAACACCCACCCCTGTTTTGCTCTAATTGAAGGACACATAACATTGCAGGGCAAACTAGAGGCTGGATGCTTTTATTTCCAGCCTATAATTCCTGTCATGGAACTATTTGTCCACTTGAACTTCTGAAATCCCCTGAACCTATTTGGCTGGTAAAAAAAAGCAATGTTTGGGTGTGGAAATGAAGACGACTTGGTAAGGATCTAACTTAGTTAATGTATACTTTGTTTGAGCCAAAGAGAGACTAAAAGATTGCTCATGCCTCACCTCTGACCATTGCAATTTCTACCTCCCCCCCTCACTTGGCCCCAGAGCTTTATCAGACTGACCCTCCTCTCCCCCGCCCGGTGCCCAGTCACTTCCCAGGGGAGTATGAACTAGAGTCCCTGGCAGTCTGGCCAGACAGAGGCCCATAAACGTGATGGATTTATGGCAAGAGTGAAGGACAGAGGGCTGGAGGGGTCATAGCCATGGCTGGGGAAGCAGCTTGCAGAGGCTTTTGGTTAAATGAGTTGGAAGTTCCCCAGCTCTTCTTTTCCCTCCCGCTGGCCTTTTGTGAAGTGTCCTTTCCTTTGCGATGATGATGGGAAAAGATCCATCAGAAATAAAGACTGTGCTTTAAAAGGCCTGTAAAAATGAGTCGAGCTCCCAGTTTCTCCTGTCTATAGTAAGTTATACAGTTATTACGCACTTCCCTACCCAGCAAAAGTCTCTTCCTCGCATGTGCTCTCCCTTTCTCAGCCTCTCTCAGTGTGTGCACACATTTATGTGCATGTGAGCATTCCTGATTCAGGGGTATCAGTCCAAACATATGTTCTTTGGCTCGTGTAACCCAGGATGGCACTTGCACTGTCAGATTCTGGTGGAATGCAGTTGAACTTCCCATTGCACAATGCTGGGTCCTCGAGACTTGGTAAAAAAGCCAGCGTCAGATCAAATGAGTCTGTTACTGTACAGGCTTCACAGCCTGCTGGTGTCCTGCCAACCAATTCCTCTGCTAGGCAGTGGGGGTTTCCTGCACTTTATTTAAAAATCTGGTGTTCTCCTGCAGTGCTGGTGTCATTAGCCTTTTAATCAGTGCAAAACCCTGTCTTCTCACCAGGCCCAGTCTGACGGCATCTTTTGAGGTTACAATAGGGAAGCTCTAGTGTTTGGAGGAAAGTTTGGGACTTCTTGCCATTTAGGAGTTAGTAAGGGGAGTACTTTGCAAGGCAAATGGCCATCTTTAATGGGTAACACTGGCCAGAAAATCCTCAGTCAAATGAAGAATTTTAGAACTGCAGAAGAGGAAGCTTCTGATCTGTCTGATTATAAACTGCTAGGACTGTCATTTGAATACGGTGCTGAAATGTCAGCTTAGGATCTAGAGAAGATTGATGAGCTGGGAATGAAACTTCAGTTCTTAGTCCAACAGAACTGTGGAATGGCAGACTCTGAAGATCAATGAGGTAAGCCTCTTAAACTTCATACAGATAGTACTGACTGATTCCTCATGGATCAAGCTGGATAGCTAAATTTTCATGTGACACACACTGGCAGCAGCCCCCATAATGGATTAAAAACCATTTTCTCATCCATTACTATGACTATGGCATCCCCTCACTGCCATCTCCTGTATCTTCATGCTATGCCAGCCCTTCCACCTCTGTAGCTATCACAGAGACTCTACAACCCTACTGCATCAATGATGAAAGAAGCAGGCTTTTCAACTTGTAGTAGCAATGTTTTTCCAGTCAAAAAGCCTCGGTGAGCCATTGGGGAGGTCTTCTCCCAACAGAGTATGTGTCTCAGTCATTCTTACAGTTGTATTATGAGTCAATTCAGACTTGCTTGTTCCAACTCCTCATTTTTTCCCATGCTTAGCATGGGAAAACTGTATCTTTCTCTCTCCACACCTCACAAAATTTCCCTCTCTGTGTGGTCAGCAATTGGATGTAGTCCTAGCATTCAAATCTTTACTTCACAGGAGCAGGAAAGTCAAGCTTCATCCTCCATCTTTCCCTGCTGCTTCATCAAAATGTTGATTCCCTTGTTGGCATTATTGTTAAAGCTTCTTGAAGTCCAGGTCTCAATTTCTGCTTTGTAATTTGAGCTTTTACATGTGCAATTTCAAAACTGTGTGCATTGGGGAGAGCTCAGTGAAAAAGGGGGAAGGTTTGAGGGGAGAAATATTTGTGATGATGGGATTATTAGTATTCAAATGAACTGTACTTCATCTCCTCCCAAAACATCCATGGTGGTTTGGGTGAGGTTATGAGATGCCAATGGCAAAGTTGATGGTGATATGGGTCATTGTTGGGCTAAGAAGTGTGCACCCATAAATAGGCACAGTTGACACATACCCCAATCAGCATGTTCCTTCTTCCCTGGTCATTCTCAATAGACTGTCCAGTATTGCTTGCCCTAGAGTTGCTGAAGAACAGTGAAGGTCCTCTTTTAATAAAAGGAAATGTTTCCCTTGTACGTTGCTAAAGGAAAAGGGAAGAAACTCTGGGGGAATTCCCACAGTACGCGTATTTCTCTTTCTCTAAACCAAAATAATAGAACTGGATGCAAACACGAATTTGCCTGTTCCCATTACTTTTAACTTAATCGTGTTCGATCCGGATTCTGAGGATCGTACGTGGCTTACGTGACTCAAGGGGGGATTCAAGTGGCTACTTTTTAAAAGCTGCTTTGCAGGACTGCCCTGCCCTCTTCCTCCTGGCATGGACGTGCCACCCATAACAGACCCCTTCACGGAGCCTAGCTGGGTGGCTGGGTGGCTGCTGCTTGCCTGGATGGAGAAAAAACAGGCACCGGCAGCCAGCGATTCTTTCCCCTCCTCTCCCCATTTCCCAGGGCACACAGCAGCAGCAGCAGCAGCAGCAGCAGCAGCAGCAACTCAAACCCCCTTCACAGCCACAGCCTTTAAAACAGAACCTCCAGGGCTTTCCTTTTGTTTCCCTTTTTTAAAGGTCAGAACTTTCAAAGAGCTAGAATTGCACCAAACTGCAACATTGTTATTAAGGTGTGAAGATGCTAGATCGCTACAGTGTAGCTTTAAGGACTGGATTTTTATAGTGGCTGTTCTGAGGGTGGATTTTTTCAATGAAATCACTATCTTTGCAAGCAAGCTATCGGGGGAGGGAAACCCTAAACATGGATTCTCATCCCTTAACACTGCACGGTCCCCACAGTAAAAAATGTAAAACGTTTCAAGCATCTGTTGAAATCAGGATTGAGATTCACCATGCTTTGGGGTGGTTTAACACAGAGAAAGTGTGTTAAGCCAAACTGCCGTGCGGACTCCGAGGATTGAAAACGTTTTGAATCCGAGATAAGGTTGCCGTGAAGACACGGCCTCTTTCTCCTTGCAGGGACAGGAGAGAAAGGGAAATGGAGGATACATTGTCATTCTCCTTGCAGGAATAGGAAAGAAAGGAGGAGGCGTGCATTTTGAGAGTGCACTGCGGCACACAACCAATTGTGGATCATGGTGTTGCCCAAGGCATACAGAGTGTAACTTCTGCTGCATCTTCTCTTTTGTTAAAAAAAGTCAAGCAGTTTGAAGGCACAAAATGGGACAATGCAGTGAAACAATGAATTATATGCCAAATGCTGTGCTCTCTTCCTATCCCAGCAGTGATGTTCTCACCCTCCTGAGTACAAGTCCCACAATGAAGCCTGTCATTGGACAGAAGAAAATGGGGAGCCCTCCCTCTGCATACTCAGAAAAGTACGGTTACCACTTGAATAGTCTACTTGCTTGTTCTCACTTTGCAAAATGATAAATAAACCTAATGTTTAACATAGAATTCAGGAAAAAGTCATTACTGTACATAGGTAAAATAATCCAAAGTTAATTGATCATGAACAGCAATGGCAAAAGTAAATGGTAACATATGCAACGACCTGCAAAGGAATATACAAACCAGACAGCCATATAAAGATGAATGCAAATTTATTTTAGTTAAAAATGTGGGCATGAGAGTTTGATGAAAAATAAATACAGGAGAAGACCATATTTGGGAACAACTAGCTGAAAATGCAGTTCCCAGGGTATTTTGATGCTGCTTTGAAACTGCTTAGGGACTCCTGTTGCTACATGCTTATGTCTCCTCTGCCTGTGCAAATAAACTTCTAATTCTTTTTCATGGCGGAGGGAAGAATTACCTTGGAAAAATGGTGTCCTCTTGCTAGACTAGATTAATCTCTTGTTGTGACACTGTTACTACTCTGGCATGACATCATCTTGACAGCTTGCTTTTTGTCCAGACACAGAGCAGGCATGAGGGCATTCGCCTCTGGGTTGTAATGTGTGGCTACCATGTTGCTTGCACATTTCACATCTTTGCTGATGGGAAGGGCCTTGGGGAGTTTGCTCCACTGGAGTGAGCTACCTTTGTAGCCTCAAGTAGCCTTGGTAAGAAGCTTGATAGCTTTGCTCCTTCATCAGTCAAGTTGTCATGCCTGCACATGCAAGATCTCCTTGCCTTCCATGCTCAGACCATTGTGTAAACATGGTACATATGGCTCAGTTCCATGCACGAGAAAGCAACTTCAGAACTGCACTTCACACAAAAAATTTTTTTGCACTTTGGAAGGGCATTGGAGTCCTTCTGCTAGGCTGCTTCTAGCCCATTCAGGTGTGGAGACGGGCAGACTTGGATGCCCTCCAAGGTGTCTTCTGGGGATACGATCAAAATGGCATAACTTCTGTTTATTACAGTCCAGAGGTCCCCATGCTTGCTCCATGTCTGGACCATAAGCTGTTAAGATGCTTTGATATCAGAGTCACACCAGTGTTAGGGCCAAGTGTGGCTCAGCCTTCGAGAAGTATGTTACACAAGGCATTATGGGGAGGAGCTCATATGCCTGCTTCAGGAAATCTCCCATCTAAACAACAGGACTCCTGCTTTTGCTTCCTAGCCTGAGATCCAGACATTGGCAGCGAGATGTCACTGCAATGTTAAAAAGAACCTTCCAATCACCCTAGCTGCTTTTTCATCCCCAGTATGGGGCAGTCCCAGGCTAGGGATAAGAGCGCTTTTCAACAGCAGTTTGGCAGAAAAATGATTGAGGAAGGAGAAAGCCCTGAAGTGCACACTGCAGATGTAATGTGGTTTTACAATAGACTCGGGGGGTGTTTCCTTTACTACCATTTTTATGTGGTGGCAAGGCCCCAGAGCTTGTCTTCCATATTGTAGAAATTAATGGTACAGTGCTGAAATGCCCGAGGGATCCTGTTGATGAAGTTAATGCTCTTGCCTCTGGGCAGGTTGGCAGCCTCTGCAATCACCTGGCTACCTTGGTTATTAAAAACAACAACAGCTATACAATCTACATGCCTTGCCAACAGATGGAGAAAAGAGACGTTTTTGTCCTCTAAAAAAAGTAAAGCTTGAACTTGGATTGTTACATACATTTGGACTTGTGTGCAGGTGCGTGCATATGGGGGTAAGCATTCACACATGCACACAAAGAGCGTATGTTCCTTAAGCTGGCTCAGGGCTCAGGTGCAAAGCATAGTTTTCTTCCAGGCTTTGCTTCTAAAAATATTGGCATATAATAATTTAAAACAAAAACATTGCATATTGTGCATTGCCTTTGGTCATGTTAATAGACTAAAAGCTCCTTAGTGCTTGCAGCTAGGTGGAGGTGCTAGAGAATTGTTGATGATGAAATGCAGCAAGGTTTCAGCATTTCTTACTGCCCCCAGCAGCCATGCTTTGTCCCTTGAGGTGAAACCTCAGAGAAAGAGCTCATAAGGACCAACAAAGTAAGAGCAGTAGGGCTGCTTTCCCCCAGTCTTGCCAGGTGAATAATGATTTGGGGAGGAAGCAGTACTACGTAAGTACTGGATCAGGCAACAGTCTATCTGGTCCAGCATCCATCTCACACAGTGGCCCACCAATTGCTTCTGGGTATCTTAAGCAGAAGAGAAAGGCAAAACCTTCACCTGCTCTTGACACCCTGCACGTGGCTGTTACAGGCATCCTTTCTGTCTCTCCAACTTGGAGATGGTACATAGGCATCTATACTAGTAGCCACTGATACATGGCTATTCCATGAATTTATCTAATCTTTTCTTAAAGCTATCCAGGCTGGTTGCTTTCACCATCTGGGCCATGATCTCATCTGGCTGAACTAGGTTGTCCCGTTAAGAAACTGAACTGTAGCCACCCTAATCCTGTTCACACCTAATCCCCAGTATCAGTCCTCAGATTGTCCACAATTTGGGCTGCTATGCTCACACCTTTTATGTTATCTCCCCGAATCTCCTTTACATGACTCTTTAGTTCTCCACCCCTATTGATTACATGAACACCACCTGCATTCCGGAGGGATAAAGTTCTGCTAATCAATAGTGGCAACGGGATGTGTTTGGAGTTGTGTAGTGCTGACAGCAAACTTGGTGTTAATACAGGGTCCTGTTGGGGTGAGGGGACTGTGCCCCCAAACAGTTGCAGCCAAGGGATATCCCAGCCAGCATGCATCTCCACCTCCGCAGCCATTCTGGAGAGACTGTAATCTGCCCTTTTCCCTAAAGCTGCTGAAGAACTTTCACTTCTCAGTCCCTTTCATTGCAATGAAACCTTGTTTCCCTTGCACGTTGCTGAAGGAAATCAGAAGCTACATTGTCCTTAGAACTGTATCATTTCTACTGTTGCTCCACACTTTCCCGCTCCCCCTCCCAACAGTGCTTTTATGGCCATTTATTTTTTTAAATCCCTCCCTGTTTTTTGGAAAAACGCATTATCAATCTAGCACAAAATAGATTTATATTTTTTAAAAAAATGAGGGACAGAGTCTGCAAGCTTGCGACCGGAACAAAGGGGAATTGGGGGAGGCAGGATGGGAGAGGAGACCATCCTGTGTAAACTGCATGGCAAGCAAAGAAGAAACTACCCCATGATCACAGCTTTCTGCCAGGCCTCCTTTCCCTTGCAAATATGAAGCTCCTGGTTGTTCAGCAGAAGTGGAAAGGGATGTAAGGAAGGGGGTCAAGTGTGTGTGCCACCCACAGCCAGGCATTGGGCAGGAGGGAAGGCTGTATCCACCTCTCCCAAGGCAGTTCTGTCCCTTCTAGCCTGGTCCTGTACTCACACAGGGCAAGTGAAAATGGACTGGCTTCCCAAGATGGCTTGAGTCCTCTGGAAAAGTGGACTCTGGAGAAGCTGGCTTGAGGAGGGACAGCCTGCCCCCATTATGATCTCAAGGAAAAAAATTCCGAGCAATGTAGCAAGAAGATGGCCAGAAGATGGTATGAACTATGGGTGTGATCACAGCCTTAGTAGTAACTTCCATAGACTGATAATCATCTAGGTGAAAAAAAAATACTTCCCCTTACCAGTAATTAACTCTCCTGTCCATCAGCTTCATAGAGAGCCCCCAGATTCTAGCATTATGTGGTAGAGAAAGGAAATGTTCTGTCCCTCTTTTCCACACTTTGCATGATTCTAAACACTTTGATCAGGTCACTTCTGAAATATTGCCTTTCATGGCTGAAAAGGCCCAGATGTCACAGCCTGATTTCACAAGAGGGGTGTTAGTTGCTGGTTGCTGACTCCCAGGGACATAAGGTTACTCAGTTTGCAGGAACTCTCTATCTTTAGGATACCTTCTGTGCTCCTGCAGGGTTGATTCTAAGAGGGATTTTTAAAGGAACTGATACCTTGGATGCTGTATCGGTATGCAGAAAAATGTGAAGTTTGAATACAACAAATAAGCTTGCAAAGAACATGCATCTATTTGATATACCCTGTGAGTGGGTGGATAGAGAAAATTTCTTTTCTCTATCACAACACTAGAACTAGGGGGCATTCTATGAAACGGATGGATAGGAGAGTCAGATCAGACAAGGCAAAGTATTTCTTCACCCAGAGGGTCATCGGTCTATGGAATTTGCTGCCAGAAGAGGAGGTGGCAACAGCAACCAGCCTAGATAGCTTTAAGGAAGGGTTAGACAAATTTATGGATGACAGATGTATCAATGGCTACTAGAATAGATGCCTGGGGAGACAAGCAGGATGCTTCTAAGGCCATTGGCTGGGATTCAAGAGCAGGAGAAGGTTCACCCTTGTCTCTGCTTGAGATGCCCATGGACAATTGGTGGGCCACTGTGTGAGATAGGATTCTGGACCAGATAGGCTGTGGCCTGATCCAGCAGGACTCCTCTTATCTTCTTATTAGGGGTGTGCATGAATATTCAAAGGTATTTGAAATTTGATCGAATCTGCCCAAATTTTGACACTCGAATTCGAATCAAATGTCCATAAATTCAAATTTAAAGATTTGAATGAATTTTGAATTTTGGATCTATTCATTTGAATTATGCAGGCATTCGCATGTGTACGGGTTTGTACCTGATGTGTACTTGCAGATACACATCTTTCCCACATCCATTTGTATGGATCTGTACCGCACAAAAACGAGTTGCATACAAGATAACTATGGGATGCAGACGGACACGTACAGATGTGTACAGGATGCGTAATGATGGGTACAGGCACACACAAATGTTGTCAACATTCATAAGTGCAAATTCCAAGTGAAAATGTTGAACGAATAAGATTCAAATTTGCTTAATTCAAACTGAGTTTGGTTCAATTTGAATCTTAAAGATTCTAATTGAATTGAATTTTGGAGTATTCAGTTTGAATTGAATCCCAAAAATTGCATTTGTGCACAATCCTAATTCTTATCATGCATATCTGTCATCATGCAGAACTTGCTTAGGTCTGGATGCAATCTCATCATGACTAGGGGTGCATTCATATAAAGTCACTAAGGTTTTTTGAGTGCCACAAAAGTGTTTTAGGGGGTGATCACATCCACATTCTCTGATCCTTAATCTGGATTAGAAGTTGGATGGGAACCATAGCATCCACATACTGCTACCTTTAAGCTCCTTTTGAGCTGCTTTTTGTAGATGCAACTGGGAAGCAGGAAAGCCATGATGCCCTGGTCACCTGCTTTTCTGCATTCATCTTTCTGTTCATCACTCTGCCTTTTCCCTCTTCATCTCATATGCCTGGTCTCTGATGAAGATGACTAAATGAGTTTTGCAGGAGGCACATAGTGCAATTCATTTAGGAAAATAAAAAGGCTTACCCCCAGTGTGCCTGTGTTCACACTCAGGACTGTTACTCAACACCAGAATAAGTGACAAGTCCTTGGGAAGCATTGTGCATTTCTCTCTCTCCATGCTCTGCCTCCAGAAACTGATGGGGAGGCTGTTACTAAAGCAGCATATAAAACCCACTGACAATGGCCTGGTTGTCATAGGCTACTTATGTGCCATCTGTTGCCTCACCTGCTGCCATGGTAGCTGCTGCCCATTGTGCCTGGTGAGTTGAGGGCAAAGAAATGGCACCTATTATTAGGCTGCAGCCCTGTGCAAACCTATATAAAAACTGAGCCTTCTAAGCACAGTGGAAAATGCACACATGAACCAATCCTGAACTGAAGCAGGTATGAAGGAGAAAGGGAAATGGCTGCAAAGGGCCACTGTCCACTTTGACTGCTTTCACTAGTGGCCCCCCGAAAAAGAATAAAGGGAACACAAATGACCATGGCACAAAATAGCTACAGCCATAGAAAAGGAAGATACATTGAGAGATGGGCACTGTGTCTACTAATAATGACCATGGAGGTGCTCTCATTCAAAAGGGAGCTAAAATGGAAACCATACCCAGTTGTTGTTTTATCCTGGGGGGTTGGAGGAATCAGAGGGTGGAGGGCTCAAACTGTACTTCATCTAGTTTTGTACACAGAGACACAAAAATGCATGATTGTAAATCAACCTTACTGCAGCAGCATCAATCATTAAAAAAATAAATAAAAGTTACAGGCATTCTTAAAGCTTTCTTTCACACACACACACACATACACCAGTGAGGACTCAAGTCCTTTAAGTGTGCTATGTGCAGAGTCAGGCTTTTGCAGCACAGACATATTTATCTTTTTACCATTAATTAATGGTTAGATGGTGTTTGGAAGATGAGAGTGGGTTTCATGGATGTATATCATTTATATTAAATGTGAGTACACAAATCACTTGATTAATTTTTACAAAAGTACCTCCAGGATCCTGCTGATATTGTTATTTCACATTTTGTGATCTTTGGGAGGGAGGGAGGGAGTAAGTGAGTGGGAGTGGGAGGGTGGAAGGTAGGTAGGTAGGTTTATTGTGTGGGGAGGAATAAAAATTTATTGGACAATCATATTATATTGACCAAAGTTTTGAGTTTTTTAGAAGCTTTTAGGTTGCATCCAGACGTCGGTTACTTTTCCCAACGAATTTGGATATTCTGAAATATTTATTTATTTACATTTTTATCCTGCCCTATACCCAGGGGTCTCCAGGTTGGTAACAACATCTAAAATCAAACATCATTTAACATCATTAAAACATCAAAACAATAACACCATCTGCCAGTAGGAAGAGAAAAGTATATCCCCATTTAACCAAAGGCCGGGGCAAAGAGGTGTGTCTTTACTACCTTCCTAAATGTAAACAATGTAGGTGATAGACACACTTCAAGGAGGAGACTATTCCATAGCCTAGGGGCCATCAATGAGAAGGCCCTCTCCTGGGTGCCTTTTGCTGCTGAAAGCAGTGGGATAACCAGGAGGGCCTCCCCTCCCTTAAGGCACAGGCAGGTCAATATGGGAGTAGATACAGGAATATCCATCCTTTATTCCAGAATATCCCAATACAGTGGAATAAATAACATCTGAATGCAGCCCCTATCTCCTGAGGAGCCTGTATGTTGGTCAAGAAGCAACAGAAGTGTGTGAAAGGAGTACAACAAAGCTGAATATTGTCACCCTCTCTATTTAACTCATATACTCACTGCTTGGTGTGAAATGCCAGGCTGGATTAATCAGAAGCCTGAATTAAAATCACTGGTAGAAATATTAACAGTCATAGGCTGTGTCAGTGCATGCACTTAAGACCCCATTAAGCACCCGATAAGGACCCATGTAGCACACATACACAAGGTAACTTCCGCACATTAGGACAGAATAAGGCATTAAGGACGCTGCTTCCGCATGGCATCATGAGAGATCTGCTCCTAGAGGCCCTCTAATCTGGATTAATGCAAGACCTGAAAAATGATGTCCTCAGTCCGGATTAAGAGAATACGCTTCCACTCAGAACTGATAAGGATGGATGTGGCAGGACCGAAAGTTGTTGGCCTACCCCTATGGTCATGCCTATGCATTCCCGCACGTTCTTCATAGTGGCTACATTTCACTGCTGCACCCACCAACATGGGGAATGACTTGAGATTGACAGCTGTGAGATCCAATCCTGCTACACCTTGGTCAGCACTTCCATGATGAGGCCAGAATTGGTGCAACGGCATCTGCATGGCAACTGTGCCATTCCATCAATGATTGTGCAGACATTTGGGAACTCATTTAGATCCATAACTATTTCATCCGGATTTCTCCAATGATGGATTTTAGAAAGTGTGGAAGCACCCCTAGATAGGTGGATGATACCACTTTGAGGGCAGAAAGTGAAAAGCAATTAAAGAGCCTTTTCATGAGAGTGAAAGAAAAGAGTGCTAAAGCTGGCTTAAAGCTCAATATTGAAAAACACCCTAAGATGGCATTCGGTCCTATCACTTCGCAATTAGAGGGGGAAGAAATGAAAGCAGTGTCAGATTTTATTTTTGGGGACTCAAAAATCACTTCAGGTGGTGACTACAGCCATGAAGATGCTTACTTCTTGGGAGGAAAGCTATGATAAACCTGGACAGCATACTAAAAAGAGAGACATCATCTTTCTGAAAAAGGTCTATATCAGTGGTTCTCAACCTGGGGGTCGGGACCCCTTTGGGGGTCGAATTACCCTTTCAGAGGGGTCGCGACGAGTCTCCCACTGCCCTTCCCTCCCACCTCCCAGCTGCTCCGCCCCCGTGGTTGGGGGTCTCCACAACATGAGGAACTCCATTAAGGGGTCGCGGCATTAGGAAGGTTGAGAACCACTGGTCTATATAGTCAAAGCTGTGGTTTTCCCAGTAGCAATGTATAGTTGTGAGAGTTGGACCATAAGTAAGGTTAAGTGCTGAAGAATCAACTCTTTTGGATTGTAGTGCTGGAGAAGACTTTTGAGAGTCCTGTGGACTCGAAGAAGATCAAATCAGTCAATAGTAAAGGAAAGCGACTCTGATTATTCATTGGAAGGACTAATACTAAAGATGAGGCTCAATGTTTTTGGCTACATAGTGAGAATCCAGGACTTACTGGGAAATGTATTAATCTCCAAGCTGCACAACCCTCCTACCCTCAGCCAACAGCAATGGGCAGCAGCTCCTGGCAGCGGATGCCTTCGCTCTCGGGGGCTCCGTAAGGGTTCAAACTGCCCCACTTGCCTCCATCTACCACGCACTGGAGGGGCTGCGGTCAGGACTACATGGGAGGCACCGAGGGCACCTGATGGTGAGGCATGCCCAGATGGCCTCGGATTCGCCCGAGCTGCTCCAGAGCCACTTCAGATCCTGCGCTTCTTCCTGATTAATCCCTGGACCATTGGTGGGACTGCAAGCTGCTTCCATTGACGAATTGGCTTGAGATGGAGGCCAAATGGAAGCACCATGGAGTCCTTAACCATCTGGAGTTTGGAATTCCTTCTCTTCTGGCTTTGCACAGGATGTGACCTCACATGAACTGCTGCCCTGCCTGCCCCCAGCCTCCATCCAATCACCTTCCTAGATGTTGTATCAATGTCATTTCCCCCACACCCCTTTTCTTTGCTGTATTCAAAGCCCTGCACGACTAAACGTGAGATCTTCTTCCAGCCAACTCTACTGTTTCCAGGCTCTTTGTTTCCCCTCCCCCATTTTCTAACCTAATTTGGGTCAGCCACTAACATCTGGCTGATCCCCAAGATCCTGACCGGTGGAAGCTCAGATTATTATCTATCACTACAGCCAGTGCTAAGTAGCAGCTCCCCAGATGCTGAACCCCTGCCTTCCAGAGCACTCAATCTTGGTTGTGTTTATGGGACGCAACAGGGAAAGATGTGGATGCTGGGAAAGATTGAAGGCAAAAGAAGAGGAGGATGGCAGAGGATGAGACGGATAGTGTCTTGGAAGCAATGAACATGCGCCTAGACAGGCTTTGGGAGGCAGCGGAGGACAGAAAGCCTGATGTGTTATGGTCTTTCAGATTATGAAATATCCAACACAACTGAACAACATTGACAAGAAAGAAGAGAAAGCTGACAAGATGTAATTAAACCTCATTTTGAGGGCATATTCTTACTCCAGGCCTTCTAGAATACAAATGTCAACATTTGTATTTGAAGATATGAATGTTGACAACATTCGTATGTGTTATACATATCTATATGCATTTCGTACGCATCCTGTTTTATCCTGTATGCATTCCATTTTCGTCCCATATTATAAGTGTAAATTTGTACAGACACATGATATTTGTGCAGAGACGTATGTAATACATACATATCTGTACTTATAAATGTTTTTAATCATTCGAACAAATGTTTTGGAACATTTGAAATTAGTTTGAATGTTTAAATTTGAATGTGAAGACATTCTATTTGAATTAGAATGTCCACATTTGATCAAATTCGATTGAATTTCGAATGTTTAGAACACTTGTGCACATCACTAACCCAGAGCAAACCTGAAAAATTTTTTTTCAGGAGACATGGTTTGGCCTCCAGGAAAAAATATATATCTCGGATGGGATTCCAGCACAGTTTTTGTGTCCTCTCTTTGTGTCTCTGTGTTTGCGTGCTTATTTGAGAAGATCCTTCTTGCAAGACATCTATTCTTTATTTTGCAGATCTGATTCATTCAGATATTAGGCACCTCATTAACTTGACTGACAGAAAAGAAAAATCAATTTTGAGAGGGTTCTTCTAATTTCTTTTTAGGCTTTTTGGCTCCACGGAGTAATTATCCCAGCAGCATCCTTTTGAAGCTTCCAGCAATCAAGACATTTTTGTTTGAAGCTTCATCTTAACTCTTTCCGAGCAAGTTAACTATTTCCTGACACTTTGAAGTTTTCTCCATATACAGTAGTTAAATTTATGTGACCTCACACTGAGATTTGTGGTAAAGGGCTGATAGATTTTTGCCTGGTCGAAACTATTTTTGAAGGACTGGATGTTAACAGTCAAATGAGAGGAAGTATACATTTAGCTCCCAAGACAGATTTTCTTGTTATTTTTAAAACTTTTTTTTTCTAAACTCAGAGGAGGACATCATAAAATCATGACTTTTCAAATGAGGCTTAAAAACAAAAAATAATATTTTCCAGCCAGGCACTGAACTGCTTTTAAAATGTCTAACTGTATTCTGGGGAAAAAATCATCATCATCATTTCCCCCCTCATTTTTTGAACATATAAAATCTAGCACCTGCAGATGTATCACCACCTCTCACTGGCATATACATTCCTCATAAGACTGAGAACAATATAAAGGAGATTTTGAATTGATTTCTGTGATTTCACATGTTAATTGCCTGTTTGGGAATTTTCTGTTTGAATCAATGGAACTTTAAACGTTTTTTGACTGGTTCCTGCCCTCTTTTCACTGCCCGTTCTGTATTTTCCTTAAAATGCAATGTTGAATTGGTAAGAATTTTTACAGAGGGATGGAAGAAATATAGTGGATTGTGGTTCCAATGTGGATAAGAACCACATTCAGACTGGTTTCCATAAAAACTCAAATGACTTGGGGACATTTGATTCATGTCCGTAGTCAAAGTCATTGATTTTGACATATTAATCATGAAACTGCATGAAAACAGAGTACGGTAAGTGCATCTCTTCTGATTATGTTTGTAATTGCAGCCCTTGAAAAGGCCTCTTTTTTAAAATGTGTAGGTTTTCTGACGATTGTGAAAAAGCAGGCTATATTTGCCAGAAAATTGCTGATTAAAGAAAAAAAAACCTACTTACAAAGATTACTGCAGTATTTCCTGCTATGTGTTAAGCTTCTAGTCTTGCTGTCATTGGAAACTGACTGGACACAGATATAAGTACGTGAGCGTCCATAACCGCTCTCTTCAGCTATGCCAGACCCAGGCAGAAGGCTCTGCCAGGCATGAGCAGCTGTATAAGTACAAACTGGCATGAGGCTGGATGTGCAGATTTGATAATAATATATGCCAGGCCCCATAAAGATATTATATGAGATATACTTCTATAAAAGGCATAAAAGTCATGAGAAACAGATGAGCTCCAGGATTTCTCAGTTAGTATTATGAAACAGTCAAACAAAATGATTCCCCCTTGAGTTTTGCATGTACACAGGACAGATCTGATCAGTGCATAGCTATCTAGCACCTCAATGGGAAATCATTAGCACCCAGATAGCTTTTTGTCTGCCAAGATATCCAGCTGGAAACAGCTGCTTATCTCAAGTGTCAACTATTGAAATGACAAACTTGACTCATCAAGCCAGGTCAAATGGTCAGCCTGAGACCCCTTGAAACAATCTGGCTCTGCCCCTTTCCAGATTCAAATTTTCCTGCTTCAAATCTGATTGGTTCACCCCTAACATTCTGGGAAGATAAAAACAACTTTCTGAGCTCAGGAATTTCATGGTCCTTTTTCCTGAGGTCTGTCACTCCCACTCCACTGCCCTGGGGCCACAAGAACTGCCTGAAATCACGTTACACTGGCTGAAATCACTAGGCAGTCCCTACAGCTAAGAGCTCTGCTCCTGCTTACCCATTCTGACCATTTCTGCTACCATTTGCTCTCTGATTCTGCTTTGGATAAACTTGCAAGGGTAAAAACCAGTTGCACTAGAAAGTATATAGTATCCTTAGAAAATGCTCTTCTTTTCCTTTATTTCTTCTGTATATCTAAGGGTGTTTTTCCACTGTCACTAGAAGTACCCATTGATGGGTACTTAATGGGTACTTCTAGTGACAGTGGAAAAACACCCTAAATGGCCAAAAAGTGTGCCTTTAAATTGATACTTTTTCCTGTACCAAGCTACTGCCCTTGTCTGGTTAAAACATTGTGCCTACCCCACTGGGAATCTATTTTTGCTTATGTTTTTGGCCTTGTTTGAAGCATTGTGCACAGTGCCTCTCCATCTTTGCCATTTCTTTAATTATTTTTCATACTAATTATTATTAAAACTGTTCTTCTCACAAAGAAACTGCCTTTTGAAGTCTCTTCTGCCCACTTCCTAAATTGCCAGAGCATTGCAGCCAATTTATCGTTATTCAAACTAAAAGACCCCAACACAAGTAAAGTCCAGACAAAGCTAATGTTCCTATTTTTAACACATGTCTAGGATATCTACTAACACAGAAAGAGTTCCAACTGTTTGAAAACAAACAGGTGTCTTCTGATGATTAGATGGGCACATCCATTCTGTTTTCTTGATGACAATATGGAAGTGCATTAGATAGGGGGGTTTTAAGGTCAAAGTAAGGGGGAGTTCCCATTCAAGGAATAAAGCACTGTATACAAGGCTATTAAAATCGGGATTTCCATCGATATGTAAAGCGTGTTAAAAGGAATCAAAGGAGCATCTGGCAATCGGATTCAACCTCAATTTTATGTCCCCACTCTTAAACACTTAAAACGCTTCCAAAAACAGATTGGGGAAAGCAATTCTTTCCCCTCCTCAGCCTTTCCCCACCCCTCTCTCCCTATTGTCCAGGGTACATAGCAGCAGCGGCAACTCAAGCCCCGTTCGCCTGCTCCACCTCCACAGCCACCATCCTCAGCAGGGGTTCCCTTCGAAAAAGCACCCTGGCTGGCTGACTCACTCTGCTGCCACTGCCGCCTGCACACACACACTTAAACATACACACATCTGCCAGTTCCTGCAGCAGCTTCACCCCTTTCCCTTTTTAAAGATCAAGGAAGGAGGGAAACAGCCAGAACTGCACAGGGTTGCCTCTTTCAATCTTTCAGCTTGCATGGGTGGGAAAGGAAAGATTGTTATCAGGTGTGAAGTGGCTGAATTGTTACAATGAAACAGTCTGTTGTATAGGGGAATACTCTAGCATTCCCACAGCACTAAGGAAGAAAAGTTTAAAAACAAAAGCGGAAAAAAAATACCACTGGAAAAATCCAAATAAGCCAAATAATCCTCAAAATACCCCTGAAACTGATTGGGAATGGGAATGAAGAGAATCCAAACCATTTTGAAACCATTTTAAAGTGGTAATGGGAACTCGGCTTAAAAGTATGGAAGTGGATTGCCAGGGGAATGATTCAGGGAGAATGCTGGGAATGAATTATGTTGTGCAAAATATTACACAAAAGTTATTAACTTGCACATTTTTCTTACTAGCTATGTGAATGGTAGAGAAGATGAAAACCCCTACACATCAGACCAAAGGCACACATGATAGGCAGAATCTTTTGGGTTCCATCTCTAGTCTACAATGAATGAAATGAAGAAGGTCAAGAATGACACCCCCAAAAAACCCCTCTCCATTGCTTCATTGCTATTTAAGGCACTGAGCATCCACCATTTGCAGGACATGGCTTCAAAACATGGCTTTCAAACCCCAGAAGATTGGCTTCGTTCTGATATTTGCTGCTGTTATTTCACTCTTCTGGTGAGGTGACTGTTGGGACATCTGGAAGGGGGGGGGGAAATCACTCCATGATGCCTCTAAGGCCATTTGCTGGGATTCAAGAGCAGGAGAAGGTTTGCCCTTGTTTCTGTTTGAGATGCCCATGGGCAACTGGTGGGCCACTGTGTGGAACAGGATGCTGGTCTAGATGAGCTGTGGCCTGATCCAGCAGGGGTCCTATTACGTTCTTATGATCAGCTGTATCTGCAGCCATAAATCATACTGCATGGCCATAAAATGTCATGCAGAGCACTGTGACAACACAGCCATGATGGGCCAGTGTAGCAAGACCCAGAAGGGGCTTGTGGCTCTAGTGGCAGCTCAACACCCCCCCCCCCATGTTCACTGTCCCATCTAATCCGGGCCTTGGGGTGGTAATTTTTCAACTGGCCAGTTGCAGCTGTGCCTTTAATATTAACACAATATGCAGCAATTAGAAAATTGTGTTCATCTCCAAGATTTACTTCCATAATTTCATAAATGAAGCTATCCCGTGAAGCTGTAGATAGTTACAGATCTGGTGCAAATCTTTTCCTGGCCAGAAGACAAATACTATTATTCACAAGGAAAATAAATAAATCCTGTTTTCCTTGAAGGCTGACTTGCAGTTCATGTGAAACTCACATTGATCAGGATATAAAGTTCATTTCCATCCCAAATCCGGAACATCCACATCTTACACAAAACAGAATGAGAAAGAGTTCAGTGTTGCATTCAGTGATTATTTTTGAAATTTGGTTTAGGAAATCAGAGCTTATACTGTAGTATTCCTTGGGTAGTATCTTGTCCCCATAGCAGCCATTCATTTAGTGAATGATCTTCCTGTGTTTGCAAGGTGAAGTTGGCAACGGGTTGTCGCGGGGCAGGTGGGGTCAAGTGTGCTGATTCAGATAAGGGGCTCTTCCCTTTGTCCCATCCTGGTGGGTCAGGCTGTGGCTGTTGTGCGCAAAGGCAGCTGAGGAATTTGCCTCCAGTGAAGGCTTTGCAGGATGTGTTTAGCGCATGACATGGTGATTTAATAGAGTTGGGAGCCTTTCCCTGCTTCACTAGGCACCTTCTAGGCCTTGAATGTAGTTGGGCTTTTATTCTCAAAGGTAAGAGTGAAGGCAAGTGAGAGATGCAGAGACGCTAGTTTGAAAGTGGTGGGAGGATAGAAAAAGAGCCAGCCAGCAACACTGCCCCCCTCCCAACCGCCCCCCCCTTCATTTCTGGGGAAGGGAAAGGTCTGCTCCCAAATGAATCACGCTCTTCATTAAAAGACAGCATAGAGCCTCTGGACCCTGCTGGGCTGGAAAGGGAGGAGGAGGAGGAGAGAGGGTTGGCTGCTGCACCAGGATTTATGGGGCAGCCTTTAATTAAGCCGTAAAATGGGAGAAGGGCTGGTGGGAGCAGAAAATGGTGCATCGGTGATTCTGTCCTCGGGGCACGTGTTTTTCCTTGAGCCCCATAAACTGCCTTATTTATATGCCACCCTCTTCTCAGCCCCAGGAGTGAACAACAAGGCCTGCCCTTCCAAAGTGGCATTAAAAAGTATCCTGTAGCGTGACCACGACCGGCACACTCTTAAGCCAGAGCAAATGAAGTGATCAGATTGTTGTGTCATGACTTTAAAACTGGCTTTGCAGGTAGGACTGAAGTGCAAAGGGCATAAAAAGGACTGGCGGGGCTTCTGAGCACTGTTATTGCATGAACTGGTGGGCAAATAGAGTCCAGGCAAAGTGGAGTTCAAAAGCAGCCATCCTGCATATTCTTTAGGGAAAAGAGAGCAAGAAGAAGAAGAAGAAGAAGAGTTGACTTTTTTACCCCACTTTTCTTATCCATTTAAGGGAACTCAAAGCAGCTGACAAGCTTTTCTGTTCTTCTTCCCACAACAGACACCCTGAGAGGTAGGTGAGGCTGTGAGAGTTCAGAAGAGAAGGTGTGAGGAGCTCAAGGTCACCCACCTGGCTTCATGGGGGAGTGCAGAATCAAGTCTGGTATTCCCAGATAAGAGTGCAGCTCCCCAACCATTAGACCAACAGCTGTTTTTTTGACGCAGAGGCAGGAAGTGTGGCATACCAGACTCAAACCTGCTGGAAAACTATATATCTCATGACTTGGAAGAGTTTGCTCCCAGGCATGTTGCTGATGAATAACAAGGTGGAGCATTCTGCACATGCTCAGAATGCACCATTATTACCATCATTAAAATATTGCTTATGAATCTGAGTAGGGATGTGCACAGAGCCATTTTTCCACTTCTATTCAAGTTGAAGAGAATGTGGAAAAATTCGGCTGTGGGAGTATTCGTATCCAAGCATGGATATTCTATAGAATATCCATGCCTGGAACAAATAAATCCTCCCCCTGCTCCTTTCCCACACCTTCCTCCCACCCCTCCTTCCCCCCACCCCTCCTTTTCCACCTCCTCTCCACTTACCTTACCTCCTTGCCGTCGCCATCCACGGTGCCTTCTCTGAGCCGCTGTCACTGCTGCTGTCCTCCCAGGCCTCTTCCTGTGCCCTTTGAAACCACAAGCAGGCTCCCGGAAGCTAAATACAGGCCTTCCGGTAAAACCCTTTTGTGGTTCCAGAGGGCCCTGGAAGAGGCCTGCACTGCCACCAGAGCATGCCTCCCCTGCCCTGGGGCCCTGGGGAGGCGGTCAGGTGTGCTCCGGTGGCACCATGAGCCTTTTCCAGGGCCCTCCGGAACCACAAAAGGGTTTTACTGGAAGGCCTGTATTTAGCTCTTGGAACCTTTTTGCAGTTCTGGGGCCCTGGGAGAGGCCCACACCACCACCAGACCGCCCCCCCCCCGGCAATTGGGCCCTGGGGAGGCAGGTGTGTGTGCCCCAGTGGTGGCACAGGCCCTGAAAGAGGTTTGCGCCACCACTGGAGCAAGTAAGGGGGCCTCAGGGAAGCCACAGGGGGAGGTTTGGGGAGAGGTGGCCAGAGGGTGGCCAATGTAGGGATGCCCCGGGGCATCCAGTATCCTTAGACGATTCTATGGATACTGGATTATCCGATTCATGGACGGATAGGGCTGTTTGAGTAGGCCCTATTCGATCCATCCACGAATCTCAGAATCTGGACATATTCATCCAGATTCCGAATGCACAGATAATCTATGCACATCCCTAAGTCTGAGCCCAGCAAACTTTGGCTCACATTTGCAGCCTTGGGACCTAATGCATTATAGGGTCTGGTGCTTCACTGATGTATGAACTAGCGATAGTCTGTTCTCAGGAGAATGGCATCCTAGTAGGCTTTTTCATTTGTTTTCAAGCTCCGGCAGGGTGGGAAGGATGGAGTCCAGTCTGCCAAGACTCCTGACCATCTCTTGGAGAGGCGAGCGGGAGAAAAGAGGAGGGCAAAGGTTTTGCGGCTGCATATTCTGTCTGTTTCCCCAGAGAACTGAGACATTTGCTCTCCTTCTTGCTTCCCCATCACCCCCTTGGCCCTTCACCAGCCACCTCCTGACCTCACTCTCCTTCTCCACTCAGGCATAAAGAGAATGGCCTAGACTTTCCTCATTGATTTGTGATGGGAAGCATAGAAGGAGGTAGTAAGTCATTTACTGCACCCAAGTGTACAATGACTGCCATAAGGTACTGTGGTGTGTGTGTGCATCTGTGAGTGGCTTACTCATAATTGTCACCTGAAATTTACCCCCAAACCTCAGTAGATACTGAAATCTTTCAGCTTCACTGGTGCTGGCATTCCAGCATTGTTTTTAAAGAAAAACACTGTAGATCCTCAAAATCCCTCTTCTCTCTGCAAATGTTCAGGCTGTAAATGGCCAGTTGTCTGACTTCTTCCTGCCTGTTTGGCACCCATTTGCTTCCTTTTGACCTGAGTGATCGCCAGTCTTCTGCTGTGGCATCCAACAGGCTAAAGCAGTATGAGGACAACAGGCAGGTACAAACTGCAGCCTGTAGACATTACATGCAAGTGTTCATGAGGAAATCTGAGGCATTGCAAAAGTGAAGGCTTTCCTGTGTGGTAGTTTTTCTAGGACACAAACATATTCCTGCCTTCTTCTCCTTGTTCACCTGACTTATCCTGGATCAGAACGTGAGCCCATTAGATCAGGGTTGTTCCAGTTGCAGGCAATATGGTGCTCTCTGGACTCCAGGTTCCAGCAGATCCAGCCATCCAGCTACATGGTACCATGGAAGGAAGACAAAGTACAGGGCCCTGTAAAGGGAAGCATCAGATGAGACGGCAGTGAGAGGGTAAAAAGGGGCAGAATGGAAAGCAAGTGCATTTAGGGAGATGGAAGTGGGGGGGGGGGAAGAATACTGACATGCACAGAAAAGACCCCCGAGGCATGCAGAATGTAAAGGATATGGCAGGCCAGCTAACCTTGGTCACAGTGGCTGGCTGTGGTTCTCTCTGGGCTTCAGAACAAGGGTTTCTATCCCATGAGATGTGAAGGTTCAGAAAACTCCTACCACTTAATATTCAAAGAAATTATCTGAGACTCCCATTTGACATTAGAGGTCTTTTGTTAATTGGTGTACCTGTGGTAGATGAGGGATATTTTGGCAGTGCTGTGTGTTTTCTGTAGCTTCACAAGGGGCAGCTGTTCAAAGGTGTGTAAGAAATTGCAGCTGGTATGGAAGGAAGCTGCTATGATGTTAAATGGCTGCTGAAGTCACACAATGCCAGTCCAGAGAAACCTATCTGGTATCTTTCTAAGTTTGGTTTAGGGCATTCACATTGTAAATTTCTTAGGGCATCAGGCTTAGAGGAGTGCCTCCCCTGGCTGACCAGTCCTTCAGACTAGTTTTGTTGTTGTTTGGTACCACTGAGTCATGGCTGACTTAGGCTCCTGGTTGACTTCATGGATACCTTCATGGGCAGTTTCCTTGGCAGAGATACAGAAGTGGCTTGCCTTTGCTTACTTCCTGGGAAGGGCTGGGGATCAAACTGGCAGTCCCCTTTTCTTGTTATTCTGCGGCCAGATAAGTATTGAAGTGAGATGCAAAATGCAGATGAGGCTCACCATCATGCTTTTAACAGCACTTAGAATTGCCCTTCTTTGCCCAAGTGTGTGGAGGAATTGAAGTAATGCAGCAAACCAATCTCCTCATGCCATGTGGCTGGGTATGCCATAGTGCCCCAGAATACAGGGAGAACTGTTGGAAATTAAAATGGCGGAAGGACACAGCTAACCAGAGAACTGGACTAAGTAATTTTTCCTCCTTTGGCACTTGAACCTTACCATCTTCCAAAGTGCCCACATTCCTTAAAACCACCTTTTGAGGTAAGCTGAAAGGCAGACGATGGCCCAAGGTCATCCTGTGAGCTTTCATGACTGAGTGTGGATTTGAACTTGAGGACTGCTAGTTCTAGCTGCTGCACTACACTCATTCTGCCCCATTTTCAAGGGCTTTTAGAACAATTGTTTGGACCCTGCCTAAGATCTTGCTCCTGTAATAGCTGTCTAAACATGGTAAGTTCTTTGGACCCACAACATTCCCTACAAAGAAGGAAGCATTAGAGGTCAAGTTTCCAATCATCCGTCTCACTCTAGAAGCACAAAATCCAAGAGTTGACTTGATAATTCCAGGGGCATTATGGAGATACTCTATACATGTACAGATGTTCTCCATTCTCTCTGTGGAGAAAAAACTAGCACAAAAATTACCACCCTGTTGGGTCACAGAGACGTGTTTGGAATCATTATAAGAATCAGTTACAAATTGCTTGTCATAGTACATGAAAAACAACCAGAGAGAGAGAGAGATCTCTAAAATGGAGTCTCTTGCTGGCTAAAGCTGAGAAGGCAATGTCTGGCCAAAGGGGGAGAAGGCCATGTTTCAACTTTATGGAGACGGCAGAGAATGAGCTTCTCTGAGCATGGGAAACTAAATAAATCCTCCAGTTGACTATTTTGCCTCGGTGCATTCAGGTCATCTTGTGGGCACTTTGGTGGGCTACATGTGCATCTACAGATGTCACAGTGGGGACCCTAACACTAACGGAGCAAATTATGGCACTTAATGGTGGCTTTGTCAAAACACTAGGAAATCTTGGTGCAGATTACACCTGCCTCCCATTTAAGCTTTTGCCCACCCCCCTCTTGTTTAACTTGTGCTGCCTGACAAGATCTGATGGATCATCTTCTTGGCCCTACCCAGCTGTGCTCCACAGCTGTAATGTGCTTGGTAATTGCTCCACTGGCTGTAAATCAGGCCTCCAACTCAATGTAAATATGACTCATGTGAAAATCCATTTCTGCTCTTAGCGAGTGATTTACTGTGGCACCTGCCTGCCTGCTCACGTCACAGCTAAAGGCCCAGCAACTTCCAAGGGGCAGGCAGCTGGGGTGATGCTGCAGAGCAGAAATGGCAAGTTGTGATGCCAAAGCAAATCCTGCCACAGTGTGGAAAAATGGGGCAAATTCAGCTGAACCAGCACGATCAGTTTACCAGAAAAAAACAATCAGTTGAATCTGCCCTGCTAGTGGTAGAGATAGGTGGTGCTAGGCTCCGCTCTTATAGAGCTCATAGAATGATAGAGTTGGAGGGGACCTCCTGGGTCATCGAGTCCAAC
>MTQE01002208.1:8596782-8608036 GCA_014337955.1 Aspidoscelis marmoratus | reverse complement strand
CAGTGGAGGGGCAATAGAGATACAAATTAGTACCATGGGAACGCACCCCCTGTCTCTAGGGAAACAAACGAAAAATGAAACAAAATAAAAATTCTGTAGTAATACAGTTGCTGTACCAAAGGCACTTTCCCAAACTTTCCCAAACTGACCCACATTTGCTCAGGATCACGATGCCAATGAAGTGTTGAGGTGGATTCATCAGCATGTTTGAGGAGAGGGTTGAATCCTCTCCGCTTTGATCAGGACCATTGTCAGCAGCTGCTGTTTAAATTTAAGAGGTCTCCATGGAATGTTGAATTGCTGTATCTTTTTAATGTCTGAAATATTTCAAATTTACAAGCAGAATTCTTAGCTATGTTCATATTCACACACATCTGCATATTTTGGTACAGGGCAAGGCACCCACTCCCAGAAGAAGTAATCCATCCCAAGCAGGGACACATTGCTTCTGGTATGGAACAAGGCTGCCCACATTGAGGTGGTCTATTCCATGCCAGCCAATCTCTGTGCCAGCTGCAGAGCTCAAGCCAGCTTCAGCACAGCCTCTGAATGCCCTGAAGACCAGGAATGAAAGTTCTTGGATTTTGGAGCTCCCAGGGACCAAATAACAGTTTTATGCCATGTTGCACCATCAAAATGGGTGTCCCATGGTGAACTGGACTAAGGAACCATGCCACTTGCACATCTTCGTGGTCTAGCATACCACCTCTTAGTTTCCAGTACTATGTGGACAGAGTTTACTAGGAGGGGGCAAGGCCTCTGTTAGTGTGAAGATGGCAAAGGCCTAAGACCTAACTCATGGTCCAGTCTACCACTCAGTACAGAATCACACTAATCCATCCTCAGTTTCTCTTTCTTTCCCCCTGCTGCATGCCTTTTCTTTTGCCCTTAAGTTTGCCAGATCTTTTTGTTCTTATTTCCATCTGCTTGCACTGAGTTCCCTATTCATTAGCTGTAGCTCATTTATGTATACTGCTGAAATCCAACTTATCTTCAGAAATTGGGGCTCTCACACAAATTGAGTTAAGAAGTTCTTTTAGTGCCCCTGAAGTTAAAGAACATCCACTCTCAGAAGGTCATTAGAACAAAAATGATAAGACCTAGAAACTACTAGGCATTAAACCTTTCATGCTGCACTGAAAATATGTAAGAAATGATTATAGGTTGGAGTCTAACTACAGCTGGAGGGCACCATGTTGATCACCTTTGCCCCAAGTGGTTGTGTATTTCTATTCTGGTTTTTAGACAGCTGCATTTACAAAGAGCCATCCATTTAGGAAAGCCTTAAGCATGAAGAATTGCCATCAATCCTTCCTGGTTTCTTAGTGTTGCAGTTATGAATGGCTGGGAGGCTCTATGTTGCTTTTGGTTTTGGGTCCATCCACCACCACCCTTCTTGGTTTTAGAAGTTTTCCTTCTAAGTTGCCTTGAGCATTTTGGCAAGGTAGCACAAAGTACTTTAAATTAAGGGAGGAGACACCTCAGGCTTTAATAATAATTAAAAAACATGCTTTATTTTATTGTAGATCCTAGAAATATGAATTTGAATCACGTAGTGGTGCCACTGTTTATCCCACTCCACCATCATGGTCAGCAGTGTGGCTGGAGCTTGCCTTTGAGCTGTGCATATAAAACAAGAGCAGCTTAGATATGCTGGGGGCTGGTGAGCAAGAAGTAGGAATTACCAGGAAATAGGGCCCCCCGGCAGGTTTTGTGCTCTTGATATTTTCTCATTTTGTACATTTGAGCACTAGATAAAAACAATGGAATGGATTTTATTCATCTTCATCCCTATTTCTGAGATTTAAAGATTGAATCCAGGCACACTCTGCAGGCAGCAGAGAAAGAAACCCCAGTCTAGAGTTGCCTTGTGAATCTATGATAGACATGATGCAAAGCAGGGGGAGAGAATGTACCCACTACCTCTTCTACTGCCTGCCTCAATGGGCTTAGGGTGCATGTCTTTTTTATGTCCCCATTACCTCCAGCTGTAGAGCAATTTTTTTTCTAACTAAACTGTTAGTAATGTAATGTTCAAGATTTTGAACTATGCAAATGCTTTCTTAGACCTCAAGATACAAAATGAAACATGGGATGGGGAAAGAGAAGACCTGGCTGGTCCTGGGAGCCCTGGAGGAGTCTGCATTGGGTGATATATGGCCGCATCCCCATTAAAAGCTTAATCCAGTTTCCCTAAACCGAAATAACAGAACTGGATGCAAATGCGAATTTGCCTGATCCCATTACTTTCCGTCAGAATCGCGTTCAATCTGGATTCTGAGGACATACGTGACTCAAGGGGGTGCTCCAGTGGCTACTTTTTAAAAACTGCTTTTCAGGGCTGCCCTGTCCTCTTCCTCCTGGCGTGAACGCACCACCCATAACAGAACCCTTCATGGAGCCTGGCTGGGTGGCTGCTGCTTGCAAGGATGGAGGAAAAACGGCAGCCAGCAGCCAGCAATTCTTTCCCCTCCTCTCCTCATTGCTCAGGGCACATAGCAGCAGCAGCAACAACAAACATTCACACATCTCCCCGGCAGCTGCTTTCCTTTCTTTTGCCTTTTTTTAAAGATCAGCACTTTCAATGGCAAGATCGTTATCATGTGTGAAGTGGCTCCATCGCTACAGTGTAGCTTTAAGCGGTGGATTTTACAGCTTGCTTTGGAGGCAAGCTATTGGGGGAGGGAAACTCTCATCCCTTAACACGGAAGGGTTCCCACAGTAAAAAATGTAAAACGTTTCAAGTGCACGAATCAGAGCGAGACCTGTTGAAATGAGGATTAACATTTACAATGCTTTGGGGCGATTTAACATGCGGAAAGCGTGTTAAACCAAACTGACGTGGGGTCTGCGAGGATTGAAAACGTTTTGAAATAGAAATAAGCTTGCTGTGGGGATTCACCCTATGTTTTATTCACAGTACTCTTTTCCATCTTCCCTAGTCTGCAGAGTCTAGGGCAGCAGCAATCAATAACAAAAAAACAATTTTAAAAATCAGCTAGAATAATACAAAACCAAACTTAATATAAGCAACATTAGATATTGTAAACACCAGTGGATCTCTCTCTCCTTATTTAGTTATTTATTCAGGGTTTTGGATTTGTAGTCTTAAGAAGCTGGATTATGGGTAGAATTCCAGCCATTCAAATGAGACTGTAGGGCTGTGTTTGTACTTAAGTTTTAACCCAGTTCCAGTGCACTTTCAGAGTGAGAAAACACATCAGCAAAGTGACTAGTCATTTTCTTTCTACTTTATCTAACTCAAAGATGGATAATGTTGAGAGAAAACAGCTTGGCACTTTTTTGATGTGTTATTTTGTCCTGTTCCCATCCTTGGTCACCACTTAATTATTTTAATGAGACTGGTAGAGAGTGCCCTTGGTAACTGCATTATCCCATCTATGCTCTCTTCTCAGCTGTGGTACTTCTGCATGCACTGCAGAAACTCTGCCACTAAGGCTGCCTCTAGACAACAAGACCCTACAGGTCTTTCAGAGATTTGGAGGGTGCTGTGTCATTCAATAAAGTCATTGCAAGGTGGCCTGCATTTTCAGGCCTTGCCCATGTCCGTGCCAGGTCCAGAAATGCGCAAATAATATGAAAATGAAGCATTAATTGTCCTTCCTGGGGCTGGGTTTCCAGAGCTTTTGCACAGCTCTATGATTTGCCTCTTTGTAAAAAGTTTTCATCAAAAGATTTTAAAACAAACTTCAGGAGACCTCACAGGTGGTTTTTTTTTTTGGGGGGGAGGCTGAGAAATTTGGATCCTTCTTTGTTCGTCCTTCAAAAGCACATTCTTTCAAGGACTTAGCAGATGCATTATTAGTGGTGACATTTTTCTGGCATCCTGGCAGCATTGGCAGGCATCCTGATGCAATGCCATGCCTCTCCCAGCCCTTCCCCTGGAAACTTTTAAGAACATCTGGGAATTCCTGCACTTTTTAAAAAGAATTGGTGCATTATTGCTGCCTCTGCTGTTTGGAGCTATTTGCATAAAAACATCATTCAGCTGGCATCTGTGTACTTGCTACAATGCAAAAACAACAAGGGCTTCATTCACACCTAAGTTTTAATCCAGCTTCAGTCCACTTTCAGAGCAAGAGAACACATCAGCAAAGTGACACACTGATTTATTTCAACATTATGGCCCTGTCCCCATGCAATTGAAAGTCTGCTGGAACTCTTCTTTTGCCTCTGAGCGGCCCCATTTCAGGCTTTACAAGGAGCTTAGGGAGCTTAGGAAAGTGAGACACCCATGATAAAATACGTGCACTTTAAAGAAGAGTTCCAGCGCTCTTTCGGCAATTCGCGGGTTTTGCTCGCTATATCTGCCTTGAGGCCGCTCCTTGGCAAAAGGGGCGGGGATTGCTTGCCTGCACACACAGCCAAAAAGCATTCACACATCTGAGAAATGCAACAGGTTCGCTTCCTTTCCTTTCTAAAAAGAGCCAGAATTGCTCAGAATTGCAACATTGTTATCAAGTGATCTGTGAAAGCGTTAAAAGAGAATGAGCGAAGGATCGCGCTGCCGATGCCTGCAGCTGCTGACTTTGCTGGGGCAGAAAGCCTTTTCTAACAGAGAACTGAGTGAAAGTAAGTGCTGAAAGTGAATGAATGAGCGATCATCTGCCTTTGCTAGGGGCGGGAAGCCATTTCAGGAGATGGAGATCTGGCTATTTTTCCTTTTAACAAGAAAGGGGGAGGGGGGAAAAAGATGCCCGGAAAGAGAAGACGGCTACCATGGGGACGGAAAGTCCATGTTAGATCGCGGCTACCATGGGGACGCTTATTCCGGAAATGGAGGGGACTTTTAAAGTCAGCTATAACAGAGTGACGGCAGAGGAAGCCGAGAGGGGCTAATAAGTCTTTTGGGGACAGGGCCTATCTAACTTAGAAAATCCACCTTTGGATTAGATATTAATGTGGGGGGGGGAATGACTGTTCATTTTGCTTATGTGTTCTCTTCTGCTCTGAAGGCGGACTGAAGCTGGATTAAAGTTTAGCTGTGAATGCAGCCAAAGAGAAAAGGAGGCAAAGCTGGCCACTTTTATCTTTTGTTGCGTTTTGCAGTGCAGTGAGTTCCAGATGAGCCATGCAAAGCACTGGAAGCTTCTTTTGTGCCCCTTCAAGGGAACTTCTATTTTTTTTTCTTTTAAAAGCCCAACTTTCCCTGTGATATCTGGAGAGTCCCTAAAACTGGGACCAAAATGCCTTATCTGCTTACATAGGTAGGTCCCATGCAGCACAGAGGATACTGTTCTTACACCATTAATTGATTTGTAGGAGGGGATTCCATTTAGTTGGCATTTCCCCCCGGGTGTTTGCTTTTTGAGGCTGCAAGGGGCAAAGTGGAATATTAAAGTCTTGCCTGTTGAACGTCCAAGGTCTCCCTGCATAGATCTACTTACCTGCATCTCTGGCAATATCAATCATGATCATACCTTGCTGGGAATGCAGTTGAACTCACCATACACCTGTCCCCTATTTTAGAACCTGAGAATCTGCAACTTCCCTGTTCTACACCGTTTTTTAAATATGCAAGACACTGTCCTTTCTCACCCTTTAACCTGCTAGGAGATTGTGAACTTGGTTGGGGTCAAGGAGTTGTAATGCTAGAAATCTGGTGTAGCAAGGAGGAGGAGACATGGTATTAGTTTGCTAAGGATCACTACTCCTGTTCAGAGCCAAAACTTGGAAGTCAGACTGTCTCACTGGCCAGGGTCCCTGGGAGTGCACATAGACTCCCTTTTATTGGGCCTCAGAAGCTATGAGCTCATCCCTGGCTGCAAACATGGATGTGTTATGTTTGCTTCCCCCACTGTGCACATCCCTACCCCCTGCTATCTGCAAGGTCTACACCAATAGATGAGCGGTGATAGTAGAGAGTAGTGGTGAGCTTCAGGTCCTTCTCTGTGTCTGATCCACTGGAGTCAGGGCTCTTTTCTGTTGACTGGAGGTAAGCTGCTGATGCCACTACCAGCAGCTGGAGATGGTAATAAATTACTCTCTTATTTTAATCCTACTCCCTATAAGCATAGCAGTGCTTATCAGAGCAAGGATATGTTTCTTGATCCCCCACCCAACTGAATGACTGCTGTCTCTGCAACACACACACAAATATGGAAAGCGCTCTAACATATATGTGGATTGAGTCTCTTGGGGTTGAATGAAGCTGTACCAACTGTGTTGCATGCGGGCATGGAGGATCATCCCGACTCTGCAACCTGGTTGAAGTTCTGTTTCTTCTGCTTCCCCTTGGGTTAGGGATGCTCAAATGCGGCCCTTTGGATGTTACAGAAGTACAACTTCCATCATTCTGCGCCAGCTGCTCTAGGCACAGCCTGTGTTACACTTAACAGGACTAGCTAGTGGGTACACAACTAGGGCAGCCAGATGCAAGGAAAAAAAGAGCTGCCTATATGGTCTACTCTTGTTGACATTCCCCTCTGCTTCACAATGACTAAATGAGCAAGATCACTGTTTTCTGTTTTGCACTGGCCCGTTATAGCTACTGATGTATTCAGGGCCCAATTTTCCAGTCTAGGATCATTGACTGTTATTGCACAATAACAAGGGAGAAATCTTTTACAAGGGAGAAATTGATTAGTAACAAATTCCAAATAAGTAGAATCCTGCTTTCTTTCACTTCTGGCCACCCTAGTGCCACTTGCTTCTTGTTAAAAAGGTTTTAGCCCCTTTGGACTCCACATTTAAGATCTTCTTAAGTTGCCTTTTGGATGAAGATCTGAGACAGAAGTCTAAAATGTTAAAAGGGGGCGGGGAAGGGTTGGGTTCTGAGACTGTTTAAATGATGCAAGCCAGCAGTCAGATATATCATTGCTTTGAAAAGAACCTCAAGTAATTTGGGTGCTGCCAACACTGCATTGCTTTTCTAAGAGCAGGGGTAGGGACAACAGAAGTTCTTCCTGGGCCTAGAGATGAACCAGGAGTTTGACAGTCAGCTGATCTTTGGGATGTCAGTGAGTACAGAGCTGGAGAAATTATTGCTCTCTCCTCCAGTTCCACAGGCTGTGTGAGCAGAATGCTGCTTCCAGTAGTGCCAGATATCTCAAGCCTCCCCCAAGCTGTGCCGTTTGCCTGCTGATCCTGACACATATTTAGTTGAGAAAGGTTTATCACTCAAGGCAGTGAGGAGTTGGGTAGGGCAGTCAAGAAGGGAAGTAGAAGGAATTGTTCTCTTAGCAAACTTTCTTAAGCAGGACTAGACTGAAGGGGAGAACTGGGTTTCTGAGTTTTCAGCAGTTATGCAGAAGAGGCAGTTCTGTTCAGGGAAGGCTCCAGCATAAAACAGGCAAAAGACACAAGAATTGTCCCCCCCACACACACACACACCACCACCCTTTCAAACTCTATACAGAGGATAGCAGTAGATGGGCAGCTGGAACAACCTAGAAAGGCTTTTTTCATGGTGATGTCTGTTGTGCACAGAAGACTGAGGGCATGTTTCCATGGTCTCTTTTTGCTTCCCTCTTGTGTCAGATTTTAAAAATGCAGGTTATAATTCAAAATAAAACATCCCCATGTGGTTTGGGGCAACGCAGATTTAAAATGTACTTTCCTGTCTCCATGCAAACTGCTTTTTGTTAGCCCGCATCTTTTTCTCCACTCCCCCACCCCCTGTGCGCTGCAGCGATGACAGGCAAAAACCTCAATTGAACCTCCAGAACACAAAAGGGATCATCCCTTTACTTGGCTGCCAGGAGTTAAAAGCAGTTGCAAGCATAACTGAAAGCAGCTCACTCTCTCCATAACTAATGCTTGCAACATAGTTACAAGCAGAACTGAAAGCAGGCTCCCTTCAGCTGTCAAATTCAGCTGCCTGCATTCACCTAATGGCATCTGATTAGCGCAAAACCAGACCTGCAAAGTGAAACTTTGTTTCACTTCAGAGGCTGTGTTATTAGGAGGTGGAGAGAGAGGTTTGCTTGCTGAGAAACAATCTCAGTGGTAATAATGATAATTAGTATCACCTTTCCCTGTTAGCAAGCACAAAACCTCTCTCCCCCTCCAAAGTGAAACAATGTGACAGTTCAGAGCTCTGCTTGTGGGAGCTGAATGCAGGCAGCTGATTCTGACAGCCAGTTCTCCTGCAGGGATAAAAAATGCCTAAAAATTTAGTGCAATATGGGAGAAGATGTGGAGAAAATGTCTCCATGCTCCCAGGAAAATCCGCGGCTTCCAAAAAGTGTGGAGGTAGTCTTGTTTAAAGGGCTTTTTTTTCTGCTGTGGATTTTCCTCCTTTGTGGCTCTGGAAGCTCAGAGTAAAGCTCTGCATGGAGACACTCCGAGGCAAAAGATTTTTTCCAGATTTTTCTTTGCATGTAGACGCGGCCTGAGATAAATAAAATAAACCCTTTTATTTTTCTTTATTTTGTGGCTAGTGGTTTTACTTCAGCCTTCTTCAGTAATTTGTGGTGACTTTCAAAATGTAGATGTCCAAGCATGCACTCAGACACTGTTAAATTTCTCTTCTTGGTGACTTTCATTCTTATCTGGCAGATATCAGTCCTAAGTATGCAAGTTCTTGAAGCCTCAGAAAAGTCAGTTCAGTGATGTGTGGGATTTCTGTTTGGCTGGAAAACTGCACAATCAATACCTGTGATTCCATGTTGTGCGTTTGGGAAGTAGCAGCGAGAGGGGGTATATGCAAACCTGAAAGAGGATAATTAAAGAAAGCTGAACAAGGAAAGCAAGTTAGTAAATAAACTGACAAATGGAAATATAATCCAGATTTCCAGATATATGAAACTGAGGAAATAAGAGCAAGTGGTAGGAAATGGAGCCAATAACAGAATAGAAATAGTTGCTAGAGGCATTTAAGCAATCACTAAGATGGAAAGGTAGGCAGACCAGTAGCCAATCAATGGATAGAAACTTTTGTCAAGGGAGGTGTGCCCTGATGTGAAAGTAAATGAAGACTGCAGTGTGGCCAAATAAGGTAGCTTCCCAGCCACATATACAAATATCTCTATGGAAAATACTTTTTTTCTGCATCTCATGCCTGGATGAAGCAGCAAAACCTTAAAACTTGAAATCTGAAAAATGTTTAAATGTTTTGGAAAGACCACTAGTGCAGGGTTTCCCAAACTATGGGTCACGACCCACTGGTGGGTTGCGAGCGAATATTGAGTGGGCCCTGCCTGTAGAACGACACACCAACCAACTGAGCATTTATTCATATTGGTAATGGTTAAATTTCCTAGAGGTGGGTCCTGAGTTGGTAAACTTATATTAGATGGGTCGTAGCCTAGACAACTTTGGGAACCACTGCACTAGTGAAACTGATCGCAGTCATGCTCTCTTACTTGTGTTCCTAAGCAACTTGCAGGGTAATAAATAGCCATAATTTCACTTCAGTGCAAAATTTCCAACAGGGTGGGTCCCACTTTGAAATAGTTTATCCTAGATTTTTCCACTTTAGGCTCAGAGGCTTTGGTTTCATTGTATTTGGCCCAAAGTCCACTCTGGATTGCCAGGATGAATCTGGTGCCTTTTATCGCTCCTAATTTCCAACATGTGCTATGCTATTTATTGGTGCAACAGCCTTGAATTTGTGGTTCTAGTAGGAATTATGGCCTGTTCTGTAAAAGTATGCTCTGCACTTTTTCAAAAAGAAGCCCACAGAAAAATATTTTGCTTTAGTGCATAATTTTTAAAAAATCAGAATACACAATTGCAAAAGACTCTAGCAGTTATCAAGTCTAATAATTAAAAAAGAACTAGGGGTTGCCTGTTTTTTAATCACAGATGATGCAGTGAAGCATGAAACATGCAAATGTTGTTTCCTCATCTCCAGCTCTACACTTTCCATGTTTCATAGCATATGGGGTGGGATAGAAATGTAAACAAACAAATAAATAAATTTGTATGGTGGTGGTGTGGCCACACTTCAGTCCCAGAAACCTATAGTACATCCACATTTCCTAGAAGCAGACAGTGCATGTGGCTTGAGAATGCACATTTTATTGCTGGCTTTGCGTTCCTCTTTGGTAGAACTGCAGTTTCTGGAAATGAAGTGCCATAGGTGCCTACAAGCATATAAAACTGCAGTTTGTAGTGGTTTTGTACAAAAGTGCACATCATCACCCATTGGTGCAGGAGAGAGTGTTTGCAATACTTTAATGCCTAAGGCACCTAATACTGATGGTGGTGGCTAGATATAAAAGACAGCAGACGCCAGCAGTTGTAGGTGTTATAGAGTAGAAGTGTCGGCTTGTTAACTCCTGAACGCTTGTTAAAGGAGCAGTAACACTGTTCCCACTTTGCATCTGACTAACCTATTCATAGAACAGCCAACTCAAATGAAACTATGTCAACCAACTAACAGGGCAAATTATGCATATGTTAATCAGTCTCGAACTGGAGTATTACTGCTCTGGCATTATTGTTTGCCAGATAAACAGCACCCTGGCCAGTATTGTCTTTGAGCATTTTAGTGACATCCAGGTATTTGGCTGGCATGATATTCTTGGAAGTGTGTGTCACCACTACTGAACATGCACCACTGCCTGTTTAACCCCCCTCACATGTGTGGTGGACAGAAATCTTGGTGGCTCCCTTCACAAAGCTATGCGACATTTGTTTTATTTATTTATTTTAGAATTTATGTCCCACCCTTCACTGAAAGGTCTTAGACTGGGTCACAATAGTAATAGTAAAAACTGAAATACGTAAAGCATTAAAACATATTTAAAATGTATGCAACAGCTTTAGGCTATGAAGCTTTTTTTTTGGGGGGGGGAGGATATAGCTGATATGTGTGATGCACCTGTGTGATTCAAGAAAGGCCCCTCCCAGTACACTCTGAACAGGAGAGACTGTAAACTGGTAAAGAAGTAAAAGAAGTAAAGAATAAGAATGCATAAACAAACAATCCGAAACCAACCCCACCATAGTACAGACATAATGGTGCTATGTTTCTGCTGTCCAAATGCAACCTGTGACTTTGAGACTGTGTGTGTGTGGAAGCCGTTCAGGCAGATGGAATTATGACTTCCTTTATGCTTCCGTCGTGCAGAGTTGGCACTGTTTGGTCCATTGTTTTGCAATGCTCTTACCAAGAAATGAATAGAATTTCTATATACGTATACAAAAAGTTGCAGTTTGGTCTATTTTATAGTCATGCACGGATAACCTGCAGACATAGGCCCCTTCCAGATTAGTGGGTTAAATCTGCAGTTATTAGAATGGCTTGGAGAGCGGACCAACCATTCCACAGACCCTCACCTTGCTT
>MTQE01002208.1:8565474-8583923 GCA_014337955.1 Aspidoscelis marmoratus | reverse complement strand
GGCGGCATATAAATTGAAATATAAATAAATAAATAAATAAATAAATAAACCTCTAACATTGAACCCTTCCCCGTGGAAGAAGCACACAACCCCCAGTTGGAGCCTGCTCCATGTAGCACAGGCAAGGCAGATGCTGGGCCGGTTCCAGAACAAATGGGTGAGTCAGCTCCATAGGGAAAAGGCACAGCTGGTCAACCATCACAGTTTCAGGAGAAGCACCTGCAGTGGAGGGATTGCCAAAGCAATAGCCCCTATAATCAGCCCTAACCAGTTTCCTGTTGTTGCAAACAACAGACCTCTTCTAGCAACTCCTTGAATTCCAGCTCATGCTTTATGGCCATCAGATTGATTAATTCTTGCAATCTGATTTCTTCTCCTGGTAAACTGACTTTACCTTGTCCCTGCTGCTTGCACGTATGTGTGCAGGTCCTTCCCAAGTGCCACCCACTCTAGACAGGATATCTAGGTACTACTTATAGGGTCCTTTTTCCTCTCTTTCCCATCCTGTCACTTTTATTATTTTTAACAATTTATTAACTTCTTAAAAATTTACGATTAGTTTTATCAATACACATATTTTCATACATAAATATAACAAATTCTTTTATTACTCTCCCCTCCCAAATTATTACCAGCCTTAGATTGCCTTTTCCTGTGTGCCAAGCTACTGCTCCTGGGATTCCCTTCCATGTTTATCTTTGACTCATTTGACAATGCTCTGCACAGCGCATGCCTGGAATTGCTGCTTTTCTCTTTTGCTGCTGATAAAAACTTTTTCATTCATTCAAGTGACTGTCTCAGAAACCTGTCTTGCTTGCTGCTCACTTTAATTTTAATGGAACACTTGCTAATGTATTTTTTTTTAATGCCAAGAACCTCTAAAGTTCCCTTCGGGTTCATGGTTGGACTAAGTTAATTCCCCCATATAAGACATGTGTCCAGACTATGTTCCGTAACACATCACTAAGCAGTTGAATGTAGAAAAATGGCTTTTGCCAGCCAGGTGTTTTCTCTCAGAAAAATTACCCTTGACATCACATCTAGCACATCCATTTAACTGGTAATGCCAGAATATGAACCTGCAGCCTTCTATGGCCAAAACATGAGCTAACAACAGCAACACCTCCAACAGCAACCTACTTTCTCCAAATCTGTTCCAGTTTTCTGCATCTTGAACAGACACACTGCATTCTATAAAGATACTGTGCTTTTTATGTCCTCTACTGGTTTCTTCTGCTCAAAATCACCTCCCCTTTGTTCATTTGATTTATTTGGGAAATTTATATCCTACCCTTCACTGAATGGTCCCAGGGTGGGTTACAATGAGATTAAAACATATCAAATGATAAAACATAATTAAAACTATAGCCCCCTTCCTCCCACCCCACCCTCCCTTACAGGATAGCACCCTGAGTAAGCTATTTAAATAATAAAAGCCAGGTAAAAAATATATGTTTTTACCAGGCACCCAAAAGTATACAATGTAGGGACCACAACAGAAAAGGCAATGTGCCTGGACTCCTGTAGACCCAACCTCTCTGTACTTGCATTTTTTAAAAATACAGTTTTGCCTCTATTGGAATATCTGATGCGTTTTGGACCAATCCCTATTGCTGGTCTTCTGCAGACTAATTAATCTCATCAGATCATGGCATAAAAGTTTGGAGACTTGTTCTAGAATGCCATAGTGCCATGTATTTATGAGAGGACCTATCGGGCCCTAAACTGTGCTTGAATGTATAGTCATTCGGTACTATATTTATTTAAGAATTTATATCTTGCCCTTCACCTGAAGCTATCAGGGCAGCCCACAACTATAAACAGATAAAGTATATGAAACAACCTAAAATCAAATCATTTAAAGCTTTATATGTTAAAATTAACAGCTTGAATGGGACCCAGTAGTGAACAGTGCAGATCTTTCAAGACCAGTGTGAAGTGTGTCCAGACAGAAACTCACATCAGCAGTTGAGCTGCTGCATTCTGCAATAGCTTCAGCTTCTAGACCTTCTTCAGGGATAGTCCCATATAGAGCACATTATAGCACTCTGGTCTGGAGGTTACCAGAGCATGGATTACTGTGGCCAAGTTGTCCCTATTCAGGAAAAACTAAAGCTGGCAAACCAGTCAAAGGTATTACTTAAGATAAACTCATGTAGACCTAGCATCTAACTTAGGACCTTTCTGCACTTACGTTTAATTCATAATAGGAGCCCTCATAGTCAGCTTTGGGCCTCATTTAGTGCAAATCTGTGAGGCCCCCATCCACCACTGGTATGCTCTATCCTCAAAGGATGTGCATCACTGGTAGAACTGGACCAGCAGGCCCTGATCCAGAACACAGAGGCATGCAGAAGATATGCCTCTGTGTTCAGGACTACTGATCATGGGGAAACCATTTCAGTGGGGCACCAAAGCACTGAAATGGGTATTTCAGTGTCTCTGAAGCTAGTAACTTTAGTTCCTAGCCCTTTGGAGGCTAGCCATGAAGTTTGTGCAAGATTCAGCCCATGCAAGGTCTGGTCTGGGCCAGTGTCATTGTGCAGATGTTGCTGTTCCACATCATGACATACCATGTTATTGGCCATGTTCTTGCTGGTCCCAAACAAAATATGGTGAGTGCAGTCCTTTGATGGTTAGGCAACTGCAGGGTGCCAGTTCTAATTGTGACTGTTGCCTGACATTAAACACTCAACATTCCCCAAACTAGCACACCTGGGGGAAGCCTTCACTAATCTTTTACTCCTGGTGTGCTATTTCACTACACAAATATATTGTACGTTGCAATATGTTGAAACATTTTGTGAAGCTTTGGTGGAGGGAAGAGCAAAGTAGAAATTACACTGCACTCTTATTTCCATTATCCTTTGCTCTTTTTGGCTGAAAATCAGCTGAAAGAGGAGATTTGGGTAAAGCTGCATCATTTTTGCAGCCTTCTTGGGGTCCCTCAGAAGGCATGCTGAATGAAAGGCTTTTCTGAAGGCAAGAATTTTGTAGAAATTGCCTTGCATTGTCCTGTTTTTCCCACCTAGGGAATGGCAGGGGAGCGAATGCAATTTCCTCCCCTGAGCAGATGGAGCTTTCAGTGTGTTGTGTCTTCTCGTGAGCTCTTTACCTTCCATTGAGGCAGTTCCTGCTTCCAGAGGAGCAGTTTCAGCCTGCTTTTGACTCAGGAATATGTGTGAACTTAACTCCTCCTCAAAGTTGAGCTTGATACAAGTTCAATACCCTATATAGAAAGGGCTGTAGAGTCTGGAGTGGTAAAGCAAAACATTATAGAAGCCTTCCTTATGTGATGGATGCTCTCTCTTGTCTCATTTCCACTGACAGTTGGCAGACCTTGACTTCTTGACACTTTGAAAACTTCTTCTAAGAATGCGTTAAGGACAGTGTGTCTTCACTTTTGTAGTTCATGACACAGCATCTAAATTAGGTAGCACAAAATCACAGCTGTCAGGAGGATGAATGAAAAGCAGCTGAGGGGGCTTGTATCTAGATCGTTCTTTGCAAATGTTCCTGAGGGGCTTAGAATGAGACTTTTGGCCTCAGTTCTCCACCTGCAAATGTTAACTGCATAAGAATAAGGTAACAATCATTACAGAGCATCTTATTGGGGCGAAATGTACTTAATGCAATCACCACTGCTCTTTCAACAATTCCCTTTGAGAAGCAAATCTTGCAGGGTATGAATGTCCAATATTGTAGTGAATTTGCAGAATTCAGTTTCAATTGCTCGTGCCAGAAATTTGTGAAGGTTGTAGGGATGTGCACAAATATTCAAAAATTCAAAAATCAGATTCAAATCTGTTGAATATCAATATTCAAATTCGAATCGGATTTAAAAACATTCAAATCTTGACATTCAAATTTTGGATTTTCCAAAATCCGATACAGATAATCGAATAATTCGAATGAACAGTTCCATATTTATCATATACAAATATGTGCGAAAATTATGTCTATTTGTGCTTATAATATGGGATGAAAACGGGATGCATTCGGAACAAATACGGATGCACGCAAATTCAATACAAATTTGATACGAAAATGGATACGATGTTATTGACATTTGTATTTTTGAATACGGATCAAACTTTTGAATGTACGGATCTGAATGATCTGGACTCGAATTGGATTTTTGAAAATTCAGACTTTTAAAATTTGAAATGAATTGAATTTTTTAATATTCGAATCGACTTGGATTCATATTGCAAAAAATACATTCGTGCATACCCCTAGAATGTTGATTTGCGGCAAATCACTGTTCCATGCCTACAGGAAGAGCAATATTTTAGTACCTGAGACAAAGAATCATCTCCTCACCACCACAACATACATGTACAAAAGTTGGCTATATTAGTGTTAACACTTCTTCAAACATAGCAATAGAAGAGTATCCTCCACAGAAACAGGGACCGTCCACCAACTCTGGTTTCCAGTATATCGTTTGCCAGTGAAATTGCTGGCAGACTTCACTTGCTGCCCCTGGCCACCTGAGGACATTTCTTCATTCTGCTTCATGCCAGAGGCAGCTCTGTAAGCAACCACTCAAAGGCAAAGCTTCCTGTGGATTTCAATTACAAGGCAGTGGGGGTGACGTAGGTGGGAATTAACTCAGAGTGGAGAATGAAAAAGTTGTGTAAATCAGTCCAGCCTCTTCTCTGAAGCTGCTGCCAGTTTCCCTTGACAGGGTGCTTCACGTTTTATGAGAATACAAGTATATGATATGAAAGATGATTTTATAACTGTCATTTTCTCCTTTTGGTTGTCAACATTTTTAAGGAGGGAAGAAAGAGAACCTGTGTTTAGCCCTTCATTTAAGGGAAGGCAATTAAAACAACCTTTGTTGCATTTTGTGAACCAGTTTGGTTCTATTATAACAGTGATGGCCAACCTATGACACGTGTGTCACAGGTGACACGCCAAGCCCTCTTGGGTGACCCACATGGTCACCCGGGCACCTGGGTGTGTAGTGCTTGCTTGTTCTTGGAGTGTATGAAATACCAACTTGCAATTGAAGATTTAGCAAACGAAATTCAGCAACAAAAGTCACTAATGTAAAGAACTATTTGTTTTTGCTTTTAATAAAATACATATATAAAAATATAACTTTTTTTACTAGAGCTACAAAGTTATGGATATTTCTAGATGTGACACAGCACCCAAGTTAAGCTAGGTTTTCTTGCAAATTTTGACAACACCAAGCTCAAAAGGTTCACCATCACTGTATTATAACCTTCCCTCACCCTTCAGTGTTTTAAAAATCCAAAACAATATTCTTCGGTGTCTCATCTCCTTTGCTTTTCTGCTGGACTCTAGTTCCCATCTTTGAAATGGGAGAACCTGTCTCCAGCTCTTCAACCCTAATAAGTTTGGCCTTCTACTGGAGGATCTCCTGGAACATGGGAAAAACATAGGGGCTTTTCATGCCAGGGTCAAGCCAAAGAACAGTGCTCTTTCCCAGGATTCCGTCTGTTCTGGGCTTCAGTTCATGCTGTTGCCATGGCAGCAGCGTTACCTCAACAGCTGCCTGGGTATAATTAGACTGGGCATAAATCACAGCTGCCTGGCACAGATGCTAAGACTGGCGTTGTCCTGCCAGCTCAGCGTCTCTGGGCCCAGCCAGGTCATGGGCTGCGCTGTCAGAACCCACAATATGGTGCCTCCTATGAGCTCAGGGCACAAAATATTATCTCCAATGATGGCTTTTGCTTCTGACAAGGACAGAAGAGAGCATTCCCTTGTGGTAAAAGCAATCTTGCAGCATCTATCCAGTGCTGAATCAAAATCCATGTCCTTGGCTTGATGGTTCCCCCTGCTTCCCTTCCTTTCCCACTCTATTCTTGGAAGATCTTGAAGTTTTTCTTCTGGCAGCATAGCAAATCTTAAGCTTCTTGTGTGCCCATAAACTAGTAATTCACAAACTTTCTGACCAAGATAAGTGAATGAATAATTTTCATACTCCTGGAAGAGTAATATTCAGACTCTTTCCACTGAAAACAGAAATCTGATCATTCTTGCATTTACATTCCCAATACACTTTGATTTCTACCAGAAGTTGGAAGGTTCTTTTTTTTGGGGGGGGGGGATTTCACACACTTACTGTGACTAAAGTTCCTGGGAATTATAAGCACATTGGAGGGACTTTGATTCATGCTGGGTGCATCTTTCCTTCCTTTTCAAGCTCACTTGAGCAGGTGACATTCAGATTCTGTATGCATCACATATTTTTTTAAAAAAGTGGCTCAAAAGCACATGGGGGTAGCATCCACAAGCTAATGACTCTAATCCACTTCAAAGGTCAGAAAATGTGCTTCCTGAGTGTATTTTCTGGCCTTTCAAGTGGACTGATCAGAAAGCAGAATGGGAAGTGCCATCACATGCTACCACCTTAAATCCACTTTTGAGCTGCATTTTTAATGTGTGTGGATGCAGCTTTCCTTCCCAGTGGAGATTTAATTCTTAATTTAAAGCTCACAAATGATAGCTTTTCTCTTCAGGTGTGTTGCAATTGTTTTTAGAGACGGGAAGGGAAGATGTCCCCAGGGCAGCCTAATAAAATGAGCCTGCAATGTCTGCATAGGGCAGTCCCACAGAGGAAGGCCAGGCAAAGTTTCACTTACATGGGAGGTGGTTTGCCTGCCTGAGTTTTATGTAATGCCGTGGTTGCTGACAAGAGGTTGCCCATGAGTGTAGAGCTCCTCCCATAACATATAAAGCCCTAAACGGCTTGGGGCCTGGGTATCTGAAGGAGCACCTTCCCCCATATAGATCTGCCCATGCACTGAGATCTGAAGAAGAGCCCCTTCTCTTAGAGAGGTATGAGGCACAGAGACATGCAAGAGAGCCTTTTCTGTAGTGGTCCCTAGACTCTGGAACAGCCTTCCTCTTGAGGTTCGCCAGGCACCTACGCTGTGTATATTTTTCGGTGCCTGATGAAAATGTATCTTTTCACCCAGGCTTTTGCCATTTAAATAGCTTCTTCGGTTTGCTGTCCTGTTAGGGAGGGGGTTATATTTTTAATTCTGTTTTAATATTTGATATGTTTTATTCTTATTGTAACCTGCCCTGGGGCCATTTGGTGAAGGGCGGGATATAAATTCATCATCATAGTAGAATTCTATGTGTGGGCCCTGATTTTCTCTCCTGTCTGCAATTATGAGGGCTGGAGGAGATTACTGAACACAACGAATGGCCCCGCAGGTCCTCAAGTAATGCCTTCTTCCAGCTTTAAAGATTTTACAGACTATCAGCACTTTTCCTACTAACCTTTCTTATAGAGAATAGCAGCAAGATGAGTGTGGCTTCTCATCCAATGTACCCAATGCACAGACAGAGTCCTGCAGACACTGCTCTCTTATGGCCCTTTCACAGTGCCATAAAGATGCCTTGCAGATCCATCCATAGAGAATACTGTGGGGAGCATTCTTTTGAGTCGGTGGGATATTGCAATTTGTGTATGTGAGTTGGTGGGGTTGGAGATATTATCGCTTTTGGGGTGCAGTGGTTTCTCCTGCTTTGACGGAATGTTCTTGCAATCTTTGCATGTTTGTGTGCACATCTGTGTTATTTTTATTTGGGACTATGTGCAGGTATTTGCCTTTTAGGAGATGGCCCCTAGTGCCATCATCTTTCTTTTGGGCATTCCACTCTCTAACATTAATTTTCTGAGCTGATGCAATCCAGGTTTTTATGAGCACAAGTACCTCGATTCATTGGAGCCTGAAATTAACATATTTTTACCTAACTCTTATGGTTCATCTGCTTAATACTCAGTTTGGAAATTTGAATTATTGACCAAATTGGTTAAGTCACAACATCTGGAAACTCAACTTAAAATTTAAACATTTGAAGTATACAAGCAAAGTGCATACTAAAAATGTATAAAACACAGACCAAAACAGAGAGGGAACTATTTTCCCCTGGCTCAAGTAAAGAGGGTGTAAGTCCCTAGGTTTCATATTACTCATATAAATTGAAGCCCAGCATACTGTATGTTTATCCTATTATATACCCTTATGTCTCAGGCCAGGTTACAATAAAACCAATAATAAGCAGTTACTATTTGATTCATTAAAATCACAACTAACAGTGCCTGAAAAGAGAGGATATTCTGCTCAAAGGCTAGGGTAAAGAGATGGGGCTAAATGGACCTCAAAGGTGACATTATTTTACTACTTGAGGCTGCTGCATAGAAGGCAATATCACATTACCCTCCTTCCTTAACAACTAATAGTGATGTTACCAAAAGGGCCTGTCCTGCAAGTTTTAACTGTTATACTGGTCTGTACGGAAGAAAGAGCTTCTTTGGGGCTCAAATGGGAACTGGGATTCCTGTCTGTACATAAAGAACTACTGGACTGATAGCTGATTTGTTACCATGTACAGTTCAAGGTGTTGACAGTGACAATTGGTGCTTTCAGGTTCTAAACTGAGTCCAAATGTATGGCCATGTTTAATCTTATTACCTCGTGTTTGACCATGCCCAGCTTACCTTGGTTCATAGATCTTACATGCCAAGTTCCTATGCAATATTGTTCTTGAACTTTCACCATCAGACATGTCCACAGGGGAGCATTTTTTCAGCTTGTCTCAGTTGTTTTGCTCTTTCTGGAGTTCCTTGTAATTGCACCCCGCTCTTTTCCAGTAACGTATTGGACACCTTCTCACCTGGGGCAGTCATCATCCACTGTAATATAATTTTTCCTATAATGTTTTTCCATGGGTTTTCTTGGCAAGCCTACTGGAGTGGTTTGCCATTTCCATCTCCTGTGGATCACTTTTGGTCTGAGCTCTCCACTGTCTAGTGGTTAGAGAGCTGGACTCTTATCTGGGAATACCGGGTTTGAATCTGCTCTCCTCCACCAAGCAATGTGGGTGACCTAGGGCTAGTCACAGCTCTCTACCTTGCAAAGTGCCTGGTGTGGAGAGAAGAACAGAAAGCTTTGTCAGCTGCTTTGAGTCCCCTTTAATGAGTGAGAAAAACAGGACAGAATAGCCAACTCTTCTTCTTCTGCCTGTCTTTGGTGGTTGTGTATAGCATAGCTCTTAGCTTCACTGAGATGCATGGCAGTGATCCATGATATAGCACCGTATAGCCTATGCCATTTCCTTTTGCTGAGTGCTTCCCCACTTCACGTGTAGGGAAAAAAAATGACAATTTCTGGAAGAAAGTTTGAGAGTTTCTACTCATGAAGTGAACATGTACAGTTAATGCAAAATTACAGAAAATATTAGCATTCCCACAGAGATTGATTGATTGATTGATTGCATTTATATCCCACCCATCATTGAAGGATCCCAGGATGGATCATAACAGTAAAATGAAAACTTCAATTAAAACATTCTATTTCATCAGCAGTATAAAATCAGCTCCTCCTTCTGTTGCAGATTTTCCTTTGTTGCAAACATCTTCCGGCCCAACATTTGTGCAATTAAAATTCAAGGTTTCAGATATGATCACAGCCTTCTTCTTCATCATAGAATGGGTAAGGAAACCTTGCCAAATTCTGATGCATTTTCAAATTGCCTCTGTACTGATGGCAGATTGCAAATGTCAACCCTCTATATATATTCTGAGTTATTTTCCTCAGTTTCAGAAACTTGGTTGATTTGGGGAGAGGTAAAGCACCCATTGTAATTTAAGAACCCTGTGACTGCACTTTTAGCAGCAGAGAGTCAGAACCCATGCCTATGTATGTGTTTGTGTAGGTTGATGGTTGCAATGAATGGTTGTTCTTCAGTTGTTCAGTCACGTCTGACTTTTTGTGAGCCCATGGACCATAGGATGCCAGGCCCTTCTGTCCTTCTGTCTTCTGAAGGAATGGTAAGGTTGTTGTGGAACTCTAAAGTGCTCCAACTATGGTAAAGTGCTTCTTATTCAGGGGGTCATTCTCTTGCTTCAAGAAATGAAAAGGCTGCCATCTAGTGACAATGTTTGGGTATATAAAAAAGCTTCTGTTTGTATGGTCTTGTCAGGTGGTTAATAAAATTCAGTTCAAATAAAATGTGCTGATGTATTATTTATACCCTTTGGCAGGTTGCTTTATTGACAAACCCTGTGTTATTTACAAGTGAGAATGCTAAATGGAGGAAAATCAAATTCAGAGTATGAAAGTTTCTGAAACATTTTGTAGGCATGTGTATCATTCCTAACAGGTTGTTATTGTTTTTGCTGGTGGGAGGGGGAAAGTGGAGTGTGTGACAGTGAAGAACAGGATTTTAATTTTATTTTTTAACATTCTATTCCCAACTCATGCTTCCCCAGTCAGAAGTGATGAGGAATGCAGTTCAGTGATATCGGAAGACCAAGACCCTGCATTTTCTAGGACCTATTATTACTTGTTGGTAACCTTCTGTCTGCAGCAGTCTCTTTAGACCCAATGTCTTTCAGACACTGGACAAAGATGTATCTCTTCAAGGCACACACTGGTTTGCTTTCGGAACTGGGGATCTGTTGCCCAGGAATTGAGGTGGGCAAACAGATAAGCTCCATGGCCAGCATTATTTACCCCATGCCTCAAATGAGATACTTTGGCTAGAGAGCAGGAAATCAAGTTCTCTTTGATGAGTTGTGGGCCATCAATTGGTATGGTGTACTGGCCTGAAGATAATTGTATGGCAAGAATTCTTGCCATGCTCCCAGCTTGTGGTGGAACTCTGGCTTCAGTTTGGTTCTTGTGGATGGGCTTCCAATATGGTTTGGTCATGGGGGGAGCCAAGCACCCCTTTGGAATTTCAGGCATATATGTGGTCTTCTGATGCCTACTCAGAGTACTTTCCTCACTCCTGGCCATGAGTAGCCCAGTCAGCGGTTCGTGTGGAGACAGCCTTACACCCTCTTCCCTGTTGCACCCATTTTTTTATGTTATAAGAATTCTGGTGTATGTTGCCCCCCCCCTTTAAAAACTGCCTTTAATTTTTAAAGCAACTTTATTGAGGAATGTAATCAAGAGAAGGAGAGCAGAATGTAGCCCAACAGGTTTCAGCTGGATGTGCACTGAAATGGATGCTATCCCTTTGATAGTGTTGACTGTTGCTGCCAATGGAATAAGCATGCTTGGAAGACAGAAGATTGGATGCTCATCTTAGAGGGCATTCAGTAGAAATGTCCATTGCTGAGAAATTGTACATGTGCTTGGATTTGTATCTGGACATGCAGCTTCATTTCTGTGCAGCCCTTGAAAAACTCACCGAATTTTGAGGAGTTGAACATGAAAAAGTACACATGAAGGTATTCCCTCTGTATTTTTATTTCATCACATGTATTCATCTGTATTTTTATTTAATCACGTGTTCTTCCAATTCTAGTATTAGGATTTAATATGAACATCATAGTGGGAGCTGAAGTCCGGTATCTCTTGGACTAGAAGAGGGCTGCAGTTAAGACAAGCCATGAACATAACAGCAGCTTTAGGGGAATCTCTTCCCACCAAAGATTTATGGGGGGAAGATGTTATGGTCCTTGATGGGTTTTAGATCACTGATGACAGTCCTAAGTAGTTTTAACTGGCAGCTATAGGCAGTTCTCCCTGATGGTACATAAGAACGTAAGAGGAGCCCTGCTGGATCAGGCCACAGCCATCTAGTTCAGCATCCTGTCCCACATAGTGGCCCACCAATTTCTTATGGGCATCTCGAGCAGAAAACAAGGGCAAATCATCACCTGCTCTTGAGTCCCAGCAAATGGTTTTTAGAGGCATCTTTTAGAGGACTGACGTTTGTAGTCTGCCATTGGTACCTAGGTAGTAGCCACTGATACATCTGTAGATTATCCTTGATGTAACACCCAAGTCATCCAACTATTATTTTTGTTCGCTTCCTTGTAGACTATGCATTTGAATTGTAGAGCTATCTACCTCAAATGGCAGAGCTGAGATGTAGCTGTGATAAAGCCACAGAAGAGAAATCTAAAGCCCGGAAGTCTTAGTACTACAGTAGAGAGAGGAAAAGGGAAGAATTAGGGTGGTTATCCAGAGCCATTTTGTACAGTTATTTGTACTGGATGGGTGCCTCCACACAGAAGATGAAAACCATAATTGTCTCTGCACTATACTGAGAATACCAGACATATTGCTGGCATTCCCAAGATACTATTTGGCTGAAACCCCATAATATTGCTCTTATGGGGAACACAGCAATGCTTACTTTTCATGTCTGTCATCAGCTTCTGCAAATGCAACGATTGGGACTTCTGTGAGACAGACAATTGTGTGAAATTTAAGAAAAGGAAGTGAGCGGGGACTTCACTGGCTTCCAGAAGTCCCAATCACTCTGATTTGGAAATTGCTGGCAGATATGGAAGGTAACCAGGACTACTCTTTGTATCTGGTGAGGAGCATCAAGTTGGGGTCTCCTTTAGATTGTGCGTTTCCTTTTGCCATCTGGAGGCAGCCTTTGCCTTGTGACAGCAAACAGCCTGGAAAGCTTTAAGAAAGGGTTAGACATTTTGGCTACTATAATGGATGCCTAGATACTGCCTGCAGGTAAGAGTGACAGGTAAAAGCCATCTGCAGGGAAATGAGACATGTGGAGGTTTTAGGAGTGTGTACAAATATTTGTAACGTTTGAAATTTGTACAAATTCAGACAAATTCAGACATTCAAATTCAAATGGAATGTTGGCACATGTGCATTGACATTCAAATTCAAATTGAATATTTCGATACATTCATGTGGAGCTTTGTATTGGATTTTTTTGGGATATGTATGGGAATCATATGCATTCGTATGGGATTGAAGTTTTGCTTTCATCTTCTGCTTGAGAATGCCCAGAAGAATGGGCCACTATTCTTGGTAAAGCTGTGGAGCAGCCCTGCACACTCTGGGCTGGCTCTGGCATGGAGGTGGCAATGTGGTGTGCAGATTGCCATATCCCAGAATGTGCAAGGCCTTCCCAAACTTCCAAGTGTGAAAAGGCCCTTATGTAAATACATAGTAATTGTGTGTGTGTGTGTGTAAGTGTACCAATTATGCTCTGAGTACCAATTTCTCAGAAAGGTCAGCAGCACTAATAAATCAATGGATAACAATCCTAGCTGAAGGAAATACAACTAAAATAAGTCAGAATACAGCATCACACATGATTATCAAATGAAAGAAAGTACTTGACTGTAGATCATCAGGCAAACCAATTTCTCTTAAGGTCATACTCAGGTCAATTTCAGGTTTCAAAAATAACAACCCTCACTCCAAAGCTATGCAATATTCCAATGCCAGAAGAAACAGTAAATTGTCCAAAGGTGTGACTGGATGTTATATGCATACGGCTCAGCCAAATATCTTTCAGCTCAGGATGTCTTCTTTAGTAGCTTGAATATGTGAAAGTAAAGTCTGTAAGTAAAGAGGCATGCCTAGTATAATGTAAACTGAAAAGAATAACATAACCTTTTTCAACAGAAAAGCTGCACAAATTGAGAATTAAGCACACTGTGGCTGTATTTGTACATAACAAGAGGAGCCTCTTGGAGGCCCCTGAGAGAGACAGTGGGCCTTTTCACACTTGGCAAAAAGGGGAGGTCTGGGTATGCCCCAGCATGGGGCATATGGATGGTTTGGAGCTGCCTATAGCTCTGAAATGGCTCCAAATGTGCTAGACCGTCCCCTGGCTTGATAGTGGTAGAGCACTATAAAGTACTCTATGCTAGCTGTCGGCTAATACAAGCTAGTGCAAGCTGGCATGAACCTGTCTATTTATTTATTATTATTTTGCTTACAATCTGCTCACACCTCTTCCAGATGACAGGCGTGTGGAATGGGGTGACATATCTGCAGTTGCACACTGTGCTACCCGGTTGTTCCAGCAACAGCCAGCATGCAAGGCCATTACTGTGGTGAGGCACTCACCTCTGGGGCCCAGGGAAGTAAAGGTGCAAATTGTATGTGGCCCTTGTGTTCCCAACCCTTATCTAATCTACCTTTTCTAACACAGTATGTTCAGAAGAGGAGGGAGGGCAGACAGGTGTGTGAAAAATCCCACCTTGGAACCTTGTCAGAAGTGCCCTCAGAGGTGCTTTTTATACACTTGGAGTTGCATTGAAGTCCTTCTGTGCATTCTCATGCCGCTTCAGCCTCAGGTGCCATGGAGACTGGTTGATTTCAGTGCCTTTCCAATGCAGTTTAAACGGTTTATGAAGATGTGGCATTAATTTGATGTTTGGGCAAGGGGACTGTGGTCAAGGAATGTCCAGTGTAAATGTTTGTGTTGCGATGCATTTGAACAGATGCAGTTACAGTCGTCAGTATGGAAGGAAACCCTATACGCCTCCTCTGCTCTACACCAAGAGCCCCCACACCATGGACAGAGGCATGTAGCGACTACAGAAATTTATGTAAGAAGCTGAGAACTCTGGTCAAGTGGAGATGTGTACAGATTTTTTTTTTTTTTACATTCTATTCGAATTGAATTAAATACCTGAAAATCCAATCCAATTCAAATCTTTTAAATTTGAATTCATTTGAATCCATTCATTTGAATTTTTTATTCGGATCCGCACATACAAATGTCGACAACATTTGTATTTGTATGTAAGGATCCAGGAGTCTTACTCTACTGCATTTACTTTCATAATTGCTATTTTCTGTAAAGTTTGTGTGCCTCATATCCTTCTGAATTCAGTGTGTACTCCCCCTGGATAGATAGCATGCATACATGCAACTTAGAATAGCACTTCCCACAATCATAATGGATCTGGTAGCATTTAAGACGTGACATGACTTTTTGTTATGATTTTACAGTTTAGCCTTTCTGGTAGGGCTTGCTTGAGGACTCGCTGTTGCGCATCTGAAGGTGAAGATGTGTGATGTGCTAGCCCCAGAGGTCTCATGAAAAAGCCTTTGCCAGAAAGCCCTACTTGGAGAGTCTGAAGATGAGTGGGGAGATTTATAGCCCTTAAGTGTGCACCAGTGGTGATATATCCAATCTGCTGCTGCAAATGATAACTTAAGATGCATCTCTCAGCAGAACAATGAATGGAAATTCTATGGCCTCTGTTGAAAATGAAGAAGAGAAAAAAAATCAGGCTTGGAGAAAAGCTAGTGAAGGTGTAATTCTTTACAGAGATGAACAGATGGATCAGTTTGGGTGAAGGGCCACATATTCACCTTTACCCGGGTTTTTTGGTTTAAATGTGGTTGAGTTATGCTGATCCTACCTTTCCACATGAATAGTTGCACACTTGTGCAAGCCCATGCATATTGGCTGAGGAGGAAGGTTACAGACAGCCTCCCAAGTGGGCTGTTTGCACCCCTATCTGAGTGCAAAGCTAAGCTGAAAGGCCTAACTGTCTACTCTGTTCAGCACCACTTTCTAGCTTAAGGAATTCCCCCCAGCACTTGTGTTTTACTGTTGCTGCTAAAATTATGGATCTTTAATTTCAAGGAAAGCTTGCTTGCTAGGCACATTTTCTTAAGAATAAGCTCCTCAAAAAATTCCAGATAGGCATGCATAGGATGTCATGGCCAGGAGAAAGGAGCTGGGGAAGGAAGAGAGAAGTAAGAGGTGAAGACTGGGGGAGGCAGAGGCAAGAAAACCTCAAGGCCCAGTGACTGCTGAGGTTTCAAGCCAAGCACAAATTCAGAATTCATATATATCCAAATTGACACCTCACCCTGTGCCTCCCTGTGCTTCAGTGCCAAAGGGGAAAAGGTACAGGCAGGTAGGTGAGCCAAGATGGCCAGAGGTGGAAAGAACAGGAGAGGAATTCAGTGGCGGACAGCAGTGCCACCCCTCTTCTATGCTCCCCGAGTCAAGTATGGAGCATTAGGGGAATGGAACTGTCCCTCTGCCCACCTCAAATAGTCTGCTTCTGTTCTGACACTAAAAAATTGAAATGAAATAATGAAGTCAAATAGCCTCAATGGTGACAACCTGAATGCAGAATAGTTTCTATTATTCTGTTTGGACAGTCACTAAGAATGGCCTGGTATCTCATTTTTTGTTGTGTCTGACCCAACATATTATCTTCAAGCAGACTTGTCTTCTGTGTGCATTGAAAAGCATGGGCTTGCCTAAACAAACAAACAAAAAAAACAACAAAAAAAAGCAGGGATAGAAATTAGACAAGTTTCAGAAATGAGAGGAACAGTGGTCCAGGACAAACTTTCTTGGAAGCAGGCTAAAAAGTTACACTTGATTGCATTAAGATATTTACCACAATGTTTTGATAAGATACCTCCAAGAAGACCATGGCCACAGAAAGCATGGCTTTTTGCAGAAAGCCACCAATAACTTATATGAAACCAACCAGACCGGCATTACCCTACTGTGGGCATTTGAGGCTGCCAGCCATGGAGGACACCCATAGCACATTGTTTCAAAATGTTCTGGACCAGCATTGCCCACCAGACACTGTCCTGGAGAAGCTTCGTATGAAAAGGCATATCAAGAGTGGAAATTCCCCCCCCCCTTTTTTTTTTTGTTGGTGTTGGTGTGCTCATTTCAGGGCCTCAGTGCTTGAGTGGGCCATGACTGGGTCTTAACATTTGCCTGCTCCAAACTTATACAAAGCTATGCTTTTAGACACAGCTTCCATAAGTATGTTTCTTGATCATAGTAAAGTTCAGTCACTCAACAAAAAACAGAATTAGGACATCTTTTAGTGCTTTCAATTCTGAAGAGGCACTATTTGTTATCAAAGGAGTGTGGAATCTGTCATCTATTGGCTAATGGCAACATATGGAATAAACTGGCAGAAGCTTAAAGATGATGCTGATGGGTAGTTTTACTTCTGACATACAGGGATATGATGCCCTCTAATGGCCACTTGCAATATTCACATCCACAAAGAAAATCTTCCAGTACACTATATGCACAGTTCTTCTGTTTGTCTTCATCTTTGGGTTACAAAAACAAATCAACATGCAACATAATATTGAACATAATGAATTTCAAAATTTTAAAAAATCAGGAATAAATGCTGAAAAATGCACTATAAACTAAGAGGAAAAGAAAAACCATAAATTTCTTAGGCATATCAATTACCATTACCAATGAATATACTGAGCAGTGAAAACTATTCTTATAGCCAGGGAGATCCGGCCTCATCCTCTAAAGCTGGATGTAGAGGGAGGAAAGGGATCACCTCTTGCAGAGTTCACAATCAGTTGGCCTTTTCAGATCTTTGGCATGAACCCAGCGTGGCAAAAGTGATTGACAGAGGGCTTGTGCGTGGATTTCGTGGCCTCCAGCGTGTTCTAACAGAAGCAGGTCCAAAAACCTTTGTTTCATTAACCTTCCTTTCCTGAACAGGTGGGTGCTAGTTCACATGGGGACTCAAGGGAGAAGCATTTGGCTTACATCATATAAGAATTTGATCTGCAGCAGTTCTGCACCTGGTTTGATGAAAGCTAAGGCACATCTTTGAAGTGCTGCCTCAACAATTCCACCCACTCCCTCATATGAGTCAGTGCTCATCTGCCCCTAGGGAGGGAAGAAGAAGAGTTGGCTTTTCTACCCCGCTTTTCTCACCCATTTAAGGGGACTCAAAGCGGCTGACAAAGCTTCTGTTCTTCTCCCCACAACAGAACACCCTGTGAGGTAGGTGGGGCTGTGAGAGCTCTGAAGAGAGCTGTGACTAGCCCAAGGTCACCCAGCTGGCTTCATGGGGGAGGGTGGAATCGAACCCGGTATTCCCAGATAAGAGTCCAGCTCCCTAACCACTAGACCAAAGATTAGTTAAAAGTAAAGCAATTTCCCCCTGAATTTTTTTTTTACCAGAATATGTCTGAAATTTTGCCACCAGCAGCTTCATACACAGTAGTTTTTCTCCCCCTCTTCTCCCAGCTTTCATGTAAAGCCTAATGAAGACTGCTACGACGCTGCCTTATAGTTTAGGCCTTTTGCACACAAGGGACACAGTTTGAACAACAGGAGTGTATTGCTTAGGGTGGAGACCCATACATTCAACACCTCCACCATGAGTGCAGAAGAGATGGTCATGTCTTCTCAGCTACTACTTCAAGGATTCGGAGAGGTTTCCTGTCCTGCTGTGATTCAGCCCCCCGCCTTCCTTCCTCACTGAAATAACTTTGGCAAAATTGTACACTTACTGTGGCTTGTGAGGTGGCCAATCAAGAAGTCAACCCAGAAGGAAAAGGCAACTTGCATGTGACAAGATAATCTGACCCTGTCGGGATGCAATATGATTTCACGTGGGCAATGCAACACAGAAGGACAATGCACTGACTCTAAATCTACATCATCATCATGCTGACTTAGGATCTGTTATTTCCTCTCTATGACACACCACTCTAGATTTGCAGTGTTTTTGTTATAACATTTTCTCCATTTGCATATAAAAAAAAGGTCTTGTCACAAAATGTTGCAGCCTTGGGAGTTGTTAATCAAAATTCCATTAACTGTAGTCCAGGTTGGTCTACTGGTTAGGGACTCTTATCTGGTAATACTGGGTTTGATTCCGCCCTCACCCATGAAGCCAGCTGGGTGACCTT
>MTQE01002208.1:8540617-8565388 GCA_014337955.1 Aspidoscelis marmoratus | reverse complement strand
CAGCTCTCTTCTGAGCTCTCACAGCCCCACCTACCCCACAGGGTGTTCTACTGTGGGAGTCCCCTTAAAAGGGTGAGAAAAGCAGGATAGAAAAGCCAACTCTTCTTCTACTCTGCTTCCGTGTTACTCCCCTAATGTCAGCATTTGGACTGTGATTAGTCCTTTTTTTGTTTGCTTGGACCCAATATCCTATGTAAAAAGTTTTGGGTTTTCTTTTTTTAAAAAATATAAGCTTTAAGAATGCTGTGCAGTAGTGCTAAATGGGCGTAATCAAAGAAAGAGGTGGAATTTGAAAGCCAAGAACAAAAATATAGACAATAACTCAGGTATTCTAATTGCCACAGGACACTTGGTTGTGAATTAAAATTGCAGAAATATGTCATTCCTGCACCTGAAAGGATATTCAAAATATGAAAACAGCTTACCCTTAGAATGCCCCCACATGATCTGGGCAAACAATTGCAAAAATGCTGTGTTTCATACTGGCATTATGGAAGAGGATAGGCCCAACCTGTCACCACCAGGCCTATTTAAGCCTCATTCTAGAAATCTCCCACTTTCCAATGGTGGAGGTTTCTTTTCAGCACCAAGGACAGCTTCCCCAAAATTTATGCCGAGACTAATAAACAATGCTAAGAATATTGCACTCAGGTAACTAAAAGATATTTGGTTCTCAAGCTAATGGCACCCCATGCCATATGGTAAATTGCTCAGTGAAAACAATGATTTTCAAATGCAGTTTTTGATACCACAGCAGACCTGCTGTTCAAACCTAGAGGAAGAGCTTGGGTTGAAGGTTGTATGACAATTTAGGTATAATACAGCAGTCCTTTCGCATTTGCTCTGAATCTTCTTAGCAAAGCAAAGTTTCCTACCAAAACCAAGAGGACTATTCATAATAGGAAAAGGAAAGGGAAAGGCTAAAATAAAAGGAAAATCAAAACAACTACAGTAAGATATCTCTGAAAAATCTATGCCCTGTGACCTTACAGAAAACAAATGTGAGATGCACTTACAGGAAATGACTGCTATCAAAATGCAAGCAGTACTCCAGAGAGCTCTTAGTTGCACACATGGAGGGCGGGGGAGAGCGAGGGAGTTGTTCTCATTGGACTCCATTCTCTCAATCCTGCAATGCTGAAAACACATCACACTCATGATCATTACCCTCACCAACCACCTGGTTAGGTGTGCCACAGTCAGTACATTAATACTGTGGAACAAAAGCTATCCAAACCATTTCTACAGACACAGAGACACAATCTGTGTGCTACACTTCTAGGTGCTACACTTCATGGTAGTGAGGATTTTTATGAAGCCACATCCCCTGCTGATCCCCTGCATCTACATTAAGGAGGCCTTAATCCAGATCACTGACAAACCCACTTAAATGGATCTACAAGTGGACCAGAACAGCCCTGAGTTAGAATATGGAAGGTGTGTGCAGGAAGCATGTTTCCTGTGGACAGAACTACCAGGGGGTGCATTTCAGCCACGCTGTGCCTCCAACAAATAGCCCCCCAGAGACTCTGAGGCTAGAAATGTTTGTTCCTTAATCCTTGGATGCATGGGGGTATGTCTGTGAAGCTTGAATGAGTTTCACATCCATGATGTGGGCTGATCGGCATAATCAGTGCGGATAGTGCTAATCCAGCCCATGTCTTCCTGGTCCACTAATCCATGTGGCTGGGATCAGTGGGCCAGGTTATTCTGGACCCACTGGTCCTGATCAAATGCAGGATAAGTGCAGAAAGGGCTCTATGGACCTATTCCTCTTTCGGAGCTCAAGTCACCACATAGGTAGACAAGAAGTTCTGCTTAGGTAGGGTAAAATGAAAAGGTAGGGTTTTTGATGGTACTTTAGGTCTATGTGTTTCTGTTTGTTACTTGTGGATCTGGGGATTTAGTCATACACTCCCCCCCTCCATGAGGTTTTTCTTTCTGGAGATTTTCCATTAGCAAAAAGAGGAAAGGGAAATTCCTGAAACAGAAATACTGACCTTTACAATAGAGTGATGAGGGTCTTTCTGCAGGCCCTCCAATCTGGGATGCAGGGAGCTCTTGGAAGGACCCTGCAGAGCCCTCGAGTGATCAGATGCTCTCCTGATTTTTCAAGGTTTTTTTCAAAAAACCTCCCATTTCCTCCCATGGAGCAATATTAAAAGACAGCTCAAAACTCCAGGTTTTTTACTCCCCAAAACCTAGGCTGATGGCCCTTTTGGTTCCAGATTAGTATCCACTGTGACCAAACTGGTCCATTCATTCATTCATTCATTCATTCATTCATTCATTCATTCAGTCAGTCAGTCAGTCAGTCAGTCAGTCAGTCAGTCAGTCAGTCAGTCAGTCAGTCAGGGTGCATCCCCATGCACGTTTGGAACAGCACCAAAACTAGGCTCTGCATGGGGTGTCCCCATGCGTTTTCTATTTGGTCCAGTTTCTGCAGACCAAATCCCCACAAACCATGTCAGACCACGACCAAATTTGGTACCCCAGAAAACAAGTCTGAGCATGGTTTGGGGTCCTGGGATGCATTGGTTAGTGAGCCAAGACTGCACATAGGGATGGTCCCAGGCTATTTGAGGAGGAGATTGGTGCTCACATTATTAGGAGATGGGGTGTGCTTGCCATTCCTGCCCTGTGCATTGGAGATTGTAGCCACTGACATTTTTTTTTTTTAAGTGAAGAATCCCAATTGAAAAGGCAGGCAGGTTAATGGCTTAATTTTTGTACATTTTCCATGAGAAATATTCCACCCCCGTTTCCCGATCACAAAGACAGGCAGGATAGTGGCTTGATTTTTGTTCCAATTCCAAAATTTTTCAAACCCGATTTCTCGATCACCAAGGCAGTCATGAAAATGGCTTGATTTTCTCCCTTTCAAACTTGGTGGGCATTCTTGAGGTTCCTGATGGAACGGAGGTGCGCAAAACTGCTCAAGTGCCTAACTGCTGCTAAACCTTGTAGCGGCTTTTGGTCTTTTAAAATTATTTATAAATTTATTATTATTAGTAAGCTTTATTTTAACTTTTTTCCCCATGCCTCCCAGCCCAGTCCTGGCTTTCTGTGCCACTAAGGGAGGGGGGGATGTGACATTTGCAGCTGGCGGAACAGGTGTGGGCTGACGTGAATCCGGCTTCCAATGAGGAGAGAGGGGGTGGAGAGGAGGTGGCACTGCTCCCCCTGCCAGGGTTTGGTGTGGTTTGCATGGGGACAGCTGCATCTGTGCCCGACCCGCATCCAGGCCGCGTCACCAGGAATGGCGATGGGCTGGGATCAATCTCGGACCCACTCCCAGTCCCATGTGTGCCCATTCCATGCCAAATGACATGCATGGGGACATGGCCATAGTCTCATTCTGATCAGTTTACTTCCATTTCCATTCAGAATTCATGCTTTCCTCAGAAAAAAAGTAATACAGGAAAAGCCAATCTCCTTCCCACAGCTAGTTAGAAAGTGTCATTTTGCCCTTTTTTGTTGTAACAATTTACAATACTTGCTAGTTCCCACAACAAAAATTTTGTATCTTAACTTTTCCTTTTAAATAAAATAATTCCTTTGTGAACTTTTGAGTAGCTCTGCCTCCTTTTCTAGCCTTCACTGAGTTCTACTCATCAGCCATGAGCCATGAAACCAAACCCAAGTTTAAAGATCCATTTCAAACATGAGAATGAGGCATATTTTGCTACAAGTGAGTTCTTATATAATCTGCTTTCCAAGACATTACTTCATCTCTGAGCTATGGTCATTTTTCTGCATATGTTGCCAGGCAGCCTACAGTTAAACTGTCCTCATGTCACAAAGCAAGCTGAGATGCCTAAAATCCCATGTAGCAGAGAGACAGAGAGATGGAGGTCAAGGAGAATTTGGAGAACAACTTTTCTTTCAGTGGACCAGCCTGATAAACCTAGCTGTTGCATTCATGTGGTGAAGAGCATAAACAATGAGCTGGAAGACTGGATTGGTCATAGGCAAGCTATTATTTTTTCTGCCTTTTTTTAGGCACTGAATCATACGCTGTTTGTTCAAACTTTGTATAAACCATGTTGTCATGATCACACTACAATATGTATAGTTTTCACAAATTCAGCCCTTTACAGGAATTGTGCTCACCTGGAAGCACTACTGAATAGGTAGCTTCTTGGTCATCTGGAGCCAGTGGTTGTTAGCAAAGCTTCCTGACGCCCATTCAACTTCATTCTTCAGGATGTCTGACTCTATGTTGGTGACTGCATCATTGTGGTTATCTGTGACGTGAATATTTTTCTTGTATAGTTGTTCTGGGTATTCCTGCCACCTCTTCTTCATCTCTTTTGTTTCTGTTAGGTCCCTATCATTTTTTACTTTTATCATGTCCATTTTTGCATGAAATATTTCTTTGGGATCTTCAGTTTTCTTGAAGAGATTACTTGTCTTTCCTATTCTACTGTTTTCATCAGTTTCCTGTCCATAGTTCTTCAGGAACTCTGTCAAACAGATCTAATCCCTCAGACCTAATCACCTTCACTGTATATTCCAAAGGGATATTATTTAGGGTTTACCTGTATGGTCAAGTGTTTTTTTTCCTATTTTCTTCAATTGAAGTATGAATTTTGCAATTAGAAGCTCATTATTGGAGCCACAGTCAGCTCCAGGTCTTGTTTTTTCCTGAATGTAGAGAGTTTCTCCATCTTTGACTGAAAAATACCAATGTGATTCTGGTACTGACAATCTAGTGATGCCCAAGTATAGAGCTGCCTTTGGGGTTGTTGGAAAAGAGCGCTTGTTATGACCAGATCTTAACAAAACTTTATTTTCTCTGCCCCATTTCATTTTGTATCACAAGGCCAAAGTTGCCTGTTGTTCCAGTTGTTTCCCTACTTTAGCATTCCAATCCTCTATGATGAAAGTGACATCTTTTTGGGTGTTAGTTATAGAAGGTGTTGCTCCAACATTGCTGCAGTGGCATCACAGTGTTTTGCAGCATTAAATAATGCCAAGCATTGCACTACTGTGCTGGCATAGGGTGTCCCATGGACGCGTGAACCAGCAGAATAGGAAGGAGGAGGAGGAAGAGGAAGAGTTGGCTTTTCTACCCTGTTTTTTGGAAGTGCTGCAGAAATGCTGAGATAATGTGTTACCCCACAAAGACAGCATGATTGATCAGTTGGAGGGGCTGCTTGTTTCAGTGCATGATCTCCCAGATAATCCAGCTAAAATGCTAAGCCCACTGTGCTCTCAAAGGGAATGGGCATTCCCCCCAGTCTCTGCAAATATCCTACCTCCTCCTCATTGGACCATTACAACAATTAATTAATTGTAGAACATGGCTTCTGTTCTTTATAGGAACCCCACTTCTGTGCCCCTTATCTTAAAAGAGGCACCATGAGTCTGTGAAGTAAGTAGAAAAAGTTCCCCAGCTGCTTAGACTAACCCCTTAGCTTTCTTCCCAACTAGGATTCATGCCAAAGAGATGGAAATTTCCACTGCAGAATCTACTTAGCTTTTCACCTTTCCTTTTTCAAGCTCATAGTTTCCCTCAGCCTAGTTTTGGTTCTACAGACACTGTATTGGCAAACCTTTCCATCCATTTGGCTGAGCAGAGGCCAGAGTGCCTCCAGATGGCAAAATTGCTAGATCTTCTTTAGATCCCAAATTGCCTGTTGCTTTTCTCAAATAGTGTAGATTTCAGGGCCAACTGGTCCATTGCAGGCATGGTCTCTACAAACCAGAGATTTCTTCAGTTTGCAGAAAATTCCAAGTGCTCAGGGATTTGGTGTATTTTGCATCTCTCCCACAAGGTGGCAACATTGTACTATTATTAGTCACCAAATGGTGGGGATTTGGGGAAGATCTTTTGTTTTTCAGAGCTCAGTTATTGAGTGTCTATTAAACATAAGTTTTTAATCATCAGGAGGAAATGTATTCTAAAAAAGGAAGGCTTGTCCTGAAACTATACTGAATGGCCAGACACAGCCCATAAAAGATGTCTTGGCAGGTGAGGTACCAGCCAGATGCAGTCATTGTACCTGTCTAAACTGTGACAGGAATGAGATTATTCTAGCATATGATTTTGGCTGCAAGACTGTTTTATGCATGAGGATGTGAGAGCTCAGTGTTACCTAACATGGAAAGTGAAAGTGTTAACTTGGCAGAAATGGACAAACTGATAGGCTTAGAAAAAGAACATTAATTTTGTTTCTTTAAAATTGGGAAAGCATTAAAGTAGTTGATGAATGAATGAAGTTACCTTAAATTAATGGAGAAAAAGTTCCTGGACAGATGCTCTGGTGGCACCCTTATCACTCTCTTATTCCTGAGAGGATTCCTCTAGAGTCTTCACAAGTACAGAGTAGCATTAAAAAAGGAGGCAACCAGACCATTCCTTTCAGGACCCAACCATGCCACCTTCCTGACTTAAGGATCCCAAGAAGCAACTTTTAGGCTGTGTTCCCATTCAAGATTTAAAGAGCTTTGAAATCATTTTACAGAGCTCACCATTCCCAAAGTTTTTTAAAAAATCAGGTTCTGAGGATTAAAGGTCCCGAAACATGGATTATCTATATTCAAATCAAAAGAGGTCTTGTTGCTGGATTTAAAAATAATCCTCACTATTTAGCAATACACAGCAATGTTTAGCAGTATTCTTGCCATTACATGCTAAAGATTGGGCTTGGCTGAAAGGGAAGCATGAGCAGAGCCTGCTGTAGCTTACAATGTAATGAGAAATCAGACCATTACAATATAATGAGATATCAGACCATACTACAAAGTGAATCAAAAGTGTCTGGTTTTACTAAAAGAGGCAGTGATCAGCTTGTGGCTCTTAAAAACCTGTCTACTTCGTCTCTCGTCCCCCCCTCCCTTCCCCACTGTGGTCTCTATTCCCTCCCTTTCCCACCTGGTTTTCCCCTCCCCCCTGCCATTCTGTGCTACTTTGATGTACCAATCCAGCACAAATGAAAGGGGAAATTATCTTTAATCTTCTAATGCCTTTTTAACAAAAGAAGCTGTGCTGCATGGTGAACAAAAAACTGCTGCCATGATCTGAATCAGGAAAAGGCTTATATAAGGGGTGGAGTTTGAATTGCCTGCCCTGATGAAGTCAGGGTATGAAGGTGTCCAATTGCTGACTGCATGGGGAGGGGATTCTGCTGAGGGGAGGAGGGAGGGGAGGGGTTTCTCCCCTACAAATCCACATTAAATGATGGGAATTCAAAAAACCAAACTTCATTGCTGGTTAAAAACTTCTGCTTTAAAACTGGGAATCTGACCTTAGACCCTGAATCTAAACCTCTTGATGGGTATAAGAGAGTTAGGATTAAAGGTCTGGAACTCCCGTATGAAACCAGGCTACAATGTCTAGGCCTCTTCCGTCTGGAAAGACGGGGTTTAAGAGGGGACCTGATTGAAGTATATAAAATTATGAAGTATATAAAATTATTCCTTTTCTCTATCACACAACAGTAGAACCAGGGGGCACTCTATGAAGCTGATGGGCAGGAGAGTCGGATCTGACAAGGGGAAGTATTTCTTCACCCAGAGGGTCATCGGTTTGTGGAATGTGCTGCCAGAAGAGGTGGTAACAGGTACCAGTCTAGATGACTTTAAGGTAGAGTTAGACAAATTTATAGATGACAGATGTATCAATGGCTACTAGAATGAATGCCTAGGTACATCTTTCAGGCTGGGGGGGGATCAGGATGCTTCTAAGGCCATTTGCTGGGATTCAAGAGCAGGAAAAGGTTTGTCCTTGTCTCTGCATAAGATACCCATGAGCATTTGGTGGGCCACTGTGTGCGACAGGATGCTGGACTTGAAGGGCTGTGGCCTGATCCAGCAGGTCTTCTCATATCCTCATATGTCCTTAATCCAAGATAATTTTCTGAATTTTCTTCCAACACAAAGGAACATACAAAACAACTATATTCAGTATCATGAAAATCCTCTCACCTATGGCAATGGAAAAGAAGCAGCTGAGTAAACCCTGATGCTAAATATGGGGAATTCCTTTCTTTCACTCAGCCAACCCTGATGAGGCCCCTTGACAAAATCAGAGCCTTCTCTTGCCCTAGTCCTGGCCAGCCTGCCAGCCATGATATCACATCCTCTTTCTTCCTTTTGACTATTTGGGGAAACTAGAAGTGGTCACTTTGTCAGTGTCATAGCTTTCTCAGGGGAAGGAAAATCTGTGCAACAAAATGCAGACATTTAGCTAGAAGAAATCTCCTTTGGCAAGGTGATGGGGAATAGTGGGGATGGGCAGGTGAATAGGTCAACAACTAGGTGGTGGGACTAAAAGCAGAAGTCTTTAAATACTCTACCTGCAACTGTTTTTTCAAATATACTTATGTATCTTGTCAACACTGTGAATATTGAAAACAATAATACTATGTAGGAAGCAAATGTAGAGACTTATACTGTTTCCTCGAAAATAAGACCTATCCTGAAAATAGGCCCTGGCATGATTTTTCAAGATGCTCAAAATATGTTATATAAAACATCCCCTGAAAATAAGCCCTAGTATATCTTTAGGAGCAAAAATTAATATAAAACCCTGCCTTATTTTCAGGGAAACTTAGTAAATGTCAATTGCAGAAAATCAATCTTAAAAAATCTGAGATTTCACTTGAATGTACTGTAGTTACATTCTCAAAGTTTTATTAATTATTCTTTCTTTCAAGAATGCCAAGCAGGGACAGGTTCTTCTTTCCTTTTAATCTCCTGAACACCTTTGTGAAAGTTAAGTAGGCTGACAGACAAGGACAGGTCACTGGCAACCTTTGCTGTTGCTTGAATCTTTCATTAGACACTGATGGCCTTTTCACACAACCTGGGTTGTCCTGTGGCATACTGGCTTGGATCGAGGAACCCGGCTCATAATTGGCTGGGTTGTCAGTGACCCACATCAAGCCATCTAGTTTTGGAGGCTTGGGAAGGGAAGCTCCCAACCTCTGAAGATGACGGCTGGGACTGTTTTGGCCAGGAACCCAGAAGGAGCACACTTTGGACATTGATTTTGGTTTCCAGGCTTCTCAGCCCTGGTAGACCAAACCACTTGCTTGTGTACTGTCCACACAAGTAGCTGGTCTTGTATACCAGCTGAAATGCTATGTGAACAGCTTACAAGCGATCCATGCTTAGAACAGGCTACAATGCCAATTTTGCACCATGGCCTGGTCCAGTACCTTATCTGATGTGGGCGAGGCATTCTACCAAGAACCACTTGGCTGTGAGGACCAGGTGTTCCAGAGGTCCTGCTGTGTCAGTTTACCGACCCAGTGTGGAAAGGGCCTGACAGGCCACCTGCAATGACACAATGTATGTCCTTACCCTTATGGTTGCTGAGCTATCAAACAGTTCCATGATGCTTATTCTGCCATCATGAGGTTGGTTATGCTGCTTTATCTACCCGTGGCAATTGTGTGTGGACTTATAGACCATAAATCTCCACATAACACTCAAAACATCTTGGAGGGGCATTGAAATCAGAGGGTGCATGCGAGTGAGCTAAGGTGCATAGCATTCAGTGCATGGAAGGTATTTCTGAAGCCACTTCTTCTGCACTGCTCTAGGCTCATTCCATTGCAATACACATGATGTTGTTCTGCAGGCCTAATATGCATGTGCAGGGAGGGTGAGGGGGCATCAAGACTTCAGATTGGCGATCTCTGAGACAGCACTGGAGCTTCAAGGCTGCCCAATTTGTCAGAGAAGTGGATGCAGTGGAGACATGCCCAAACTGTACAGATTTGTAGGATAACCTAATAGTCCTCCCATCATTCCTTGGCAGTTTGGTCTTGTGTAAGCCGGTCTGGTACTGTGGTTAGAGTCTTGAATTCTTATTCCTTTGTCTCTTGATTCAATTATACACTACTACACAAAGCCAGCTGGGTGACCTTCAGCTAGCCACAGACCTCTTTCTGAGCCCTCACAGACCTACCTACTTCACAGGGTGTCTGTTGTAAGGAGAAGAACAGAAAGCTTTGCCAGCCTCTTTGAGTTCCCTTAAAAAGACGAGAAAAGTGGGGTATAAAAGCCAACTCCTCCTTCAGAAAGGGCGTGTCTTAGGGAAACTATAGTTCAGGAACATTGGGAAGATCATATCTTCCCCCTTTCCTACACACATATTCATCTTGTAATTGTGCAACCATCATTGTATTAACTGTTAGAAGAAGGGATCAGCTATATCTTTGCTTCTTTGCTTAAGGTGCAATCTTGTACACACTTGTGCTAGAACTAGGCCCAATTAGCTTTTCAGTCTAGATATACAGAACCAAAGTGATCTTCCCACTACAGCCCATGGCGTTTATTTCTGGGTAAACACAGGCTTGGGCTTTAAATCCAACTTTTATTCAAGCTAAAGTTATTATCTATGGGCGTGTCCACATGGAGTTAAAAAAAAAGCAGGGTGGAAGTGAGACAGATTAACATGAATCTTAATTCACATTAAGGTGTTTGTGGCCACATCCCCATTACAAGCTTATTTCGCTTTCCCTAAACCGAAATAACAGAACTGGATGCAAACGCGAATTTGCCTGTTCCCATTACTTTTAACTTAATCGCGTTGGATCCGGATTCTGATCGTACATGGGGTACATGATTCAAGGTGGGACTCAAGTGGCTACTTTTTAAAAGCCGCTTTTCGGGGCTGCCCTGCCCTCTTCCTCCTGGCATGGATGCGCCACCCATAAGGGACCCCTTCAGGGAGCCTAGCTGGGTGGCTGGGTGGCTGCCGCTTCCATGGATGGAGGAAAAATGGCAGTGGGCAGCCAGGCAGCAATTCTTTCCCCTCCTCTCCTCATTGCTCAGGGCACACAGCATCAGCGGCAACTAAAGCCCCTTTGCTTTAAACATTCACACAGAACCTCAGCTGCTTCCCTCCCTTCCTTTCCCTTTCTAAAGGTCAGAACTTTTAGAATTGCGCAAAATTGCAACATTGTTAATCAGGTGTGAAGTGGTTCCATCGCTACAGTGTAGCACTGCTGTTAAGGGTGGATTTTTACACTGAAATCAATGTCTTTGGAAGCAAGCTATTGGGAGAGGGAAACCCTAAACATGGATTCTCATCCCTTAAAATGGTAGGGTCCCCACAGTAAAAAATGTAACATGTATCAAGTGCAGGATCCGGAGTGAGACCTGTTGAAATGAGGATTAACATTTACATTTAAATCACTTTGGGGCGATTTAACACGTGGAAAGCGTTTTAAGCCAAACTGACGTGGGGTCTGCCAGGATTGAAAACATTTTGAATTCAAAATAAGCTTGCTGTGGGGATTCGCCCTGCATGGTAAGGCAGGACAACGCGGGTTCCAGGTGAACTCACCCGTCTCCATGAAAACTGCGGTAAATCTGCAGTAAACAGGGGAATCCCTCTTCCTCTCCACTCCCCCAACCCTGAGCCCTCCTACACCCACCCACATGCACGCGCACACTGACAGACAGGGGAATCCTTCCTCCTCCCCTCCCCTCCCCTCCCCCCTCCAGCCCGTGTCTGCCTCCTTTTCCCCTGTCAGTTGGGGGCTTGTGGAAAAGGAGGCAGACACGGAGCTTTCACCATGCTAAAACCCTCACTCAAATCCTGCCGTTTGCTCTGCCTTGTAGCCCAGAAGCATGAAAGGCAAAGGACAGGATTTTAGCGATCGTAACCCGTGAGTGTCTCCATGTCCCCTTTAACCCGCTCTTGCCCCCTAATTCGGGGTGAGTACAATTATAAAGGGTTTTTTAAAATTTCGAATTGGAGGATTTTATTCTGCTATAAAACCGATTTAGGGCTTTGCATGCGGACGCTTGAAAGGTGAAATAGCTTTCGCCGCACAATCGCCTTGCCATGCAGATGAGCCCTAAAAGCTGGATAGTGAATGGGAGTCCAGGTCTCCTATACCTTCAATATTTGCATGAAGGGAAAATTTCAGAATATGTCTCTCATATCTCAGGCAACTTGCTGAAATTCCATCTTTCATGCAACTGTTACATATATTAAAGCCCTACATGCCTTTCCATCAGAATGCCTTGTTTCCAGGGTTTCTGGGGCTAGAATCTCTATCAGCCCATATGCACCCTAAACAAAGGAGAAGCCCATGTGATGTCAGAAGCAGCCACCACAGATCTCCTACAGATCAAAATATCCATGGAGCTCCAACCATTGTCAGTTGGAAGACACCAGACCTCAGCCCCCACTCTCTTAATCAATGGGCAACCACAAACTTTCCCATAAGCCCAGGAATTCTCTCTGACTTCCTCTTTCTTGTTCTCAGTCTTACACATATTGTCCCAACTCTGCGGAAGGAACTGGTTGCTAAATAAGCTTCAGCTTACATCAGACAGGCTTTACCCATCATGAAGGATTTCCACAGATCTGGTAATAGCTCCCAGACTGTGGAACAGCTTTCACTGAAGTGTGCCTGGCACCTTTATTATATATATATTCAGGAGATTAATGAAGAGGCCTTTGGCTGAGGAAACAACTCCTGCTGCCTTTTAGGCATGCACAGTTATTGTTTTTAGAATATTCATTGTATATTTTGTTTCTATGACTGTAACCTGTTCTGAGATATCTTTGGGTATACGGTGAATGAATGAATGAATGAATGAATGAATGAATGAATGAGTGAATGAATGAATGAATAAGCAAACAAACAAACAAACACTTTGTGTGTTCCTGCAACCTAATGGGTCAGGGAAGCAGGATGGTTTCCATCTGCTTCTGGATCTACTGGTCCCTCATGCTAATCTTTGTTATGCCACAGGACTAGGGATGTGAACGAATATTCATAAAATTCATTTTTTGTACAATTCGTCCAAATTCAGACATTTGTACATGAATTAACATTCATATGCATACTAATATTTCGGACATTTGTACGAATAGTTTGGACATTTGTTAAACTGGGAAGGTGGGAATGCGGCTGCACCAGTCACATCTGCAATGGATCCAGATTGCATTCGACATGGATTGAGAGCAGATTAAAAGTGGATTCAGTTTGGATTTGACGCTTTCAGAGCATGGATATGTTACAGGATACGTATCAGATACGTATTTGTTTGTATTGGATACGTCCTCATTCGAATCAGATATGTTCATGGGTGTTTTTCCACTAGCACTAGAATACCCATTAAATACCCATGAAGGATCCTTAATGGGTATTTAATGGGTACTTCTAGTGCTAGTGGAAAAACACCCCATATTGGATACGTATCCGATATTTGTACAAATACATTCATATAGAGTTGAACCCTAGCACATTTGAAGGGGATCTATTTCAACAAATAAGGATTTTCTAACATCCTATTCACAGGATTCATCCTTGGGCAACTGGAAATCAATCCTATTGTAAAATCTCCCCCAAAGGGCCATTCATTATGGCCTTGTAGTCCGAGTGGCCACCTGGTTTGGGGCAAACATTGGGCATGGTGTAGAGATTCATGGATCAGGTGACCTTGAAGGTGTTGTTGTAAATAAGGATCTATGGTTGTCCCCTTTTTTACGTGAACCTCTAGACCAGTTTTTTTTTCCCAAACCAGTTTCAGCTTACGTAAATGGCATAAAACTATTTGCAGAGTCCCATGGGAAAAACTACTGTTTCTAGGCAACTGTAAGAATAAGATTACTACAAGTGTTATCTGCAAGGCAGCACAATGCTAAATGTACAGTCTGCATATCTTCACTTTTGAAAAGACGATATTATTCATTTCTCCTATGAGACAAAACCCCCCAAAGCATCTGTTTGATGGCCACTCCTTTTGGCACTTTGAGTTCACCTGTTGAATTTCCAACCTGTCTAACGTGCATGTTGGAAATCAGGAGGCTCCAAAAGCTCTAAAGAAGGGACATGGGAGTCTGGAAATAACCCTGGAACAATAAACTAGCCTATCAGCACAACAGCAAATGTGCAAATGTCTCCCCCTTCCACAACCTGAACCATCTCCCATCCCTTTGACTTGATTGGCAGCAATTAACAGTCAGGCATGTGGGCTCCAGAAAGGACTGACCCTCTCTTAAAGACACCGGAAGAGGTCACATTTTCTTTCACCATGCACATTTATGGATGGTTTATAACCCCACACCCAAGATAAATATTTGAAAACAAATCTGATATTTTCAGGCCTTTGTTTGCTCAGCACATCGGAGCTTTAGCCATTGTGCAAAAAATCATTCGGTTTCCTGGAACAAGGAGGAACAGAAAATCCTTGTATGATGCAGGAAATGGATGGTGATTTCCAACACATTTGTGTTTGTGGGTGATACTGCACTGCCTGGTATAGCGGACGGCTGGCGCAATCCAAGAGAGGTCTTGCATTACCATGCAGAAGGGAGGCTCTTAGTTCTCTTGCTGATCTGGTATACCAACCAGTGTGGAATCACAAAGTGTCCTTAGGTTGTCCTTCTTCCTTCATGTCTAAAAGCAGCAATTATACTCCTCAGCTCCATCTAAATGTTACCTAAGAAGCAGATTTCCCACTACTGTAGCTCAGTGACAGTGTTCTGATTCTTTTTTCGGGCCTTTTCCAAAGTTACCTCTCTTAGGCCGTGGTCTAAATAGTCCATCCAATTAAGAAGCTGAACTGAAGCTGTCCTAATCCTGTTCACACCCAGTTCCTGATAATCCATCCTCAGTTTGCCACCTCTCTTGGTTGAGTGTACACCACCTGCATTCTGATAGGATAAAATCCTGTCAATCAGTAGTGGCAATGGGGCGTGTTTGGAGCTGTGTGGTATAGCTCCAAACACGTACTTGATGGTCACATGGTGCACTGTTGGGGTAAAGGGACTATGCCCCCAAACTGTTCCAGCCAAGACATACCCCAACCAGCCTGCACCCCCACGGCTGTTCCTGAAGAAAAATGAGAGGCTGTACTCTGCCATTTGGTCTAAAGCTGCTGAACCAGTTCTGCTCTCTCTCTCTCTCTCTCTCTCTCTCTCTCTCTTTTTTTTTTAGTAAAAGTCACCTTTTACTGAAAGGAAACATTTTCCTTGCACATTGCCAAAGCAAAATGGAGGATAACTTGTCCTTAGAAGTGTATTCTTTATATTCTTGTTCTGCTCTTTCACTAGCTCCCTTTCCTGACAGTGCCTTTTCTGGATATTTTTTAAGATCATTCCAGATTTTCTACAAAAACGCTAGAGAGCAAATGAAGACATATTTATTATTTATTTACATTTTATCTCCCCTATACCCGGGAGTCTCCAGGCAGGTAGCAACACTGACAATCAAACATTATTAAAACAATAATAGTATGTATTAAAGCAATAGCATCAGCAAGTGGGAAGAAAAAAATGGGGCAAAGAGGTCTTCTCTGCCTTCCTAAATGTGTGCAATAAAGGTGATAGACACACCTCAATGGGGAGACTATTCCATAGCCTAGGGACCATCAGCAAGAATGCCCCCTTCAGGGTGCTCACCCCTTTTGCTGTTGAGGGTGGTGGTACCACCCAGAGGACCTCCCCTCCATATATTAAGGCATAAGAACATAGGAACATAAGAGCCCTGCTGGAACAGGCCACAGCCCATCCAGTCCACCATCCTGTCTCACACAGTGGCCCAACAATTGCCCCTGGGCATCTCAAGCAGAGACAAGGGGAAACCTCCTGCTCTCGAATTCCAGCAAATGGCCTTAAAAGCATCCTACTTGGCCCCCAGGCAGGTCGATATGGGAGTAGGCGTTCCTTCAGATATTGGATCTATTGCTTCACCAGTTTAGCACAAAACTGATTTATATTTTTTTTAAACATGAGGGATGGAGTCTGCCCATGTGCAATTGGAACAACAGGGAATCAGGGGGCAGGATGGGAGAGTTGCGTGTCCTAGGAATGGTGCTGAGCTAAATACAAACTGCTTGGCAGGAACAGAACAGGGAGGGGAGGAGCACTGCCAACTCCGGTGTGTACTACCCACACATACAAGTATTAGATGGAAAGGAAAGCATGTTCCACTCCTCATGGTACAGTTGAGCCCCTTTTAGTTCAGTTTGCCATGCTGAAAGGGACTGAGACCTGTGAAAAAGCAGACTCTAAAAAGTATGAATGGAGGAGGGAAAGTCCACTTATAAATCAGATTGGAAGAAGGTGTGAGCAGAGCAATAGGAAGGTCTGAAGGCAGCTTTAAGTATGGGTGTGACCACAGCCTTAGAGCTGTTTAACTAGTCTGCTCCAACCTATCCCAATCAAGCCTAGCAGGTGCTTCCCATATTACAAAGGCAGGAATGCCATTGTTCCAGTCCAACAATGGCAGCAGATGCACTTGCCCTGTTCCTGTCCAGGCGCAGTTTACTACTGCTGCAGGCACCACCCACACTTCCCTGTGATTGGCCAATGTCCCTGTTGCTCCAGTGTCACATCTGGTGTGTGAGGGGGGAACTGAACTACCTCCATGTCAGAATTTTGGTGATGATCTTCGAAACCTGCATGAAACTCCACAGGCCCATCTTCAAAATTTATGCAAGCTTTAAGGATATCGTGCTGTGCCATGTTCCTTGTCATGGTCTAGATGTGAAAGTCCTGACACCTGGACTGGAACAGATGACACAAGTATGCTTTCAGACCTTTTCAAACTGATCTGCTGCTAAATCACTTTTCCACAGTGGTAATTTCTTGCATGATATTGTTTTACAATATATAGTGTTATAACCATTCAGTTATATAAGGGTTGGCTGCGTCATCAGAATGCTTTTTTTTTCTTTTTGCAGTCTTATCAATTCTGTTTCTATATTTCAGATAGCAGTCTGACAGAAGATAACTCATGAACCTTTTTTCATTGCTGAGTAAGGCTTTACCTGGTCAACCATTTCTGCTGGTTAACCATTGTGTTAAAGACACATTGTCTGGTTCTGATCGCCTCAAGCTCACTCACATGGCATTCACAAAAATCCTGTGAGGCGCATTATGCCAAGCGACTTTGATTGGCCCAAGCTTACTCAGACAGCTTTCACAACAACCCCGTGGGGTAGGTTATGCTCACCCACACAGCTCTCACAACCACCCTGTGGGATAGGTTATGCCAAGAGACTGTGGTTGGCCCAAGCTTATCCAGATAGCTTTCACAACAACCCTATGGAATAGACTGATTGGCTGAAGCTCACCCACATAACTTTCATGGCCTAGCAGGAATTCAAAGACAGGGAAAAGTTGTGGTGCATTTTAGTTCATTTGCTGTGCTTTTAATAAAACTTGCTTTCGTGAAAAAAAGCTAGATGCAATCCTGTTCTTGTTTAACGGGTTGTAGACTCCATCAAACTCAATAAAGTAGTGAGGCGTGGGATAGTAAAGGTAGTTTATGACTTGGTTGTGAGCCAGTTTGGTCTAGTGGTGAGAGAGCCAAAGTCTTATCTGGGAATACTGGGTTTGATTCTGTGCTCCTCCATGAAGCCAGCTGGGTAACCTTGGAGGAGTCACAACTCTCTTTCTGAGCTCTCACAGCCCCCCTTATCTCACAAGGTGTTTGCTACAGGGAGAAGAACAGAAAGCTTTGTCAGCTACTTTGAGTCCCCTTAAATGGCTGGGGAAAGTGGGGTAAAAAGCCAACTCTTCTTCTTCTTCTGGTTGAGAGGTACGTTGTAGAGTTTTGTTCAAAATGCTGTCCAGCATCACTGTGGTCTTCCACTGGCAGATACCAAATAAGACAAGACCCTTGCGTGTTTAAAAACTATGCTGAGGAGCACAAGCAACAAGTGTACCAAGTGGGATCTCTTTTGAGTTGTTGCATCTGGATCCCCTAAGAAAAAATCTGACAGGCCCCAAAAGATTTCAAGACTAGACAGAGTTTCACCCTTCCCTCCGTTCCTTCAGGATTAGATTGAAAGACAATGACTAACTCAAGGTCCCTGGGGGGAAATTCAGGATTAAAATTGAGACTTGAACTCAGGTATCCAGATCTCAGTCCAAGACACCAAGCAATAACTCTCATTATTAATTCAAATCCCACCAGACCTAATTTTGTGTACTAATCACTCATCCAGGGGTTGCTCATCTTATGGCTTGCCTCCTTCCTTGCTTTTTTAGCCACGTTGTTCTTGTTGTCCAACAACATCTGAATGGCCACATTTGGGAACCTCTGCACTATCCTATGCTTTTACACAAGGGCTTCTGTTGAGCCCCATCCATTGTGCTACTGTTATTCCAGCTGTTTGAACATAGGTTCTGGCATTTGTACATGTGCTGTCCTTAAGAAACAGTATGACTTGCTCTGAACTTTGAATCAGGTCAGTGCTGTCTGGTGAGGCTTGCTAGTAAAAAGTAAAACAAAAGTCACGGAGTTCTTGAGGGGATGATCACACTTTTTACTGGCTTTGAAAATGCAGCATTAACTGTAGAGCATCAGAAAAGATTGACAATAAGTTGATGCATCTTGGAACACAATGGAACAAAGCGCATTTCATTTAGGGGGAGATATGTTTGCAAGAGAAGGGACTTCTTTTGTGTCAAACTGCTTGGTATCATGTTGAGCATTGTTGGTGCTCTTTGCGTTGGCTTTAAATAGGTATACTGTTGGCTAACATCTCTTCCTTTGGGTGGGGCTATGTGTAAGTAACTCACCCTAATTAATATGTATTTTTGATGGGAAAGTTTCGCTTTCCTAGTTGACCTTTTCCATAATTCCTCACTTCCTCTGTTGGAAAGAAAGTACCTTTCCATTTCTCAGTGTAGCAATGAGTAATATTATTAGTAGTAATAGCAGCAATAGTGGTAGTGGTGGTAGTAGTAGTTTTGCTTTTGGATAAGTCCACCACAGATCTTTCAAGACGGATGTGATATGTTTTCAGCCAGCAACATTCATCAGCAGTCTCACAGCTACTGTCTGCAATTGCTCCAGCTTCAGAGCCATTTTTAAAGTCAGCAGCAAATAGAGCATGTTACAAAGATTTAATCTGGGTGGTTCACTGAGCATGGATCATTATGGCTAAATTATTTCTGTATCAGGATGTGAATTTGAAACGTCAAACGGCTATTCCTGGAAGCAGGAACTCCTGGCCTCTGATGCCACCTGAGCCTCAAATGACATTATTGTCCTAAGTCTAGAGGTTGAGCCATGCCTGCAGCTCCCCCCCCCCCCGAGATGGCAACTCCAATCCTTGCTATATTTACATTTACATTGGAGATCAGCTGAAATATTTCCAGGTTTTCCTATATAATCACATCCTTTTCTAGTAGACACCCTTCTAACTAAAACTCTTACCACAGCAGTAGTAAGCCAAGAGTATGGAGGACTTTATGGTTCTGTGAATGTACACAGCTCCCAACAGCCCCAGACAATGTGGCCAATAATCAGAGATCACAGAAGTTAGAACCAACAACATTTTCATGAGGAATGGAATATGTTGTTTCTACACAGTAAATGGAATAACTAAAGGTAAATGCAAAGGCTTGCTTTGAAGGAGAATATGTAAATAAAAAGGCTTAATTATTTATAATTTATAGATTTGCTCATGGGTTACAACTTAGATTCTTTCATAAGTTTTCTCATTCTTTGTTCTTAGGCTTACATCTTTTTCTTATCACACACTCCGAGGATAGTAAGAATAGATTCCCACTTTTTATAGAAGGGAGTAGGCTGTCTACATGATAAATTGTAGTTTCTCCAAGGTTGAAGTTAGCTCTTAGTTTCTCTTTTCACCCTAAATTAGGTAATGAATCTGTACTTTCATGCTCAGGGTGGGGAAACATATTAAAGAGTTGATAAGTATCTCATTCAATGGGACAAATGAAGTTTGCATAGGGGAGCAGAATAAAAGTGATGTAGTTTGGCTAATGAGGTGTGCCTCTTGCTAGGGCACCAATCCTTATAAGAATGTATACATTAAAACTTTGTACATTAGTACACAAATCAAATGTTATGATATTTGTATATTAAGATTTGTATGAATACAAATGTTTCTGGACATTTGTACGAATAGTTCAAACATTCATTAGATTGGGGTTGTAGAAAAACAGAGCGCCAGTAACATCTGCAATGGATCCAGATTGCATTCGATGTGGATTGGCAGTGGATTAAAAGTGGATTCATGTCAGATTTCACATTTTCAGAGTGCGGATTTGTTGTGGATACATATCGGATACGTATTTGTTCTTGTCAAATATGTTTTCATTTGTGTTTGATGCATATCAGATATGTATTCATTTGTATCTGATATGTATTGAATAATTTGATTCATTATGAATTGAGTGTGAACATTGCATTAGTGCACACCCCTAGTACTGGTGCAATTTACTTTCTGTTTCTAACATCTGGAAGTCTGAAAGCTTGACACCTTTATGCCACTTCCTTTATGCATATGTCAATTGATATGAGAAGCTAAATGGATTCAAAGTATAGAGTTTCAAGGTGAACAAAATGGAAAAGTACATTGCAATGGACCGTGAATAGAAAGGCTTCCTGGTTCTCTACCATGTTCTCATTCTTGTTCACATGCCTGATTTCCACTACATATTAACCATGTCAACATTTACTCAGAGTAAAAGGAAGCAGGAATTATTGTTTTGCCATTTTTATTGGTTTAACCTTTATTTTACTTTATTTGCCATTTTTTATTTGTATTGCAAACCACTGTGAGATAAATATTATAAGATACTGGCAGCTTTACAATGATTGCTTGGATCAATAAAATGAACACTAATAACAATAAACAATAGAGTATGTGATGGAGGGTGCTTTTATTATCATTCAGTATAACATTATTGAATCGATCACTGTACTTCAGTGAGCAAATCTGATACAATTCTTATTTAAGCCTAACTTAAGAAATGATGGATTTCTTCAATGATACAAACAAGAGAAGGAAATCAGTCATTTCTAAACCGCCTTGTGGAATTCAGGTTCAGGCCTCCTGTATCTAAAGCAGTATTATAGAATAGGGAATGTTAGCATGCATTGCCAGAAATTGCTTTGCTGCAGAAATATTCAACATGTAACAGCCTTGACCTAGATTCCATACATAAATGGTAGAAATTTCCTTCACTTTAAAAATGAACATTAATTAGTAAACATGCATATTTTTGGCCCACCCAGGCTGATCAAATGCTGAGAACTAAGTTAGGATGTAGGAACGAATTGTGTCAGTTCTTCTGCTTTTACCATTTAGGAAGTATTTGCCCCCTTGAAGCAAATCATAGTAGAAATAATAAATTCCTCATATAAAACAGATGGGGCTAAAATTAAATTATATGGGCTGCTTAGAATAAGGGTGACTACTTCATAACAACAAAAAAGGGGGAGAGTTCATTACATGGTGCAGATGCCATTTTTGGGCACCTAGGGTGGGCAGCTTCCTATTTTCCTCTGCTGTAACATCTTATTTATTTGTTTATTTATTTGTTTGTTTACATTTTTATCCCGCCCCATACCCTAAGCTCTCTGGACGGAGGAGCTTCTTCTCTGAGACCCAGGAAGGACATTCTAAGGTTAATGCATTAAAGTCTATACCTTGTGCTCCGACATGGTGCATCATGGCCCAGTTTCCTATCTGTCCTGAGGGTAGGATTTGGGGTATGGGAAAAAGTCTGTCAGCTAGTTCAGTGTCTTTGGCTACTCTTTGTCCTTCCAAAGTCCTCTCTGCCTCTGGTTCTTACTAGGTCCACTCCATCCTTGTTCTTGTCCTTTGTTTCTGTGGTGTCCACAACACCCTTTCCACAGTAAGAGCTAAACTTCATCCTGAACTGAGGGTGCCGCAAGCTTGGATTCCAGAGCGCAATGGGCTGAATCACCTTGCTGAAATTATTCCACAGCTGAAGCTCAAGTGCGCTCTTCCCTCATACAGGCTTGCCGGATGATGTCCTAGTGTACCCTTGCCACTTGAGGTGAGGGCTAAATGCAGGTTAGGCATATTATTGAACATACTTGATATATTACAAGGCTGACTGATTAACATACTGATTTCCAGGACCTTATTCCTTACTTTGCTGGTATTGAGAGGCAAGAGGTTAGCCGGAGTCTTGGCACTTCCACCTACCCTTTCAGACAGTTAGTCTGAGTATTGCAACCTTCCCACTAGTTTGTGTATATGTGTTTGAATGCTTGTGCTTATTACTGAGAAGATGTTTCCCTGATTAACAGAAGATTCAAGGGAGCAGATAGGCAGATGGTATAAAACTGTTAGGAACAGCAACATTTTTTCAGATCAGTGAGAGTATTTGGCAAACATAAATATGTACATTATTTACAAAGCCAAGCATGCACATACCTACATGTAGCAAATGCAAACAAAGTATAATAACATCTTAACATCCACATCTTTTACAAACAGATGAATGTTTACAAGAGACTTTTTAGGCAAACAATGCTGCTTCCTATTTTGCAAGCTTGGTAAAGTCTAACTGTTCTCCTGTGGCAGGCTACAAATCCAAAAGTGTGTCTCTCTCAGCTTCAACAATGGGCCCAAGGGAAGACCTAGTCAAACAATTCAATCTGATTTCCATATTATCTACAGAACACAGAACTTATGATCCTGAGCCAGTTTGGTCTAGTGGTTAGGGAGCTAGAGTCTTATCTGGGAATACTGGGCTTGATTCTGCACTCCCCCAAGAAGCCAGCTGGGTGACCTTGGGCTAGTCACAGCTCTCTTCTGAGCTCTCACAGCCCCACCCACCTCACAGGGTGTCTGTTGTGAGGAGAAGAACAGAACTTTGAGCCACTTTGAGTCCCCTTAAATGAATGAGACAAGCAGGGTAGAAAAATCAACTCTTCTTCCTGTATATGGTAATACTTAGTTGTAAAACAATAAACGTAGAAAGACTTGGTTCATAGGCAGAAATCCAGCCCTTTGTCAAAGTTCAGGCAGAGTGCTCTTAACCTGCCAGCCTTGTGGACAAGTTGGATTCAGAGGGGGATAAATCCAGTCTGTAGAAGCTGAGAATGCCCTCTTCCATGTTAGCAGCACCAGTGGAATTTCTTTCCAAACTTACAAAGCACATTTTTGTAGGCTTCACGAAACTGTCGGTTCATTGCAGCATAAAGCACTGGGTTGATGCAACTGTTGAGCCACGTGAGGTTGGCTGCAATCATGTGCAATATAGTTGGTGCTTTATTTTTGGCATCAAATATATTAACCAACAGGAAAGGGATGTAGCAAATAACAAAGAAAAGAAAGACCACAAAGCACATGCGGGTCACCCGGTGGAATTCAGAGTTGCTATCCTTGGGTTGGCACATAGCAGGTTTTTTAGATGGGGCTGCTGGATGGGGGAAGGAAGAAGCTTCGCTGTTCTGAGAAGCTGCTGGTAAAATGCTCTTGGATGTTGTTTGCTCAGAAGGCAAAGCCTCACTGGAATGCTGGGAAACACCTGAGCTGTCTACTCCACTGTCTAGTTCCTGGTACTGTCCTGGTGTGGCTGAGCTGGTTCCAGCTACATGGGTCCCCTTCATGCTGGCTTTCTTCAGCTTGTATTGGTCCATGACCTGGGCTGCACTTTTCACTTTGCGATAGATGAGAAAGTAGAAGACTCCAACACAGCCTAGACCTACCACAAAATAGAAGCCCATGAGGATGGTGGTATATGGTCGTCCTTTCAGGCGGTGAAAGCTGCAAGTACAAACCTTGGGCACCAACACGTAGACAGGCCACAGTGGTGCAAAGCTCACAATGCCAATCACCCATGTGGCTGCAGAGATGACTATGACCCAAAAGCGGGAGAAGATGCGGTCAAAGAGTGCTGTTTTGGCAATGAGCAGGTACCGGCTGATGGCAATGAGACAGAGCGTCAGAATGGAGACTGAGTTAGAGACGAAAAGTAACATCCCAAAGATGCGGCAAAAGTCAGCCCCAGCCCTCCAGTGGAGATGCAAATAAGAATCCACAGAAAAAGGCTGCAGGAAGGTGCAATATAAGATGTCGGCCAAGGTCAGGTTGATGATGAGCAGGTTGAAACGTGTCTGGAGCTTGACATCAGCTGCGTAGGCCAGCAGGGTAAGGATGTTGCCCACTGTGCCCACTACCGTCACCACAATGCCCCAGGTCACTGACACGTAGCGGTAGCCAGTAATGGAGGGGTCATAGCAAGAAAAATTGTCTGCAGGTTTGTCTTCCATTTTGAGAGGAAGTGGATCTGAGTATGTTACCCTCTAGTGGAAGTGTCAGGAAGTATCAAGTCAACCTATGTGAGAAATTGAGAGAAGCAATTAAAGCAATGCTGCTGGAATAAAATGGCAAAATGGAGCTTTTTCTCCCTTTCCTCCAGCTCCTGCCTCCTGCTATTTCCGCCATTCCATAGGCTAAGCAGAGCACCAAAGGAGTCTTATTTCAGCAAGCCAATTTAGGAGATACAAAAAATGGAACATATTTATACCTGTCTTCAAGTCTCTCACTTTGCAACTTAATAATAGGTAGTCCTATAGAAATGTTTGATTTCCTACACAGTGGCTCCAGTGAAGGCAAAAGAAGATACTTCATCAATCATATATTTACACTGTCAAAGTCACTGTCGCCATGTCACCATGCAAGCCGTTTGGCTCAGAATGGGAATGCATTGGACCGGGAGCGGGTCTGAGATTGAAACTTGCCCGTCCCCATGCCATTTCTGGTGATGCAGGCTGGGTGTGGGTTAGGTGCAGATGCAGCCATCCCCATGCAAACCACACCAAACCCTGGCACGGGGGAGCAGTGCCACCTCTACTCCACCACCCTCTTCTCATTGGAAGACAGATTCACGTCAGCCCACCCCTATGCTACTAGCTTCAAATGCTACATCCCCCCTCCCTTAGTGGCTCAGAAAGCCAGGACGGGGCTGGGAGGCACAAAGTTTTTAAAAAAGTAAATCTTACTACTACTACTACTACTACTACTACTACTACTACTACTACTACT
>MTQE01002208.1:8530081-8540405 GCA_014337955.1 Aspidoscelis marmoratus | reverse complement strand
AATAATAATAATAATAATAATAATAATAATAATAATTTTTAAAATAATTTAAAAAGACCCAAAGCTGTGATGAGCTTTAGCGGCAGTTGGGAGCTTGAACAGTTTTGCAAACTTCCACACCACTGGGAACCGTGAGAATGCCCAGCAACTTTAAAAGGGAGAAAATCAAGCCATTATCATGATCGCCTTGGCAATCAGGAGATGCGGTGGAATATTTGGGAAGAACAAGAAAAACCAAGCCATTATCCTGCCTGCCTTGGCGATTGGGAAACAGGGGGTGGAATATTTGCCATGGAAAAAATAAAAGAATTAAGCCATTATCTTGCCTGCCTTGGCAACTGGGAAGTTTCCACTCCCAAAAATGTCAATGGCTGCGATCGCCAATGCACAAGGCAGGAACGGCAAGCACACCCCACCTCCCAATGTGCGAGCACCAATCTCCTTACAAAATAGCCCAGGATTGTCTCCATGCACCGTCTCAGCTCGCTAAGCAATGTGTGTTGGGACCCCAAACCTGGTTTTTTGGTTTTTGTTTCGATACTAAATTTGGTCCTGGTCTGGCATGGTTTGGGGGGATCTGGCCCGCGGAAACCAGACCAAATCCAAAACGCATGGGGACACCTTTTGCCAAGCCCAGTTTTGGTATTGGACCAAACGTACATGGGGACACACCTTGAGTCGCAGCAACCATCTTTCAGTGAGCCATCCTGAGACTGGGAAATCCCATTCTCCCATCAAAAGTGATTCAGCAGAGGGATGTTTGGTCCACCTTGCCCTGAGGGCTACCCACAATCAATTCCCCAGATGCACATAACAGCTGTTTACATTTTTGCTATGTGATGATTTGTATGTTTATTTCTGTACACCATGTTAATGTATTAGACAAAGAAGGAGCTCCTATAGTTCATGGCTGTCCCATAAGGTAAAAGGGGGTAGAGATGTGCGTGAATATTTGTCATTAGTATGAATTCATCTGAATTAGAACATTTGTACATAAATCAAATGTGACAATGTTCGTCAATTAACTTTTGTACAAATATGAATGTTTCAGACATTTGTACAAATAGTTCAGACATTTGTTAAACTGGGGAGGTGGGAAAGCAGCTGTGCTACACATCTGCAACGGATCCTGATTGCATTTGACATTTCAGTCATGCAATAATATGTGCCACTGAAATGGGTCTCCAGGGGCTCTGAGGGCAGCAATCAAAATGTAGATGGCCTTGTTCTGGTACAGTTGGACTGCTCCAGCTGGGGTGGACCTCTCCAATTAGAAAAGATTAGCTGGGGCAGTCCAATGAAGATAAGTGCAGAAACTCCCTTAGAGCTTCACTTACCATCATTTCCACTCTTGGAAACTTGAAGTAAGTAATAGGAAGTACCAATAAGGCCGCGTCCCCAAGCAACTTATTTGCCTGTCTATTGTCCCTCTATTCCAACACCACTGAAAAGTGTTGTTCAATTCTGGAATAAGTGTCCCCATGAGGTTTGTTCGCCTGCATCTTTTTCTCCCCACCCCCTCTTTGCTTGATAGGGTGCCGACAGGAACGGGGAAGGACTGCGATCTGCGCGGCCACAACCAGGGAGACAACCCCCGACAAGTCCAAAAGAAAAATAGCCATATTTACAAGTTCTCTGCTCGTCTCCCCTGCCTGCAAAACCCACCAGAAACGTTTATCACCTTGGCATCCAGAGCTTGTTCCAAAGATGGTGATTTCACTGTAAAAATCCACCTGGTAGAGCAGCGGTTACACTGTAGCAATCCACCCACTTCATACCTGATAACAATGTTGCAATTCTCTGCAATTCTGGGTCTTTAAAAGTTCTGACCTTTAGAAAAGGAAGGAAAACTGCTGCAGGTCTGGGAGATGTGTGAATGTTTAAGGCTGTGTGTGCAGGCAGCAGAGGCAGCAGAGCCAGGGTGCTTTTTTGGAGATCTTGGCCACCAATCCCCACCCCTTTTGCCATGGAGTGTCTCCATGCACAATGTTGCCAGGAATACCCGCGGCTTCCAAAAAGTGTGCTGGTAGTCTTGTTTAAAGGGCACTCTTTTCCCCCCGCATTTTCCTCCTTTTGTGCTGCTGGAAGCTCGGAGAAAAGCCATGCATGGAGATGCTCCATGGCAAAAGAAGCTTTTTAACAGGTTTTTTATTGCTTGGGGATGCAGCCTAAGTTCCTTCTTTTCATCGTGGACGATGGTGCTGAGGTTGCCAAATTTAGAGAGGAGATGTAACCTGTTTGCAGCTGCTTCCATTTTCCTCCTTCAAACACACTATCACACTTTTACTATTATAACCTGAAGCACAGCTAAGGGATGTTTTGTATTCCTTCAAGAGAAAACAAATATGGCACTCAACTCACCCACATGGCTTGAAATGGAAGCTTGGCTTTCCTCCTTACATTTCTTTGTTTTTAAGGGACATAAGATTCCTTCAGCCACATGTCATGCTTCAACATGAGGACAAAGCAGGCAATATGAGAGTCAACTAAATGACTTGAGGCCTTGACCCATAGATAATAGCATTACATCAATGTGTTCAAGTACATCTTTCAGGCCATGGGGACAAGCAGGATATTTTTAAGACCATTTCCTGGGATTAGAGAGCAGAAGAAGGTTTGCCCTTGTCTCTGCTTGAGATATCCATGGGCAATTGGTGGGGCACTGTGTGCGACATGATGCTGGACTAGATGGGTTGTGGCCTGATTCAGCAAGGCTTCTCTTATGTTCTTATGATGCTGCAGTGTTCCCCATCTTGGCTGGTTGTACCAGGATATTTGAATTGTCTTTTTGTCTTTCCCAGTAGCTAACAATGTGTAATTGGCATTTCAATGGATGCTTCCCCATCACTAGCTTGAAAAGGGAGCCAACCATGTAGAGGATGGTACAAGTTAAGAATAATATGGAAACTTTGGAGATATCTGTTTCCATGGAGATGCCCCAATTAGGCCTAAGAAGGAAGGAATGGGTTTTGTGCTTTGATCTCTCTTCCCTGGAGGAAGGCAGGATGTAAATCGAAGAGAGCTGGTGTTTAGTTTGTGTGTTGGGGGTGGGGGTGGGGAGAATCTAATAACAGCCCTCTGGCTTCAGACTGGTTAGGGGAAAAAACCTTACTCTCACTTCTGGCGGGTTTGCTGCTGATCTCCATGTCTTTCCAATTTTCCTGTTGTTCCTGGGTGGAGCAGAGGTGCGCAAAACTCCTCAACCACTCAACTGCCTCCAAACCTCATAGTGGCTTTGGTTTTTTAAAAAAATTATTTTAAAATGTATTGCACTTGCACTTATTTTTTTTCCGTACCTCTCAGCCCAGTCCTGGCTTTCTATGCCACTAAGGGAGGGGGGATGTGGCATTTGCAGCTGGCAGCACAGGGGTGGGCTGAGGTGATCCGGCTTCCAGTGAGGAGAGAGGGGGCAGAGAGGAGGGGGCACTGCTCCCCTGTGCCAGGATTTGGCACACTTTGCATGGGGTTGGCTGCATCCATGCCCAGCCCACATAACCAGGAATGGGCATGGGCCTCGCAGTCCCTTCTGATGGTTGGCATTGCAGCTGTGTGGCCTTTTTCACAATCGCAAAGGCCATGGGAAGTGGCTGTAAAGTAGCAGTGATGATTACCCACAGACTGTGCCAGTTTGGTCATCCTCTGAGTTGATAAAATTGCTCCTGTGTCAACTTTTCTGCAGAAGTGACTTCCTTCTATCTCAGTGTAAATGAGGCAAGTGAGAGATTCTTAGAACTATAGATTTTAAGTTCACAGAATATTTGGCCTTCTCAAGAGTGTTTGATCATTACTTGGGCAAAGGTAGGTGGTCTGACAAACAGAAGACTTACAGTTCTAGAAAGTGCCTTCATGTGTCCAAATCCAGAGTCTTTAAACACAGAACAAAGAAAACTTTACTCTCTGTTGTCCAAAGATAGCAAAACTAGATTTGGACCATTTGATAATTGTCAGCTGATACATTTTGGCCTCTGCTGTTTTTTTGATAATAATGGTTCCAAATAGGGAATTATCAGAACATCATTTTTCCAGGCACTCAGTGTTTATAAATACAGGAACTTGATTTAGTGTTTTGCCCTTTGCATTCCTAACTAGCTTTTTCTAGAAGATTCTGCTAAATAAACGATTCTGTCCTTGTAGAATTAGAGAGGCAGCATCTGTTCTTTCCATTTTTCATTGTGCAATTTTGTAGGATTCCAGAGACAGGGTAATTCTTCTTTTATTGAAGAAGGCTACTGGGAAGATCTACTGAAACATTGAATTTTCCTGGCTTAATTGATGGCTGTTACGTTATTGATAGAAGTGAGTAAACTAAGGATGGGGAAAAACTGACACTCTGCAACTTTTTTCTTTTTCTTCTAATCTGCTTTATTCTGCTTGCCTTAAATGCCATCAATCACATGTCATCAGTCTGAACAAGACACTGCTCTGGACCAACCCATCCATTACAGAATACCATATTAAAAAAGAAGACTGGTTCCCTGCTCTTTTAACAGCTATATAGAACAGGAAATTTCAATAGGCGTTACTTGTGATACAGGCAACACCTACTGAAACTTCCTCTTCTGTATATTCTGAACCTTTCCCCATACAGTAACATCCTATTTAGCAATATGTTTTCTAGGAAGGCCACTGGTGGACAGTATAATGGGTTAGCGTTATTCCTTGACAAATCTATTGCCAAATTTTCATTACTGAGGGATCTGGAAAATAAACCTCACTGGTCTCACTAGGATATAGAAACTCTAGTCTAACAGGAACACAAACTTTTTATATTGCTTTTGAGTTAAGACTTCTGTGCAAACAGGAACTAAAAAGTGACTTTGGGTGCATCCCAAAGCAATTTAAAGTCTGCTAAAAGTCTTCTTTTGCCTCTGAGCGCCCCCATGCCAGGGTTTTTAACAAGCTTCCAGTGCTACAAAACAAGGAAAACCCGCAGCAAAAAAAGTGCCCTTTAAATAAGACTTTCAGCACTCTTTTTGGAAGTTGTGGGTTTTTCTCACAACATTTACCTTGGGGACGCTCCGTGGCAAAAGGGGCGGGGATTGCCACCTACTCACAAAGCAATAACACAAGCAGCTTCCCTTTCTAAAGCTCAGAACTAAAGAGCCAGAATCGCGCAGAATTGCAGCATCGTTGCAATCGCTGTGGGTGGATTATTGCTACTGTAGGGGGTGGATTTTGACAGCGATAACAGGGAAAGTGGTGAGAGTGAATGAGCGATCGTGCGGCCACTAGCTGCAGCCACTGCCTTTGTCGGCACGAGAAGCCATTTCAAGGGGCAGAAGATCTGGGAGATGAACAGAGAACCGATGGCTATTTTTCCTTTGGACTTTTCAGGGGTTGTCTTCCTGGTTGTGGCCGCGCTGAGCGCAGTCCATCCCCATTCCCACTGGCACCCTATCAACAAGAGCAGGGGCGGGGAGAACAAGATGCGCGCAAAGAAAACACAGCTCCCATGGGGACGGAAGGTGCATTAAAAATGCACATTTTGCTGAGCCTCATGCGGACGCTTATTCCTGATTTGCATGGCGCTTTTAAAGTCCGCTTAAATAGGGTGACAGTAGAGGGACAGTAGAGAACCAAATAAGTCTTTTGGGGATGCAGCCGTTGTCACTCATGCATAAAGTTCTAGGATGGCAAGTTGGAAAAGAGACTCTTCTGTACCTTTAATAGCTGCATAGAATTTCAGCAAATAGAGCTCACCATAAATGCGGCACCCATTGAATTTGCCTGTTCTATTAAAGGTTCAAGAGACCTACTTTCTTTCCACCTGCAGTAAATGATAGTGAGGAATCTTGATGCCTTCCACCTGCAACATGAGAAAAACCTTGCTAGTGCACTATTGTTGGACTAAGAATAGGGTTCAAACTGCAGCTTGGTTACCTTTGGTCAACTATTATCTCTCAGACTAACCTACCTAACAAAGATACTGCGAGGCTTAAAGAATGGTAGAAAGTTTTTGATGCTTTGAGCTTGGATAAGGTTTCTGCATGGAATCCAGATCAGGATTGATATATCAATAATACTTATGCAGAGCAAAGAATTTCAGCAAATGTTATCTGTAGTGCAAGCTAAGGTTGCTTAAATTTCTTCTGTGCAATTACTAAAGATATAAACATCTTATTCTAGGTTCCATATGGCAACCCTATAATTGGGGTAAAATCGGGACAGACAGACAGACCACATATCTGCATATTTCCTGCCAGTTTGATGCTGCAGTTTATGGTTGTCTTAATGTAGAATACTTCATAGCATTGCATTCTTTAGCCACTCATGGAAGATCTGTCTTTTCATGCTGGCTTTCATTGTTTGAGTGTTGGATTGAACTTCACTGAGCTCGGTTAAAGTTGGTTCCAAATAAACATGCTCAGGATCAACCTGTCATTAAGAAATTGCTAGGGTTATCAAGGGAAGAGGAACTGCTGCACAGAAGAGGTTTTGCCTGCATTGAAAGCTGCTACTGGAAATCCCACTTCTAATCAACTATTAAAGATACAGAAGTGCTATATTCTTTTTCTGTATGGCAAACCTAGTGGCTTTTTAAAAATGGCAGCCTGGTTTAATGACCAGTGAATACTCTGGTCCAACAATGCTACAATGCAAGGTTACATCCCTCCCTTTGTGGGGATGTAAACTAGGTTCTACTATGTTTGGTGAAAGTCAGTCTTAAATAATGTGAAGACAGAATGCCCTTGCAACAAAGAACTGAACCCTTCTTACATCTGTCAATGTTTACTGCATAAACTCTCCCTTTGCTTACACTGTTAAGAGTGTGAAAAATGCCATTTTGAATACAGTGTTTGCAATGGCCATGCTTCTCTTGCAGGAGATTGGGGCTGGCTAGGTGAATCAAGTAGCCAACTCAGTCCTGGAACAAGCATTTGTTTTAGTTCATCCTGTTCAAAGCTACCTGTTCTTGGCCTTTTTGAGAGCCTAGAGGTGATAGGACTGCCTACTGACACATCAGACCACACACACCAGCATCAGGACATGACCTGATGTGATTTGGGGCCTCTCATAACCACTGTAAGCTATCTAAACAACAGCAGCAGCAGCAGCAATCAATTTAGAGGCTTCCTAAAGGACAGGACAAGATTTGACAAGCTCAGCATCACAAGGTCTGCAATGATATTATGTGGCCTGACACAATGCCAGGCAGCTTCAGTGCCTCCAGGCTCACCCATAGGTTGGGAGCAGTAGTCTGGAGTAAGTTCCACATAGCGAACTTGGCCCTCATGTAAGGGGTGTGAAGCTATTTTCAATGTTTGGTAAAGCATTACATAAATATGATCTAAAACTTAAGAGGAGCCCTGTTGGATCACGCCCCAGCAATTAGTCCAGCATCCTGTCTCACGCAGTGGCTCAACAATTGTTTCTGGACATTCTCAAGTAGGAGATAAAGGCAAAATCCTCACCAGGGCCCTTTCCGCACTAGGCCTTATTTCAGATTATATCTCAGGATGGGGACCGACCATCTGAATGCCGGTGCAGACTATGATAGGCCCTGGTATGGCCTACCATAGATAGGGCCAGCATGAAGATGGCTGGTCCCTATCCTGAGATATAATCCCGATTAAGGCCCAGTGCGGAAAGGGCCCTGCTCTCAACTCCCTGCAGTTGGCCTTGAGAGGCCTCCAACCTGGAGGCAGTGCCTAGGCATCTATTCTAGTAGCAATTTCCTGGAATGAAAATGTAAGGGAAGCTATCATGCCCCTCTTTTCTCCTTCCTCCAGCTCTCCAGGCAAACCCCACAACATCTGATCTTTCACAGTTATAAAGATGTCTCTCCTTGTTTATCAGAAACAACTGGTTCCTGGGTGTCCTCTGCTACAGTGAAGAACAAATGGGATCCAGAATGGTGTGGCCGCTAGAGTGTTAGACCCAATTTGGTGATATCAATATTCAAATCTCCATCCAGCCATAGAGACTCACTGGGTGGTCCTGGGCCAGTCACTTGCCTTGTCTTGACAGGCTATTCAACCTACATTGGATGGGCATCCAAGTCTGTTTGGCTGCACAGCACCCCTTACTGAAGGGGCGTGAAGATGCTTGGAGGAACTTTAAGGCCCTCCAAGGGATAAAGAGATTAGTGACTAAGAGTTCAGTGATCCAGGCCCTTGCCATGATGAAAAGTAACATTTCTGTGGGCAGGCTTTCTGTGTCTGCACAGGGAAGTTGAGGAGGCCCTCTGTGTGCAGATGCAATGACTGAAGCAATAAACCAGTCGCAAGGGAGGTGTCTGGCTCCTTGCTGATGCTGTCTGATGTCACAAGGGCATGTCCATTGTTTTTCACTCGAGCCAGCCTCGTGCCCTTGTGAACAAAAGATGGTTTGCTTGCTTGTTTGGTGGTGGGAGGGCGGGAGGGATACCCATGGGTCTCAGCAGAGAATGGATAGGCACATTTGTTGTTTCTCTTTCCTTACCATTCTGGACAAAGTAGAAGGCAGTGATGAGGATTAGCAAGGAAGGCTGTGCTTTTACAGCACTGTGGAAGTAAGCCTCCAGGAATTCAGTGGGCTTGTTTTCAAACAAACACCCGATGTAATACATGAAACAAGCAAATGGGAGCGAGGAAGGTTGGCAAGAGAAGAAACATCTTTAGCTACCACACCCATCCCTGACACAACACAGAAGATCAGTAGAATTTCTCCCCCACTCCTCTGATTAGCTGGATGGAGTAGAGATGTGTACATTTTGGAATTTAGCAACTAAACATCTGCAGGCAGCCTTGGGAAACAATTTACTGCAGAATCCAATGCATGTGGTGGCTATAAGTGGGACCCTGGTAAATTATACTAGAAGGCTTTTAATTTCCCCCCTTTTTGTTATGACTTTTAAGTATTAATCTGAATATATTTCGATATTCATGTATTATAGATTTTTACTTTATTTTGGATTTTAAGTATTAGTGTGTACAATCTGTATTTTTTTCTTATAATACTGTATATTTAAAAGATTTTATAAACTTTGTACTTGTTTGTTGCCCTGGAATTATAGTAAAAAGTGATATAAAATTACAAAGAAATAGATTTACAGTGCAGCATGGTGTGGGGTGAGAATGTTGGGCTAGAATCCAGCAGCCTCTGGGTTTGAATCCCTATTGGATGAAGAAAGCCCATTGGGCAACCTCAGCCTACTCACTGCTTCTCAGCCTAATGTAGCTCAAAGCATTGTTGTGAGGACAAAATGGAGGGGAGGAAGATGATGTGTGCTGCCTTGGGCTTATTTGATTAAAGCTTCAAAGGAAGAATAAAAATTTAGGTTGAATCCATGTGCAGTAGCAATGTGCAACGTTTGCTTTGCTTTCAAAAATTCAGTCAGAACTGAACACCTGGAAATATCTGGAAATCCATTCAAACCAAACCAGTCTCACACTCACGAACGTGAATAATCCAATCAAACAGTTTACTGGGGGTTTTGACCTTGAAAAGGGTTTTTTAATTGAATTTTTTTTTAAAGAAACCCTATTTGATTTTAACATCCTTCCCCTTTTCTCAGGGAAGTGGCTGCGAGAGTTCAGTGGTAGAACAACTGCCCGGAATGCAGGTCCATGTAGGCCAATCAGTTCTTCGTTTTCAGGGCCAGTGAAGCTTTCACAGAATTCTGAATGTTACCTTATGGTCATTTGCAGTTGGGACTTCTTGGTGGTGACTCTTCCTTTATGAAATTGTCTCCTCACATCTGTGGAAGCAGCTGCAATACTATCTTCTAGGAGCCTCCTTAAGACAATTTATCTTCCCAAGGCTTTCCGAACCTGATTATCTCCCTTCAAGTTGCTGCCGTCCCCCATTTTTATTTAACTCCTGCCTTCTTTCCACTCTTGCTAAAAGTTTTGGATTTTGGGATACTTTTTATGAGATGTTGATGAATGTAATTCAGTGCTAGATAAATGCTATAAACAAACAAACAAAATAAATACTAGATCTATGCAGGAAATAATTGGCATGAAGGGGAGAAGACATCCAGATGAAAAAACTGAGAATGAAAAATGATTATGACCATGGTCACACTTTCCCTTTAAACCTTTTCATTTCTATCCTTTTTATTTATGGACTTGCCATCCAGGAAAGTTCAAATAGAGGGTGGAAAGTCCAGAAATGAAACAGAAATGAAAAGTTGTGAGTAGTTAGACATGAAAATGGACTGAGGAAGGTTTAAAGTGAAAGTCTGACCACAGCCTATGACTGATTATGAATGCTGAATGGTTATGCACCAGCTACAATACAGTGGAACCCCATAATGTGAGGTTTTCATTCCAGGAAAATGCCATGTAATGTGAAACTTAGAGCCAATATCTGCCCCACCGGGGGTGGCGGACCCATTAGA
>MTQE01002208.1:8500326-8511505 GCA_014337955.1 Aspidoscelis marmoratus | reverse complement strand
AGATGGCCTTAGAAGCGCCCCCAAGCCCAGTTCTGTACTCCAGACTCAGTTGTAACCCCAGCAACTAACTGTGGAGAGAGTGTCAGCAGTGCTGAGTTGCCACCAAATTCCAAAAGTTGGTGACATTTCACTAGAGTGTTCCAGCACATGCACTCCCCCTCCAGACAAAAGCAGAACATTCAGTCAGGCTTCCTATGGTCCCTGATTCTTTACCTCAATCAAGGAAATTAAACCTTCTCACTCTCCCCTGGAATGCCCAAGTCCTGCCCCTGCAAAAGAGGAATATGTCTGCATCTTAAAAACTGTGCTTGGGAAAAACCAGCACACTTTCCCTGTGCAAAGAAGCACTCTGCAGATGACATGGATTTGAAGGTAAATACTGCACATTAAAAACACCTTTGGGAGTGATTTACTTGCTGTGGAAACTGTTTCAATGTACAGTGCAAATTGTGTGTAGATAGGCTCAGAGTGAGACTCCAGCTGGAAACCACCCTTTGATCCTACCAAATTACAACAGATTTAAAAATGCAGTTCAGTAGACCTCCTATACATCAATATTCATTCATTTGATGGCCACCAGGGGTTTTGAACTGCAAATTTCATAAGCCCCAACCAGCGTTGCATGTATGAATGGATGGCCTGAACAGCACATGAACTTTGAGGGAGACAAGAATGTGCAAGTATTATCCACACATGAAATTCCTGTACCCTAGACCTACTTCTTTTTGTATTATTATCTAGTTGGAATCTCAAAGTGAGGTGCAATGAACTTAATAAGCACCTCAATGACTTTGAAATGTACACAAGATGTACTATGAGTTCTGTACATATACAAAAAAATGCACAGGTGGGATTTTTACTGTATCATGTACAATTGCACACATTTATGAAGCACCACTGTCAACTGAAACATCTTGTTGCACAAACATGGCTAAAATTAATGGAGATGTATCAAAGCTTAACAGAGATTTTCCAACATAGATGTGATGTCAGTGTAAAAAATATTTGTGTGAATTAGTCTGTGGGAAGACAAAACATGGGGCCCTGCCTAATGCAGAACTGTTGTTCAGCTCTGGCTCTTCCCCAGTGATGAGGATGACTTATTTAAAAATCCCAAAGGGAATAAAATAAAAGTGCTCTGGTTTCATCACATGTAGCACGTGCAAAGAGACTGAGTCAATGTTCACTTGGATTCAGGACTGGAGGAAAGGGCAGATGTTTGACCCAGGAAATCTGGTAGAGTGCAGGAGACCTGCAATAGTGCCAGTGAAACTAGGCTGCTGCATATATCAAGAAAGTTCTTTAAAGACCTCATGCAGCACACCTCCTTTATGCCTGATCTGACACAGGTTCAGCACTGCTGGCAAGACATTTAATGACAGCACATGGGCTATATTAGCATTACAAGTGCTAAAAGCATTTTTGGAAGGAACTCTCTGAAGGCTATCAAGAAAGCCATACACTGTTGCTTTGTTGAGTTGCTGGTAGGCCGTGAAGCAGCTTTGGGTGGGAGCTGGTAAGAAGCTCTATCCTCTGTCCTAGAAGCAAAATGCTGTTCTTCCTCAGAGGTAGGGGAAAGACCCTGATAATATTAGAGGAGGTCTGAGTTTTGGTTGTTAAGAACATGGATTCCAAGATAACAATGGCTGAGTAGGTTATGTAAGCCCTTTAAAACAATTGTGGCTAGTTCATTCATGGACCATAGATAGGACAGACATGCTTTTAAGAGACAGATAAGGCTGTAACCTCAAAAGTGCCTGCAAAGTAGATGTGCCATTTCTTATTCATTGCATGACTCTCTTCGTGGGGCACAAAATGGCTACCACTGCTCCAACTCATTAAGGTCCAATCATATTTGTCTATTTTCCTCTCTTCCTGCTGGACACAGAAGGCAGATGGAGGAGAGACCTACCTATTGAGTTCATATTCAAAGACGAAATGTGACAAGACTCTTACAAGAAAATGAATGCTAGCTATGCATCTCCACACGGTGTTCAAAATGCTTAGAGGGGCATTGAAGGCTGCCTGTCTCTATAGCGTGGCACACCAAACAGACTTCAGTCCCATTCCAAGGCAAAAACAGGTCAGGGTATAAAAGGAGCTCCAAAGTTGCTTCTTGGACACTGAACTAGCCCCTCATCACAGTGAAATGGACCACACCTTCTGCACTTGCACATAGAGGGTGAGGAGGCATGAAGACTTCAAAATGGCAGCCATGCAGACAGCTTTTCAAGGGCATTTCAAGGTTGTTTGAAGTGGTGAGAAGCCTGGAGGGGAGCCTCACCTGGCACAGAGGTCACCTTGGGGAGACATACCCCTTGTCAGTCTCATCAAGCGTCAACCCTACATCTGATTTTAGGTTTGGGGGCTTCATGCATCCAGAGGAGGTTCCTTTTGCTGAAACTGTTTCTCTTCTCTCTTGCATTGGTTAGCATTGCTACATCAGGATTCTGTATCTGAATTGTCATAATGTCCACCTTGCTCTTTGGGTGGGCCAGAATTTACTTTTTTTTAAAGTTGTAAATGGTATCAGGCACAAATATGCCCCCAGATACAACCAGGGGAATATTCCCTGTGAATGTTAAGGCATGGACAGGTTGATAGGGGAGAAGGCATTCCTTTAGATATTTGGGTCCCGAGATGTTAAGGCTTTATAGGTTAAAGTTAATCCCCTGAATTGGGTTCATTTTTGAACTGGCAACTCTTTCAAGACTGGCATGATGTGCAGCTGGTGCACCAGTTGGAGCTGGAAGTAGGTGGTCTTGGTTACCACCTCCATCTGAGTTTCAAGCACCTGTCCCTTCCAGGGCGTTACAACCCCATTAAGGACAAGGGGTCTCTCCCTACTTCATGGACCTGAGTCACTGTGAGACACAGCACTTCCCTCTTGTCTGGATTCAGTTCCAATATATTGCCTTCCCCATCCAACCCATTACTGCTTCCAAGCGCCTGCCAAGCCCTTCGGCCACCTCTCCTAATTCAGATAGTGCACGCAGAGAGATGCTATTCATTTTCAATATGCAGCTTGCATGATACATTACTCAGGCTAAAATCTCCTTTTCTGTGCTAACTTGCAACCGTTGAATGGAAATATCAATCTGGTGTTTTGTCCTCCAGCATGGTGTTTCAACACAAAATCCAAGAGCTAGAAAGGTCCATTTAGGCTTTGAAGTTCAGCTTCTTCCTTCAAGCAACAATCCCAATCAAAGCATTTCCAACAGATGGTTGTCCAGTCTCTGCTTGAGCCCACCCTGTGAAGAAGAAATTACTTCCTCTTAACTGGAACCTGCATGGTTGAAACTGAAGTCAATGATTCCTTGCTCAATAAAGGACAATAAAAACCTTCTTGTCTGTGACATCCTATCAGGTATGTGAAATGGCATCTATCATATTTCTTCCTACTCCTGTCTTGTAACTGTGCACTCAGTAGATGAGCGTGGGGTGAATTTCACAGAGAGCTTAAAGATTCTATTCAGAAACAGTCTCCTCATTAAGTTGGGCCCTCTGCCAGATTAGGCTGCCCTTGTGGCCTCAGGCAGCCTCAGAAAACATATTGACAGCTCTGCTGCTGTTCACAAGTCTCTGCACTAGTGCTCAGAGGGCCTCCATGCTTTCTGTACACAGGCACAGAAGACCCACATGCTAGCGGAGTACTTTTCACTGCAGTGAGGGCAGAACTCAGTATGTTAGAAGCAGTTTCAGGCCTGTTTCTCATGTACTGAACTTTGTGTGTCTTGGAGAGGGATTACAATCTCATGCACCTTCATGGCCTTTTGACATGGGGTGCCATGGAAACAAGCAGACTTCAGTGCCCCTCCAAAACATCTTAAACCCCACGTGAAGGTGTGGCCAGAGTGTTCAAGAAGAACATCTTTTGTGTAATCATTGCAATGAGCCTTTCACCCACCTTTCTCTGAAGCCCAATATCATTGGGCTCTTAAAGCACTGTATACCATATCCAGATCAGCAGCAGCATGGCAGATTCTGCTTCAGATGTTCAACTGAGGTAGACCATTAATAGTCAAGTGGCAACTCAGCCCAGTGCAGATGGAACCGTTAGCTGAGTCAGTGGCCTGAATCATTTTATTTCTACAAGTAACACTCATATCCCATGGGTCTCAAGACTGCCATGTCTTAAGCAACAAGCCACTTTGAATGGTTAAATCAGGGTGCCCTCTAAATGTTGTCCCATCAATCTTAAGTCAGCATACCCTGTGTTCAATAATAAGAGTACAAAAAAGATCTGGATGCCAACAACTTTGGTGGAGGGCAGAGCTAGTCTTTTGTCTTAGGGCCTTTTTGTACCTTACTTAGGCTCACAGGCTGGTGAACCTCTGGGATGCATCAGGTGTCTGCACCTTGAGATGCTCAATGCATTCAGAACTCCACCAGCACTTCCCCAACTGCTGGTTAAGTGCAATTGCTGGGATTGCCTCCCTACAGCAACAGGCATATGCAGTGTCATTTCCATGGCAACCAGGTGCTATGGCACACAACCGTGGCTGTGCTGCATTGTCCCAGGCTCTGTTTGCCTAGAAGAGGTGTCAACAGACCCATGCCAGGCTATACCTAGCTGGTGGCTAGTGTAGCTGTAGGGCATGTTTTTGTGCTGTACAGCTATACGTTTTTGTGCTCCAGCATACATGGATAGAAATGGCTCCATCCAGTGCTAATGTCCTGTTCTGGGCATACTGAGAGTTTCCCTGTAAACAAAGTGTGAAAAGGTCTTGAGATACCGTGGTCTGTCTGTAAAATGCCTTTCCCCCCCCCCTTTAAAAAGCCTGTCATTTATAATTTGCATCATATTACAATTTAACTGAATTTTGTATTCTAAATTTTATATTGTATGTTTATATTTTATTACTCACTCTGAGGGTAGAATAGATGCAGAATAAGAGGTATCAGATTTCACAGAACAGGCATGTTCATCTACCGCCTGCTGTTTTGAGTCCGCATTGCTTACTACACTTCTATGAACACAAGAGTAACTGATAGCACAAAGGTTAACTGACCAGTATGCCCAGAAAGCTTAATCTTGTGACTTCTGGTAGTTTGTGCAGAAACGGCGAGATTTCCATCTGTGTAATGTGAATTATACACTTGTCCCACAAGGATCTCCCCTCAGACCAATGAATCAGCAGGGATGGAAGATGTGTAAATAGAAACTTGGACCCAACGCAGTAACTCATCCATTGCCTCATGTGCTCAGGCAAAGGAGGAAAAAGTAACTGAGAATCTTAGCAGTGAGCGATCAGTACCTGCTTGCTATCTGCAGAGCTGATTTGAGGCATTTAGGTGACTGAAGCAGGAAACCTGAAAAGTGTCTATAAGCCATTTGATTGGCAGCTTCCACTGGAGCATTCTCTAGTGCAAACCATGCAGACATGAACGGAGATTCCAGAAAGCTTTGAGCAGTGGCAGTATGGTAGCCAGTGATGTTTATCCAAAGCGTGATTATTGCTATTTTGTTTTTTAAATCAACAGGCTGCAGGGGAATGCTGTTTGCTTGTGAACTCTTGTGGCGTTTAGATCGAAAACATCTTAGCAAAATATATTCTGTGGGTCACATCTTTTCTTATTGGCATTTAAAGAGCCTGCTTGCATTTGCCAATCTGATATAGTATAACAGTAGCATACTGGGATGGTAAGGATCCAGTGAGGTGATGGATATTCGCACGAAAAGCACTAAACTAGCCCTGTGCCTGGCCAGCAGTGTTTGTAGTGTGAATAGCCAGGTTGGGACTGGCTGGATCATCAAGACAACATCAGTGCCTGCTTGGACATTGCCATGGCGATCTGGACACCTACTCACTGTGATGCACCACACCCAGAAGAGGGTGTGGACTCAGCACCCAGGGACAATCCAGTTGTTCCTGGTAAATTTGTTGACTGCTTTTTAGCAATCCATAGCTGCATTGCTTAAGGGAGGGGTTCTCCTTCTTCAGAATGGCTGTGGCAGGAGTGGAATGTAAATATGCTTGCCCAGCTGCATAGACCTGAGCTCAGTAAAAGGTAAGTGCAAACAGGTTCAAAATACATTGACTTTAGCTCAGAGTACTGACCATACTTTGTCAGTTAGGGTGCCTCCAGGCAGCAGGCAGTAGTTCTGGGATCTGGAAAAGATCCCATGATTGCCTCTTGCCACCCTAGGCAGATGCAGTAGTCAACTGCTCTCTTACCTCTCTCTGCCAGTTCCTTTCGTGATGGCTCTTCTTGCAAATACCTGGATCTCAGCCAAGCACCCATCCCACACTTTTTTTTTTTTAATCCTTGGCTGACATCTAGGAGTTTGCAAGTGGAGCATTCATTAAGGGAGCTGGCAGATGGAGGTAAGGAAATATGAGAGTTGGGATATTATGGGATAATCCCAAGAGAACAGCAGATTTTAGACAGTGTCTGAAGGCACCCTTTGCATTCAGCCCAGATTGAGACAAATCTGTTCAATCCCTTCTTCTGGGGACCGATACACATGTTCAGATTTCAATGGACGCCTGCTACAACCCCGCACTGTGGCCCAATTGTATTTGCATCCTTGCAGAAACAGAAGCATGCAGTTTTGGCAGGGGTTTGAGTTGCGTTTCTCTTAATGCCATCATGTGCTCCTGGAATGGGAAAACTCTCATTTTACGTTTTCCATTCTGAGAGCACAGGCCAAAAATTTCTAATCCAGCGATCCATCTTTCACATACTGCTTTTCATAAATCAGCAGGCATGCTGTTGAAGGAGAGAAAAAACAGCAAAGCTTCCTTTTCCCTAAAACTCCCAGCCCGTCCATCAAGGCTGTGGGAATGTGCAGTAGTTTGCACTATTATCAGGGCAAGAACAAGCTTGTGGCAGGATGATCCACATTTATTTGAGTTCACACTAAATATTCTCAGGGCCAGTGAAGACTACATTGCTCTGCAAGTGTGAAAAAGGCAGAAGTCTGCAATCCTGGCCTATACAGTCTGATGGCTTCATTTCGTCTGCCAGTCACGCCAGCTGAGAGCACATGCAATTTCCCCCCTTCTCTGTGAGAAGCAAGTTCTAGCACCCAAGAAGCCACTGTGCATAACATCTATCTGCGGTTAAATCCAATCAGAAAGCCACTACATGTGCAGCCCGAGTCCTGGCCAGACATAAAAACAGACAGATTTCAGGCATAAATGAGCCTTATCACTTCTTTTATTGTTGTCAAGGGACAGGGGTAAAGGGAAAAAGGTGCTATGTGGGATGAAGCAGAAAGGCATTGGTGTCAGCAAGAGAGAGGGAGGCAGGGCAAGGCAAGAGTCTAGCATGGACAGACAGGGGCAGACGGAGAAACAGACACTCTTGGATGAACAGGACACCTGGGAAGGGCCAAGTGGAGACATGGAGCAGGACGTTGCCCTACAGGGTTCAAAGGACTGAGGTAACATGGGATAGGCCTGGCGTGATTCATGCCAGCTGGGGGGAAAGGCAGCTCCTTTCCCCCCCACACGCCAGTGTCTCTATTGCTCTGAACTTCAGTCACAGTTTCATAAGGGGCAGAATGGCATGGAGACAGTAGTGCGGCCAGTGTATCAGCCATGGCATGGAAGACCTTGCTCCCTGGGCTACGGGTATTTCTCTGGCCCTTGCACTGGTCTTCAGCTTGGGAGAGACAGGAAGTTGCAGGCCCACAATGCCTGTGTGTGTGAGAGGGCAAGTGTATAAGAAAGAGCCCAAGTGTCCATCATTTCATTAATCAACACACACAAATGTATACACGTACACACATAAAATCCAGGGATAGGTGCCAACTAGGAAATATGCCAGGAAATTTAACAAGCATCTGGAATTTTATGTGTTCCGCATGGGGTTGGGCGATAGGAGGAGTAGGCCTGGAGGGGAGGAGGCTATTTAATCCCCAGGAAATGAAGCTGCTCTGGCCTCCTGGTTAACGTCCCACCCACTCAAGGAAGGGGTGAAGGATTAGGGAAGGGAGGACAAGGGAGAGAAGGAGAAATGTTGTGCTACTACGGCAACAGCACAAATAACCCAAAGGAAAGGACTATAGGCAGAAAAGGATGCACAGAAGCTCCAAGAAGAGACCATCAAGAAGCCACGAGTCTAGGCCATCCTTTCCCAACCACCCACCCGAGGTTGTGGGACCTGAACACCAGTTTCAGCCCCAGCCAGTAAGGGCTGCATAGCCGATGAGGGAAGTTACAATTTAGTGATATACACAGGCTGGAACCTAGCTAACAACTTTTAGATCTGGCCAACTCAATTGATAATTACAGCTTTTTCTTAGGATCTCAGTCTTAGGATTCCACCTTCTTTCTTCCTTTCTCTCTCTCCTCCCCTGCTCCCCACAACAAACTCTTAGCCATCATGTTATTCCCAGGGAAGGTGATGGAGACATGGTTTCCTCAGTTCAAGCAGGGAGAGACTTCCTGATTTCGCTGGCTTTGGTAAAACAGATCAAACCACGCAGCCCAGACTCTCCCGATCTTCTCTGCAGGGCAATAGCCAGATGGGGAAGGGAGGTGAGAGAGGGGAACAACTGACCCAGGTGCATGAATGTCTCTGCTGCATGGGAAAGGATGCTTTCTTGTTTGGGCTGATGCGTGTCTGCCTCTTAGTGCAGGATTAATGGGGAAAGGGGCAAAGGGAGCACAGTACTTGCTCTGCCAGTCTCTTGACGAGCTGCAGCGGTGTTTGGGCCATGGGTGGCCTCATTGCATGGAAGCGCAGTGAGAGTGGGGCCAGCAGAGGGCAGGACAGGTGGGGAAATCTGGGGGATATGTACATGGAGGTGCCGGCCAGCATTATTGCAATAGGGGCTCTTTTTTCTGGAGGCCCTGTCTTCTGTCCCGCACACACACATACACACTCCCACCTCTCAGTGCAAGTGGACAATGGCTTGTATGAGTAGGGGGGAGTCAACCCCCCCCCCTAAGTTCTGGGATGAAAGGAGATTGCTTGCTGATCATTCCCTGAGGTACCAGAACTGCCTCCCCTTCCGATGCTCCACAGAGTCCTGGGAAGGCATTATCACTCCCCAACCTTTTGTACCTCGGGAAATGTGACTGCGTGTGCTCACGGGCACACACAGACGCATACACGCACGTACACACACACACACACACACATGCACACACACACACAAAAACCCCACACTCTGGCCCAGCCTGTGGAGGAGCCCAGCAATTGTGCAGATTCAGCTGGGATCCCAGATGGGAGTTGAGAACAGGGATGCATGTGTGTGAGTGCAGAGGTGTGGGATTTGTCCCTTTTCTCTTCTCAGAAAAGTATTTCCAATTCTAGTTAAAAAGAAAAAAAAAGAGGAAAAGAAGAAGGAGGGAGGGGAAAAAAAAGAAGTAAAATCGCTCCCACTGGATGGGGCTGGGCGCCGTGTGACATTGCCAGGGCTGGTTGCTAGTTGCCAGGGGGCGGTTCCAGTGGTGCCAGGAGTCCCAGATTGAGGCAGGCAGGGGGGTGGATGGGCAGCATCAGTATGGAGAGAAGAGGATGGGTCCATGTGCAGTTCGGATGGGCCCCGGAGCTGGGCGCAGGAGTGGGTGCGTCAGAGGTGGCCCTTGTAACAGTGGTGGTGTTGGAGCTGGTCGCAGCGTCAGTGGTGAGGAAGCGGCTGCTGCCATGGCTGCTGCTACAGCCAGAGGGTTGGGAAGCAATCCCGCTGCCAGGGACTTTGGAAGCTCCTTGGGGAATGCCAGGGAGCCCTGCAGGAAAAACAAACACACCCAAACAAAGATGACATCAGGGACAATAAAAAATAAGAATGCCTTATCTAGCCATGAAGCTCAGCATGCGCGTCGTGAATTAACAGGTAACAACAAGGTTTAACGCCTGGCATGATACATAAATTTAGCTTCAAAGTCAGCACTCAAATTTACTCTGTATAGGTCAGGATTGCTGGATGAACAGCAGTCCACACAATGCATGGGCCTACTTGTACTTGGCTATACGCTATTCTGTAACATATCCTAGGACAGAAGTCTGTTGTCCATATGCTAATGCAGACTCTAGCAGGCCTCACTTGGGCCCTGCTATAGCCTGCACTAGCATGTGGATAGCAAGACCCTATTGTAGGAGATATTCCAGAATAAAGCCAAGTGCAAACAGGCCCCATGTAAGTACCAGTCCCTTTAATGTGTTAAAAGCTATTCTAAGGTTCACTCTCCCCGAAAGCCAATTTGGCTCTCTAAGAATGGTTCCTTAACTACTTCTTTCTTCCCTTACTACGTTCCTGTCAGAGACTGGTTGCACTCTCAAGTTCCCTTCACTGCCTCTGTAGTTGTGGTCCTCTTTGCTGCTGCTATTGTTGGGGCTCCAAATTAATGGTGTGTGCGTGTGTGCTTTTATCTATTCAAGAAATCTCCACACATCTGTCTGCTTGCATGCATTTTACTTTTCCAAGTATAAAGACTCTGGAAAAAGATCAAACTTCCTGTGATGCCACCCTGTGGCCACTTTCACTTTATTCAGTGTAGGTGTGTCTGAATCCAGGGTTCTAATTGCCATATTGGCAGTTAGGAACATACTGTTGGAAAAAGTGTTACTTTCAAAGGATGTTGATAGCTTGCTCGGATGTGAAGAAACAGCCTTAGGCCCTTTCTGCACTGGACCTTCTTTCAGATTATATCCAAGAATAGGAATCTAGCATCCACATGATGGTGCAGACTACAGCAGGCCCCAGGGTCTGCAGCATAAAGCTGATGGAATAAGGCCTAGTGCAGAAAGGGCCTTAGTGTTTATCAAGTTTTGTCATGTGGTTAAAATGGTGTCCTATCATTTAGTTTGTTAGATACACTGCCCTTATTGTCCTGGTGACCTCCTGTCTAGACAACTAGCGATGTGTCCTGTGTGAGGTCTTCCCTTGTTCTGAAGCTGGAACCAGTACAAAATGCAGTTCAGCCTCCGGCAGGCATGTCTAAGAAGACTGTCCTGACAGTCCCCTCTCAGATGTCCATGGAGTAGCTGTTTATAGGACAGCCCTTTCCCTGGCTGCTTCCTGGGCTTTGTAATACCCTTTCTCTGGAAGTGCACCATCAGGCACCCACCTTGATCTCCTTTTGGTGTCTTGTTAAAACCATTCTCTTTACCCAGTCTCGGGGTAGCCTTCTTTTAAGAACCATCTTTATGGGGGTTTAATGTGTCTTATTTCCACTTTATTATTATTATTATTATTATTATTATTATTATTATTATTATT
>MTQE01002208.1:8479418-8497126 GCA_014337955.1 Aspidoscelis marmoratus | reverse complement strand
GTTTTGTTTGCCCGCATCTTTTTCTCCCTGCCCCCTCTCTGCTTGATAGGATGCCGGTGGGAATGGGGAGGGACTGCAATCTGTGTGGCCACGACCAGGGAGACAACCCCCAACAAGTCCAAAAGAAAAATAGCCATATTTACAAGTTCTCTGTTTGTCTGCCCTGCCTGCAAAACCCACCAGAAACATTTATCATTTAGGGATCCAGAGCTTGCTTCCAAAGATAGTGATTTCACTGTAAAAATCCACCCTGTACAGCAGCAGTTACATTGTAGCAATCTACCCACTTCACACCTGATAACAATGTTGCAATTCTGCCCAACTCTGGCTCTTTAAAAGTTCTGACCTTTAGAAAGGGAAAAGGAAGGAAAGCTAAGTTACTGCAGTTCTGGGAGATGTGTGAATGTTTAAGGCTGTGTGTGCAGGTGGCAGAGGCAGCAGAGCCAGGGTGCTTTTTTTTTGAGATCTTGGCCGCCAATCCCTGCCCCTTTTGCCACGGAGCGTCTCCATGCACACTGTTGCTAGGAATACCCACAGCTTCCAAAAAGTGCACCGATAATCTTGTTTAAAGGGCATTTCCCCGCCGCACATTTTCCTCCTTTTGTGCTGCTGGAAGCTCGGAGAAAAGCCGGGCATGGAGACGCTCCGTGGCAAAAGAAGCTTTTTAATGAGCTTTTTATTGCTTGGGAACACAGCCTTAGATGGCAAAAATCCCATTGGTTTCTTTCCTTCAAATTGGCACTCCTTGTTACTGCAGAATAGCACACCTTTTGAATTTCTGACATGGGCCATTTGGGACAGTACTACAAACAAGCCATGTTCTCCTAACAAGAGCAGAGTACAGTGAGCAACGTTTATATACAAACACAGCATAGACAGACTGCATTAGGCTGACATTATGCTAAACAGACAGGGCTTTCCTTCCTCTTCTCCCATCTAGATTAGTTATGCAACAAACCAAGACACTGTTCATGATCTTTCCCGAAGAATGATTTCCTTTTATTTCTGTCACTCTGTACACTGGAATTTAAATGCATAAACATATCTGTGAAACCAGAGTTCCTTTTGAATACTAAAATGAATATTCATGCATGGTTCTTTAGGACCATTCTATGCTATTCGGTTAGAGCTAAGAGATTTTGAAGACACTGTGATTGTGCAAGTATGTGAGAATACAATGTGTAAATATCCCTTGGAAATAAGGAGCCAAAGAGTGGCTGAATTTAAAATTCAAGAAAATGGTATAATAAATTCCTTGCCCTTTTGTGATACTTTTGTGATAAAAAAAGTATTTGTGAAGAGAAGCATTATGGTTTCTCTAATCTAGTTTACATGAAGTAGACTTTTCTTGCATAATTTAATTTTTCATGACACAGAATCTGTAGTGCACAGAGGAAAAAGTGAAAGCTTTGAGTTTTGTGGGTTTTTAGACAAAAGAAAAGTGATCAAGATTTTACAGATTGTTTATTTTAGGGGGAACTGTAGTTTTTTGTGTGGTTTTGTGTGGTTCTTCTTCCTTCTCCTCTACAGAACATTTTACATATTTGAAAGACCTGATTACTAAGCTGTAATTTATCCTTGCAGAAATTTTTGGGCAGATACATTTGGAACAGAGGCAGCTTCGTTAGTTTTAATGAGGACTGCCTCCAGATGTGCGGTAAGACCCATAATCCTCTTGGCAATATATTGGGAATGCCAGATATACCCCAGGCATTCCCAATATAGGTTGTATCTGGATGTCAGTTATTTATTCCACTATATTTGAATATTTTGGAATAAAGGATATTCAAGAATACTTATGCTTTATTCTGGAATATCCAAATATAGGGGAAGAAGTAAGCGACATCTCAATGCAGCTATAATGCCAATTGCAACATGTGAAGAGTTTGTTGTTGCAGTGCTGTTATGGGAAATTTAGCAAACACACTTGAGTTTTTCCATTATAGCTCTGCTTACCTTCATATCTAGTCAGCAGCTTTCATGAACTTGCTGACTGGGGCTACAGGAAGTTAGCCAACCAGCCAGCTAGCCAAGCACATGAAAACCAACAAAAGGAAATGGATAGGTGCTTGGGTGACTTCCAGTAGCCCCAGTCAGCCCAAATGTGGAAGCGCCTTGCCAAATGTGAAGCTAAGCAGGGCGTTTGTTCATCCCATCTGATGGAATACAGTGAGAGGCAATCACAGGACCTTGTTTAGATCCCACATTGTCATCTGGGGGCAACCAGGAAGAAGAGACATAGTTTTCAGTATGGAAACTTGCTGATGGAGAAAGGGTTAAGCACATCCTCTGTATAGCCATTTCAGTCTTTTTTACAATTCTTGTATTTTAAATAGACCCAATCCATTACTGCTCCCAGGCTACCCAAAGCCTTGTGCTGTTACAAAGGACATGATTTGCCCTCTTCATACCTTTGTTGTGGGCCTCAAGCTGAGACAGTGAGTTGACAGCCACTTTGCAGAGTGCACAGTACAACAGCTTCTTGGCCTTCTCTTCATCAGGCTTGGAGGTGCCATTGCTACTAGGAGTTGATCCTGGAGTGGCTGGTGCTGCAGCCACTGTTGACACCTCTCCCACCTTAGGCCCCCAGGCTGGCCCACTCTTGGAACTCTGGGTTGACTCTGGGCTGACGGAAGAGTGAAGTGGCGGCGGTGGCGGTGGTGGCAGTGGCGGCACTGGGGCTGCTGGTGACACCAGGCTGGGCTGCTTATCTGGAGGTGTGGGAGCTGGCACAGGCGGCACCGGAACAGAAACCCCTACGCCGTTCAGCGGCTCAGCTGCAAAACAAATAGAGCAGAGGAAAAAGCAATAAAGTTGGAGCAGGAGCGTGCCACCCATGTGCATGTCCAGGCCTTATTTTAGAAATGAGGAAAAGCAGGCTTAATTTAAGCTAGAGCTCACCATAGCTCAGCCTCAGAGTCTCTCTTCAAATCCAGGGCTTAAATCTGAGCATGCAGTGCACCTCCTTCCCTGATCACGGAGAGCCAAACCAGATGTTATCTAAAGCTGCTGCACCTACCCATGTTTTAGAAATTTAATTACGCACACAGAATGGCCTGCAAGACTTAACCCTTTTTCTTATTATGGTCATCTTTCTTTAAGGGTAACCTGTCCATAGCCTCATGATGACAATGGGATGTACGTTCATGTGCCAAAGCTAAAAAGTATTATCTTCCCAGACAGTGAGGATAAAGTTTGATTGTGCTTGGAAATGTGACCTACTCACAGAAAAGTTGGTTACGGCCACCAAATTCTCTTCCTGTTCTGGCCAGCCTCTTTCTCTCTCTCTCTTTCATACAGATACAGATAGACGCATGCACACAGAATAAGGAGGATGTCTCTCCATTTAATTGACTTGCAGTCTAAAGCAAGCTGGTAAAGAATTTGCAGGCGACATTCCTTGTTCCATATGGCATATGGATTGGTTGGGAACAAAGTCAATGGCTGTAGTCACACTTAAGGTTTAATCCAGCCTCAGTCTACTTTCAGAGTGAGATAATACATCAGCAAAATGGCAAGCTGTTTTCTTTCAGTGTTAAATAACTCAAATTTCACCTGGAAAGAAAATTACTTGTCACTTTGTTGATATGTTCTCTCACTCTGAAAATGGACTGAGCCTGAATTAAACCTTAGATGTGACCATGACCAATGACTAGAAGATTCACTTAGACATTCCCAAATCCCACTTGGGGACACTGCAAAATGAGATGCACTCTGGAAGCGTTGAGCAAAGGTCCGCCTCTATCATGTACACCACATCTCACTTGCAGAAGGAATGACAAGCTACTGCTGTTGCCGTAGGTTATTTATTCACTCCCAGAATGCTCTGGCCTACACTCTTCAAATTGTGGCTAGCTCTTCTACCGTTAGAAGCCATGCACTGCTCGTGGTTGTGGTCATTCCACATAGGTAAACTCACATAATCTGTGGTTATAGGAAAAACAAACACTAGAAATAATTGTATAAAATGAGAATTAATATCTGTAATATGGTACTTTCTGCTTATATATAATAAGGCATTCCCCCTCCCTTCTAACGCAAACAGAGTATTCAATAATTTTATTATATTCTTGAGAATGCCCAGTTCATAGAAATACAGCTAGCTTCTAGGTGCAGATGTAAAAACTATGATCTTCCACATGTCCCCAGATGGAACTTATTATTTTAAAAGAACATCAAGGAATGGAAGGAACTTTAGTTAAGCAGCATTTGGGAGGCCAAGTTGGCCATTTCTATCATAGATAAAGAGTGCCTTACTATGATACCATATATACTGCATAATCAGTATAGTATTATCCACTCATAAGATGCAGAAATCGGCAGGTCTCAAGAGCCTTCAGATGTTTTTCACACTGAAACTACACCAGCACAGAGCCTGGAAGGAACAGATATTCAAAAATGGTCCCCCATAAGCAGGTGAAGCTAGAACTCATTGCACTTGGCATGTGATAGAGCTGAGCTCTGGCATTCAAAACAGGATCAAGGACTAAGGCTTGGTTTAAATTAAGCTTTGCCTCTGGGGAAGGATTACAGAGTATTTTTTAAAAAAATTCAAATACCCTGGATAGGAAATCTAAACTCTTAAAACACATATATACATACTATATGGCATAAGCATTAAAGTTCTTTCATTGTGAATACAAATACCATATAGGTTAATGAACAGAAATAACCAAAATCTAATCATTGTTAGAAGATTCTTCTCTTTCCCCACTTTATTCCCTACAAAAGGCCTCTCTTAACATACAGACCTAATTAAAATTTACTTCTCACACAATAATCTACTGATTAAACATTTAAACCTCATCTCCATAAACAATAGCTGCAAATATAGAAATTGAAAGTAGGCTTGTGTTGAGGCACTGTTTCACAGGATTGAATGGTGGCAGAGCTTTAGGATTGCCAGGTTCTTCACCTAGTGAACCTTGGCTCTCTATGGCCCCAGGGTTAATCAACAAGGAGGTGAATGCCATGTAAATCATAAAGGGAACTGGGTTTCTCAGTGTGCTATGCAGGTGCAACCTGGTCCTTGGAAGGGAAGACACAATGACTGTGCACCATGGGGACTGAAATATTACTTTGAGGGCAAAGGTTCTTGAGATGATTTATCATGGTGACCTGTTCAGAACATGTCACCGAGGCTGTGTTCAGACAGGAGGAATACTTTGCAAGGATGGGGGGCAGCTATCAACGTCCCAGATAGGTTCTATGGTGCTCTGCGGTCCCTGTGAAGCTCAATGCTGCAAAGTAAAATAACAGAACTTAAATCAGCATTGGCTTCAGAGTTTCCCTTCCTTCCATATTTTCCTGGATGTTTGGATGAACCCTGGAAGGTTTTGTGAGAGTTCACCCTCACCTGAGAACATGCAGACCTATCAGGGAGGGAGGAAGGGAGAGAGGAAGGGAGGGACGGACTTCCACATTTTCAGAAAAGCTCTTCCTGCTGCTTTGCAGGATCAGGAGTATGTGGGACATTCTATTCTCCCTGTGAAGTACCTTTGCACTAAAGGTAAACTCTGCATTTTTAATCTATGTCTAGAGGCACCCCTAGAATCTGTGTGTGTAGATTCACATGGAAGTACAAATGCCATTTTATTTATTTACATTTATATCCTACCATGTATTTTGAGATCTTAGGGTTGTAAGCTGTCACAGGAACATAAGAGGCCTCTGCTGGATCAGGCCTCAGCTCGTTGAGAATCCTGACACACATGGTAGCCCACCAATTGCTTCTGGGCATTCTCAAGCAGAAGATATGGATGAAACTCTCACCTATTCTGAAATCTTTGCAAATGGCCTTTGCAACCCAGAGGCAATATCTAGGCATTTACTGTCCTCCATGAATTTGTCCAACACCTTTTAAAAGTTATCTATGCTATCATGCTCTCTGGTAATAAATTCCAATGATCCCCGGAGTTAACCAACCAGCCAACCTTCTTGTCAGTACAAACTGTCCAGCCTATTAGTTGTCACATTACCATCACTATTGGATCAGGCACAATGGCATCTTGTGTGATGTTTCAAGCATTACCCGGTATAAAGTCCAGAATCCCTTTCCCCATAACTGTCCACAACCATCTGTTCTAAGGAACAATTGTTTAGTACAGGGTATAATACTGGAGCTCCAAAAACACAAGCTGGAGTCTTTCATGAAGGCTTCACTGAAAGCTAGGTGATGGAGTTAGTTACAATCAGGAATTGTTACAGGGGTTAATTTGCAGCCTTCAAAGTGTGAAGCAAGCCTTCCTAGTTGCCAGATTCCCCCTATCCCACATGGAACACAAATCAGGTCTGAAACTAAGAGTCTGGCAAAACACCCTCATCAAACTGCCAACAAGGCATTATCTTAGTTTGCACATATGTCAGAGAAACTGGTGGGATTAGGGGCTGGCTACACAAGCTGGAGACACTGGACGGGCATCACGAAGTTCAGCCCAGCAGCCTGTTAAAGTCTAAGAAGTTTATTTAATGTTTACTTGAAGCATACAAGTAGCACTGGTTTTCAGATTAGTCACGTTACAACATTTTCCAGGAAGTTTTCCCCCTCAGCCTTAAAAAATATGATTTAATTGACATGGGGATCAGTTCAGTAGGGTGTAATAATATGGTGCACCCAGATTAATTAAATAAAGATGCAATTTCCGGCATGACATATGGGCCCTTTCTTCTACTGAATCAATGAGTTTATTTATTTATGGCATTTATAGCCTTCTTCCAGCATGCTCAAGGCAACAGGTACAGTTTTCCTTTCATCCATTCTTATTCTTGCAACAACCGTCCTATAGGGTAGGTTAGCTTGAGAGGACGTTCGTTCAGAGTGGCAAAGCTAGAATTCTCATTTGAAAAGCATTCATGCTGCAGCAAATGAAGTTGATAGCAAGGGTACTGAAGGCAGGCGTGCACTAGGAAGATATGTTAGGCATGGCAAAATGATGCATTTCAAAGTGTATACTGACAGTAGAAAACTGCTTATTTGCATTACGATACATTATTTATTGTAAGCTACTTTGAATTCATATAGAAAAGTGGGGCAAGCATTTTCCAAGCAGGTTTTTGAATCTATATGTCTCTCGTCAATTTCAGCAGGGGAGAGTTTATAAGAAATAGGTATTACAGCAGCAGCTAATAATTGCTAGCAGTCTGGGTTTTCCTATTTTAGTTCAGAGCCCAAGAACATGTTTCTGGAAGACTTGAAATGTTTCCTAATGCTTTCTTCCATCATGGGAATATTTTTGTTCATTCCGGCTTGCAGTCATAATCTACACTTCAGCACTCCATAATACTAGAAATTGCTAGGGTTTTTTTTAACCCACAGCTGATCACACTAAGAACATTTTGAAGCCGCTGCAAAAATATTTTATGTTTTAGTTCCACTACCTTGTTGTTGTGCTCCTGATCTGAACACCATATGTCAGCTCCCTGATTTAAGGGCTCACCAATGTGGGCATCTGAACCAGCTGGGAAGCATCCATACTTGGCTCTTGGCAGGAGATCACATAAGCCAATTAAGTGCCAGCTGCACTAACTGCAGGAAAGGTTTTTCCTAATTTCAAAGCAGGGAGGGGAGGTGAGGTGAAATCTTTATCCAAGGAGACCCTTCCTATGCTTTGAACTTGGCTCTACACAGTACAAAAAAGCTGCACTGGAAAGATTTGCCAGGTCTTATAGAAACCTGCAACTCCACAGTTTTTCCTCTGGACCATTCTGGCTTGCTTTCAGGGATACTTGGCTTTCAGCCCCTGCAAGGTGAGCTAGTTTGGAGAGAAGCCTATACAACAGAAGACAAAGGAGGACAAAGAGTTTTTTCAGTCCCTAAAAATCACCACAACCACAACCATCATTGTCAGAAAAAATCTTAAATTGTCATACCTAGGAGACAACTGTTTTACAAAGACATTTCTTACATCTCCTAGATGATGGTCCTCCTGATTCTACCTTGGTGGGTATATTTCCAGCCACCTCTCAAAGCCTACACTTTTGTAGAGTATTAATTCATTGGATTTATTATGGCCATTGACCAGAAATGCAGCAATGTTAATTTAAAAGCACATCTGTTCCCTCCCACACCATTTTCCTTTTGTATCTTGTCTCTTTAGATTGTAAGCCTGAGGGCAGGGACCTGTCTAAGATTAATATAATATTGTAACCCGCCCTGAGACCTTCGGGTATAGGGCGGGATAGAAATACAAACAAACAAACAAACAAACAAATAAATCTGCAAGATAACCCCCAAACAAACAAACAAACAAACAAACAAACAAAAAACAGAGCTTATCCATAATCAGATACTTTTGGGATTGATTAGCAAGGTAACAATTTGGCAACCTGATAAGCAATGTTAGAAACTTCATCAGTCAGCAATTAGTGGATGTAATCATTTGCTTGCCCCATAATCACACAGTATTTATGTACTGGCTTTTCAAAACACAAGGCTTCAAATGGCAAGCAAAAAGCAGTAACCAATGGCAGACCTAAAGGTGTGTCCAGAATGAATCACAAAGAGTCTGTGTGAAAACTCTTGGGCAAGCAACCTGGAGAAAATGATCCAATTTTATGGATTGTTGATGAGTCACTGGGAATCACTAAGCACTGAGTCTGCAAAGTTCTAGCACAAAGAGAAGATTCAGGCCACTGAAGTGAAGTGTGACCTTGCATCTATTAATAGCACATCATTTTCTTGCTGGTACCAATTAATGAAAAAGCACCACAGCAACGAATGCTAGCTTTGCTTTTGATCATAGGAACAACTCAGTTCTTCTGGTCCAAAGGATGCAACTTTGGGCCATAGGAGCAACCTGGTTCTCCTGGACCCTCATTTCCCTAGGTATTTACCTCTTACTTTGAAATCAGTTCTGCTAACACTCTACATATGGATGTACACACAACATGTACACAGAGCATGTTCAGTGCATTTGTGTACTGGACACACCAAAATGATACAGCATGCCCAATGCACAGGAAGTAGCCCCAACACTGGGGCACCCTGTTGGAAACTTCTCCTTAACAATGCAGTGATTGGTGCACAAAAGCCATCAGTCTCCCAGTATTGTTGTTTACACTTTTACAGCTGCAGTGCCAAGTGAGAAACCTCATGTAGCACTTTCGTGCTGCAGTGCAAATCCATAAAAAAGAAGGAAAATACCTCCAAGGAAGAACATTCAAATAGGCTTCCCATGTTTTGGAAACATGAAAGACTTCCACTCCCTGGGAGTGGGAACCCTCTTTCCCAGTCCTCTGGAATTCCCAAATACCACCTCTGAAAAAGTGGAATATATATGCACCAAAACTTTGTTTGAGAATACTGAAAGGAACACACTGCAGATAACACAAGACTTAAATTATAAATAATGCAATCACATATTTAAGTATGATCTACCCAGTGTGGAAACTATTTCAAAACACAGTATAACTTCTGTGTAGATAGTCTCACTGAATCTATTTGCACCAGTTTTGTTCCCCCAGAGTTCACAGAAAGCAGTATGAACTGCACAGGACAACCTTACTGCATTATGAGTATCTTACATGCAGACCCTTTGAATTTTGCACAGACTCCTGTAAATCTCAGAAACTACACACAGAATTTCCATATTGCAAACTCTGTGGTAAGAAGATGCAGCCCACACAACTTCAGGATGATGCATTCTTCATGCAGGTCAAGATGTATGAGGTCATTGGTCTATGGAATTAATTAACAGGGAGTGGGGATGACTATTAATTTTAAGGAGAGGTTGGACAAATTCATGGAGGACAGGTGTATCAACAAGTACTAGAATGGATGTCTCTGGCTTGGAGAGACAGACTATTTGCAGAGTTAAGAGAAGGTGAAGGTTCTACTTGAAAACACTCAGAAACAAATGGTGGACTAATCTGTGAGAAGGAGTGCCAGACTCAAAAGGATGTGGCCTGATCCAGCAGGGAATAAGTGAGGCAACTTCTTCATGCATAACTCTGACCATGAGAGGCATTTCTTCTTTCTGAATAACAACAAAAACCAGCGGATCTTTCAGGCCATGGTCACACTTTGCTGAAATTAAGAAGCTGAACTGTAGACATCCTAATCCTGTTCACACCCTATTCCTGATAATCCATCCTCAGATCATCCTTAGTTTGACCTGCTATGCTTACACCTGTTATGTTATCACCTGGAGTCTCCTTTGTGTGTGATTCTCTAGTTCTCCAACCCTTCTGACCGCGTCAACATCACTTGCATTCTGATAGGATAAAATTCTGCCAATCAACAGTGGCAATGGGGTGTGTTTGGAGTTGTGTGGTGGTGATGGCAAACTTGATGGTAACATGAGGAACTGTTGGGGCAAGGGCACTGTGGCCCCAAACAGGTGCTGCCAAGGCAGACCCCAACCAGCATGCACCCCCAGCCCCCAGCTGTTCCTGAAGAGAAATGAAAGGCCAAACTGTGCTGTTTGCCCTGAAGCTGCTGAAGCAGTTATGGTTTTCTGCAAAAGTTGCTTTTTACTGAAAGGAAACATCGTTTCCCTTGCATATTACAAAAGCAAAATGGAGGATGCATTGCCCTTAGAACTGTATCATTTATATACTCATGCTCTGCTCTTTCACTTGCCTCCATCCTGACAGTGTCTTTTCTGGCCATTTAAAAAAAAATCATTCCAGGTTTTCTGCAAAACCAACAGAGCACAAACAGGTGTGCAATTAGAACAATGGGGAATTGGAGGAGGGCAGGATGGGAGAAGCACCTGCTCCATGAATGGTGGCAAGCAAAGGACAAACTGCTTGGTAGGAATAGACCAGGGAGAGGATGAGCTCTCTCAATTCCAGTGTGTACCATCCACATGTACAAGTATTGGGTGGAAGGGAAGGCAGGTTCCACCCATCATGGTATATTTCAGCCCCTTTTAGTCCAGTTTGCCATGCTGAAAGGGTCTGAGACCTGTGAAAAGGCAGACTCCAGAAAGTACAAATAGAGGAGGGAAGTCCACTTACTAATCGGATTGGGAGAAAAAGGTGTGATCAGAGTGACCAGAGGATGGCCTGAAGATGCTTTAAAGTGAAGGTGTGACCACGGTCTCAGTGAAACTAATTGGCAAGAGTCTGAGGATCAAGGAAAAAAAGGCTGTACAATGCACAAGGGACTACCAGATACAGCAGTCTCTGTTGCTGTAGATGACTGAGCTGGATTTCTGAATCAGATCCAAGCCCATAGGCAGAGGCAAACCAGATTCCTCTTGAAAAGCTCATAAAAAGAATAATTGCACGACAGCTTTTTCTCCACTTGCTTTCTCTAGCACAGGCATGCTTCTTCTGGTGATAGTCACAGTTATCAGGTGTAATAGATGTTGACAGGCTTGTCTTCCATGGCTAGTCATTTGTGACCATTTAGATGTTCTGTATGTGTTCCAGGATAGGAGCAAAGGAGGGATGCTTTGCATGCACTACCAGGAATTATGCACATAGCATTCCAAAGAGTTTTTCCCTTCTTGTCACACATGGAGAGATGGGAGAGTTCCAGCTACTTAGCAAAACAGTATCTCTCACCAAGAAACAACAGACCAGCCACTTCTGTTACATATAAATTACTCAGTCTCAGATCTGTAATCCTTTCTTAGTTATAAAGGCTGCTAGACTGAGGAGCTAGAGCAAATCTACCATTTTTTCCTTCTTATGACTGGTGTATGGCTGGTGGCCCCTTGGGATGGTACAGAATGGAAAGAACTCAACAGCAAACATGTGAGATGAACTTTGGGATCCACCTGCCGGAGGAATCAAGCACAAAATTATGGCCTGCAATGGAGGAGACAGTCACTGACTATTATTTATGGTTCATTTTTAATCCCAGGGCAGGTTACCACAGTAAAATGATAAAGCAGAATTAAAATACATGATCAAATACTCCCCACCCCTTACCCTGCTACTAGGACTACAGGGAAGCTAACCATCAAAGGCCAAGGTGAACACAGATGTTTTAATCAGGCACTGAAAACTATATAGTATTGGTGCTTGGTGAAACTCTGCTGGGAGGCTGTTTCAAAGTCTGGGGACCACCAGAGAAAAGATTCTCTCTTGTGCCAAACCCCTTAAACCTCTGAGGGCTCTCACTTTGTGATCTTAAGACACAGGCAGATATTTTGGGCCCAAGCCATATGTCAATGTCAACATCTTGAATTGGGTTCAGCCATGAACTGGTTACTAGGGTAGTTCCTTGAAGCCTGGGGAATGTTCTACCACTCAGAAATACTTGTCAGCAGCTGCATTCTGCACTAGATTCAGCTTCTGGGCTGTCTTCAAGGGCTGTCTTTAGACACAATTTTTGTTTTAATATGTTTTAAATGTTGTAATCAGCCCTGGGACCTTTGGAGATAGGGTGGGATAAAAATGCAAATAATAAATAAGTAAACAAACAAACCCTATGTAGAATGCATTACAGTAGTCTAGTTGGGAGGTTATCAGAACATGGATGACTGTGGCCAAGTTGCCTCTATCAAAGAACATTTTGATGAACCAGCCAAAGATGGAAGTAAGCACTTATGGCTACTGTGGCCACCTAAAGTCTCAAGTAAAAGTAATGAATCCAAGAACACCCCTAACTTGTGCACCAGTTCTTGCTGGGACAAAACAACCCTATCCAAAACATGGTATCACATCACTTCCTGGACTTGGGATCCCATGACAAACAGAACATCTGTCTTGTCTGGATTTAGTTTCACAGCCAGCTCATCACTGCTTCTGGGTAATGACCAAGCACATGAACCAGTCTTGCCTGGCTCAGAAGGCATCCCTGATGGCCTTTCCTGGCAGCTTCATATAAATGTTCCCAAAGTGTTGAACATCACAGTTTCTTCTGTCCTTGTTCCTCTCCTGGTAAAGATTATCCATCAGGGCAACCAAGGGACTCTCAGTGACATAACCTCACCTGAAGCCAAAATGAAATGGGTCTAGATAATCTGTTTCCTCCAAGAATTCTTGCAGTTGGAAATCCACCACTCTTTCCTATGCCATGCCCACAAAAGGGATATTAACAATTGGATAATAGTTACTTGATGCTGCTGGATCCTGGGAGGTCACCTTAAGGGGAGGGTGGACCACTGCCTACTTAAATGCCACTAGCACCTCTCTTCTCACAAGGAGGCATTTCTCACTTCCTGGACCTACCAGACATAATCCCTCAGCTAGCTTTTATTAGCCATGATGGGCAAATGTCAAGGAGACAGATAGCTGAACATCTGCAAGCAGCTTGTCCACTTCCTCAGACCACAATATCTGATCCAAAAGACCAGGACCAAATAGTGTGCTGGACCCCCCACCCAAAAAAAAAGTTACTTCCAACTGTGGAGTCTAGTTCCCTGTAAATCTGAGTAATTTTGTCTCACTGATTCACACCAGGTCAGCTCTTCCATTCACAATTAAGTCATAGATGAGTGATAATTTACTTTGGAGTCACTGACCTGTTATTTAACAGCAGCAGCACCAAGCCAGTAAAGAAGCAGATATGTATCCCAATTCTGAAGGCTGAGCGTTAAAACAGAAGCAGTGATAGTCTTAATATGCCTACCACTCCTTCTCTTAATATTCTTCTGCCGCCCTTGTACATCATGCAGGAGGAGGAGGAGGAGGAGGAAGAGTTGGTTATGCCCCCATTTTCTCACCATTAAGGGCTTGTCCCCATGCATTCCGTTTACTTCGGATTGGATTTGGGATATTCCCAATATGGATTCTAGTTCAAACTGACCTGTCCCCATGCGATTGACAAAAGTGCACGCTCAAGTCGAATACACCTGTCCCCATGCAAACTGCGCTAAACACCTGCATTGGGAAACCACATCTTTTTCTCTCCACCCCCTTGTGATAGGAGCGAGGGCACGGAAATCCCGCCCAACGCCCCTTCCCCAATTGCAACTGCTGGGCATTAAACAGTGATCAGACAGAAACAAGCTTGTTCTCTCTGCGATCTGATCATCAGGCAAATGTAAAAGAACTGATCACCCCAGTAAGATGCAGTGATGGGGGGGTCATCTGGCTCTTGCTGTCCCAAAAGCCTCTTCCTGCAACCCCCCTTATTCCACCCCCACTCCCTGACAATCAGCTTCTGGTTTGCCAGCTAAAAAGCTAAAAAAGCTGCTACGATGTTGAGAGGCAGTTTACTAGAGAAGTGCTTTTCTGCTTCTCTGATAAACTGCCTCTAACTTCAGAAGCTGCTTGCTGGCAATCGGGGAGGGGGGGGTGGAATAAGGGTTGCAGGAGGAGGCTTGTGGGACAACAAGGGCCAGATGACCTCCCTCATCGCTGCATCTTTACCTGTCAAACTGGGGCAATCAGTTCTTTTATGTTGTTTGATCTTTAAAAATGGCCAGCAGTTGTGATCCCCAATGCACAGGACAGGAATGGCGAGCACAGGCGAAACCCCACCCGCTAATGATGTGAGTGCCAATCTCCTCCCCCAATAACCTGGGAGTGTCCCCATGCCTCCGAGATAATCTGTGCTTGCCTCCCAATCCGCAGCAAGAACAGTTTGCAAGTTGTGTGTGTGTGTGTGTGTGTGTGTGTGTTTGTAACTGCAGGTTTGGGCAATTTGTTCTGCATGTAGCCTGGATTAAAGCCTTTGCATGGGGACGCTCCAAGTCAACTTCAGGTTCACTTCGAAGTATATCTTGCACGGGGACAAGCCCTAAGAGGATTCAAACCGCCAACAAACCTTCTGTTGTTCTTCCCACCAGAGGGGGAAGTAGGCTGTGAGAGCTCCGAGAGCTGTGACTAGCCCAAGATAACCCAACTGGTTCATGAAGGACTGTGAAATTGAACAGGGAGACTTAGAGTCTGACACACTAACCACAAAATCAAACTGTATTCACTTCTGATCACTGGTTATACAGCTTGACAGAAATTGGAGTTCAACATCATCTTGAGGACTGCAGGCCCCTCCTCAAGTACAGAAGCAAGCTAATTGTCTAAAAGACCAAAATGGACCCATCAACAAAGAAGGTGGCACAGTATCAGCAAGCTTGGGGCATACTAAAGTTAAATACTGGCATCATCATCTCATCCCATCAAAACTGTACGGAGAGGGAAAATACTTCAGAATGGCTTAATGACAACTGAATACAGTCAGTGGCCACAGCAATCAGAAAATAGTAGGAAGGGGATTGAGCATTAGAGATATGCACTATTTAGTTCAGTTTAGTTCAATCCAGGCAATTACAGACCAGTTAGCTTCATTTTGGTGCCATGTAACACCATGGAAACCATCATTAAAGACAAAATTAATGTGCACATGGAGGAGCAAGCATTGCTGAACAAAAGCCAGCATGGCTTCTGCAAAGGTAAACCATGCCTTTAAAACTTGTTGGAATTCTCTGACAGTGTCAACAAACACGTGGATAAAGTAAGTAAGTAAACTGACAGGAGGCATTTTTCAATATTCAGGGCACGTCTCCATGGCCTCTTTTTGCTTCGCTCTTGCATCTGATTTTAAAAATGCGGGTTGTAATTTGAAATAAAGCATCCCCATCTGGTTTGGGGCAACGCGGATTTAAAACGTACTTTCCTGTCCCCATGCAAGCTGCTTTTTATGAGCCCACATCTTTTTCTCCCCCCCTACCCTCTGCAGCGATGACAGGCAAAAACCTCAATTGAACTTCCACAACACAACACGGATCATCCCTTTACTTGTCTGCAAAGAGTTAAAAGCATAACTGAAAGCAGCTAGCTCTCTCCATAACTAATGCTTGTAACTCTGAAACTGAAAGCAGCTCAACTCCCTGCAGCTGCCTGTGTGCAGAAGCTGTCCAGCGAACTCTCTCTTTCTTTCACATTATTGGGAGGGGGAGAGAAATTCTGTGCTTGCTAACAGGGGAGATGCTAATTATTTTAACAATGGAGGGGGAAACATCTATTTTAAGAAGAAAGAGATGGGTGGTCTGTTTGTGCACTTAAACAGAGCCATTTGCTTTTAGTTATGATTGTAACTATGTTACAAGCATTGGTTATGCTTTTAACTCTTGGCAGCCAAGGAAAAGAATGTTTTCACACACATATGTAAAGAGTGAGAAAGATTAATGTGGCCGGAAAGACACTTTAAAGAAACCCGTGTGCGTCTCCATGCTCCCAGGATAATCTGCAGTTTCCCCCAATGTCGGATGTAGTACTGTTTGAAAGTGGGGGGTTTCTGCCATGGATTTTCCTCCTTTGTGCCTGATGTAGCCTGGAGTAAAGCTGTGCATGGAGACACTCCAAGGCAAAACTAGCTTAAATCCAGAGTATTTTCAGTATGTAGACACACCCTCAGTTTCTGCTTTTGTTCGCAGCTCTTATTCAACAACTAGGACTAAGAAAGACTAACTGATCTACCACAAATCATCCAGCAATCCAGCTGTTAGTCCCCTTTCCTTCATCAAAGTAAACAAACACTGCTAATCAGCCAAATTAAAGCAAAGGTTTTCCTGGATTTGCTCTTGTCTCGGTTGCAGCATTGAGTTGATTTTTCAGCAGGCTTCCTCTTGCATCCTCAGGCTAATGAAGTGAAGTATGTGATGAAGAGGGCTGGAGCAGGGAAAGGGGAGGGAGGACCATCTCCAGGGAAAGGGCTTTTTGTGGTATGGAAGAAGTGAACAATGTAGTTCATTACTTTCTAGTCAGTCCTTGCAAAATTCAATTAGGAAAGGATTGCTTGAACTAATTTTTAAGAGGACAATTCATCACTTTAAATGCAAAACTGATATATTTATTACTGGGAGATAACCATATGGGAACACGGCTTGCAGTGATTTGCTGGGCCCTGTGGAAGATTTTTGCAAAATAATGTGATCTGTGGCAAGAGGGAAACCTTATTTTTTTTCTAAAAAAAAAAAAGGAGTGTAAAGTTAATATGACTCATTTGAATTATTCCAGCAACTCATGACATTCTACATAATGATTACAATTATTTTGTGCCTTACAAGAGCAAAGATATGCATGCTGCACGGACATTACATCTAGTTAAATTTGCTGTTCAGTTAGCTCACTCAGTTGCATGGTACTATAAGGGTGCATTCCCATGCACGTTTGGTCCGGTACTGAAACCGGGCCTGGCATGGTGTGTCCCCATGCATTTTCAATTTGGTCTGGTTTCCACAGACCAAATCCCCCCAAACTGTGTCAGACCAGGATCAAATTTGGTACCCGAAAAAACAAGTCTGAGTATGGTTTGGGGTCCTGGTGCACATTGGTTAGCAAGCCGAGACTGCGCATGGGGCTATTCAAGGAGGAAATTGGCACCCACATTATTTGGAGATGGGGTGTGCTTGCTGTTCGTGCCCTGTGTACTGAAGATTGCAGCCACTGACTTTCTTTGGGAGTGGAAAAATCATGATCGCCAAGGCAGGCAGGATAATGGCTTAAATTTTGTACATTTTTCATAGAAAATATTCCACCCCGTTTCCCAATCACAAAGGCAGACAGGATAATGGCTTGATTTTTGTTCCAATTCCAAAAAAATTTTCAACCCCCGTTTCCCGATTGCTAAAGCGATAATGAAAATGGCTTGATTTTCTCCCTTTTGAACTTGGTGGGTGTTCTTGTGGTTCCTGGTGGGGCAGAGGTGCACAAAACTACTCAAGCACCTAAACCTTGTAGCGGCTTTCGGTCTTTTAAAATTATTTATAAAATTATTAGTAGTAGTAAGCTTTATTTTAACTTCTTTTCCATGCCTCTCAGCCCAGTCCTGGCTTTCTGTGCCACTAAGGGAGGGGGGATGCGGCATT
>MTQE01002208.1:8466201-8479331 GCA_014337955.1 Aspidoscelis marmoratus | reverse complement strand
TGTGCCACTAAGGGAGGGGGGATGCGGCATTTGCAGCTGGTGGCACAGGGATGGCCTGATGTCAATCCGGCTTCCAATGAGGAGAGAGGGGGCGGAGAGGAGGTGGAGCTGCTCCCCTGTGCCAGGGTTTGGTGCAGTTTGCAAGGGGATAGGTGCATCCATGCCCAACCTGCTCCTAGCCAATGTCATCGGGAATGGCATGGGGACGGGCTAAGACTGATCTCGGACCTGCTCCCGGTCCCATGCATGCCCATTCCGCACCAAACGGCATGCATGGGGATGCAGCCTAAGTATAGCAGGAGTGAGGAATTTATTCCCTTCTTGATGCCATTAGGCTCTGCCTCCTGACAACTTTGACTAACTTTGCTTAGGGATGACAGCAATTGCAGTAAAACCAACACCTTTAGAGCTAAAGTTTTTCCAACTCTAATCTGAAAAACTGTTCAATTACTCAGTCCATTGGAGCTTTTTACTGAGTCACTACAATGAAACTGAAGCTCAAATACTTTGGCCACTTGAATTCACACATAAGTTTTAATGAAGTTTCAGTTCACTTGCAGACTGAGCGAACACTTCAACAAAGTGACAAATGTTTTTCTTTCCAAGTTATCTAACCTGAAGATGGATTTCTGAGATAGATAATTCTGGAAGAAAACAACTTGACACTTTCCTGATGTGTTCTTTCACTCTGAAAGTGGATTAAGACTTAGGTGTGAACACAGCCTGAATGAGAACACAAGACTCATTGGAAAAGACCCTAAGGCTGAGAAAGACTGAAAGCAAAAGGAGAAGGGGATAGCAGAGGATGAGAGGGACAGTGTCATGGAAGCAAGACTCAGGCAAACTCCAGGAGGCAGTGGATGATTGCAAGGCCTGATGTGCTGTGAACCATGGAGTATCAAAAAGTCAGACGTGATTTAATAACCGAACAATAACAAATTGCTAATTTAGACCACAATCAGATTATTCCTTTCACTGAACTACAAGAAAGTACTTGGTTGGGAGCAGGGGGAGGTAATAATCACATACTAAAGCATGCTGCTTCTCTATTATTTGTGTAACCAATGTGAAACAGTCACAACTAGCCCAATACTGTTTGCCCAGACACAGTGTGACATATATGGAGGGTTTTAATCCTATTTGTGGTCGTATAGGTTGTTTCAGGCCTTAAATAGATAGGCTGGCAAAAGCTGCAGTCACCGCTAAAGCAATAAGCCATTCTTGGGGCCTGTAAGACCAGCCTGTTGTGCCTGTGTTGTTGGTGCTTGGCATACAACATTTTTTCAGCTGCATGGCGTGATTTACACCTGCAGACACGGCTGATTGCTTCAATGCTGTGTCGGTGCAGGACAACAGACTGTTAACTGATCTGGCTCAGGAAAGAAAGGGTGCTGCCAAAGTCCTTTAAGAGTGCAAAAATCCTGATATACTACCCACACATCTGCAATGGAGGTTGGACAACAGATTGTGTTGACCGTGGGGTAAGATAAATTAGTCAGAGATAACCGTAGATATAGGATAACTGTTATGGAATGGTTGAGGGGCGTGGCTTACAGTATTCCAGAGGGAGGGGTAAGCTAGTTCAGTAGAGGAACCAATCAGAGCTGGAGAGCAGCGGGGCAGAGACTATAAAAGCTCTGGAAATGGGTGTCAGAGGTTCTTTGCTATTGTTCTACTTAGGAGGGAATCTGGGGAGATGAGTCCTGAGTACTCTAAGGGTTGATGAATATAAGTAGTGTTGCCTCTGTAAGAAGTGGTAACCAATAGAGCATTTTACATAATTTCTTTTTAAAGGTGCCTGAGTGCCGTGTGTGTGTGGAGGCAAGAGATCTCATTACACTTACTGTATCTTTAAGAGTAAAAGGAAGAGGACACAGAGGTCAGTTTTCGGCTAACGCGAGAAGCCTTTGCGATTGATATTTAGCAACAGAAAGGGAGAGTTTGCCACGGCATGGTGCCTGCCAACCTGGGGCCACAGTAAACGGAGCTGGAGCTGAGTGTCTTTGAGTGGCAGAGGGTCAGGTAAAAAACATGCCGTGACACAGGTGTACATGAGTGCTTATGTCTGTCACTTTAACAGGGCTTTCTGATCGTGGCCATATGCTCAAAGGCACATGGGCTTTCACTACTCATGTTTAGCTTTCCCAGCTTTTTATAACACTGGTTTGGTGATTAAAAACAGAGGTACACAGTTTGAACACAACTACTTTCTTGTGTGACAGCTCAAGGAAATAAGAACAAACTTTTATTCACAGGAAGCCTGAAAAGCTAGACAATCACATTTATTTACTTATTTATTTACATTCATTCATTCATTGCCTGTTAAAGTGCATTGATGCTTTCCATGCTTTCAAAACACTGGCTTTTTTAAAAAAATTGGCCGTTATGAGGGTGTCTGCTGCAAACTTGGGAGTTGTATTTTGAACTGTATATAAACTCACCTCAGTTTTGCCACATGATAGTCAACGTCACTGTCTGATTTGAGGGGAAACTACCCTGTATTATTTTTCAACTCTTATTTCATTGGATTGTTGAAGGACTAAAATAAAATAAATATGTTCCTCTATGAAATTACATTTCCTGTGCAAATGGACATACCTAGCACTGCCTAAACATTCCAACAAATGGACCTGCAGAGTTTAACAAAACATACTACCAATATAGGAAATGTGTAAGATCTGTATAATAAAGTCAAGCATATTTTTCTTGAAAATGTTTACCAAGTGGACTAGCAGAGGCGGTGACTGAGTAACCTTTTCCTTCTCAAGCAGTTCTCTACTTTTCCAGGATAGTTGTTGAACAGCGGGCTTTCCCTCCCTCTGGTTAGCTCTGGATAGGGTAGCTGACAGGCAGAATAAGGTGCTGCTCCTTCTTTAACCCTCTTACTTGCCTGCCTGATATTTCTGCTTGCCTGATGTTACCAAGTGAGTCATGAGATGACCGAAAAGCTGTTGAGACTGCAGGATGGGTGCTGTATTTCACCCTTCCCCACCCCAGATCAGCTGGGATCCATCAGCAGGAAAAGAATAAATCTAGACCTTGCAGCACTTTCAAGCCTTCCAGCTTCAGCTGGGATTAAAACCCTGTTTGCAGCAGCTGGGAGTTGGGTGGCCATGAGGTTTTTAAACCTAGAGGAAATCACAGAGTGGAACTTGGCTCATTGGGAATATAAGCTTTTAGGACAAGCTTGCTTGTTTCTGGAAAATTCAAAAGTGGTTTTGCCCTCTCTGAAACAGAACAATCCACTAGAGCCTTGAGCTTTGAAAAGACAGATATATAAAAAAGGAAACTTCTGCATATCCCAGAGTCTACTTTTATGTATTTTGTTTGTTCGTTTGTTTTCTGTCCTTCAATTAAAGCTCCTGGGGCTGGTCACAGCAATAAAAAAGATAAAAACCATAAAAGCAGGGTAAAAAACATACATCACAATATTACCCTCCCTCCCTGGCAGGATAACACTCAGATAACAAAGGCATAGGCAAAGAGGTATGTTTTAAGCAGACTGCAAAAGACGTACAGAGGAGACTATTCCAAAGTCTGGAGGCCAACACAGAAATGGCTCTCTTAGCTGTTAGTATAAAGAGACAACACTTGGTTGGCTCTTCTTTTGGGCTTCTGGGTACTCTTGTCATTCCATCGTCCCTGAATTCCCATTCTTCTAAGGTCTCTGTCATTGCTAGGAAAGCAGCAGCAGTGGACTTAGGAGCTTTGCTGGGGTGCCAAACAATGAACTAATCTTGTTGTATTCTCCAGTGACCATGTGACCTAACTATGCTACTGTACAGCACAACCTAACCTGCTTGATGCCTCAGCCTTGTCACTGAAAATTCGTTTTGAGGCTGAGCTCCAAGGCACTGCTATGTTTTGGGAGCAACTTTAGCAGATACAACTCCTGGACAGATCCCATCTGCACCTCCTTTTGTTCCAAGGGACTCAGATGTACTTCATGACAGGGACTGTAGCAGACACCACTCAGTAGAGATGCTTTCTTATTGCAGGCTAGAGCTACAAGTTTCAGAAAACCCAGCAACACAATCTTGAGCATTGATGGTACAGACAGATACAGATCAAGGAAGCATTGTCTTTTGCTTTAACATGCTGTAGTCTGGTCTAGCTACCAGTGAAATCTTGGGGTTTTTCTGTTCCTAGCCTTGGGGCCTGTGGGGGTGCTTTCTGAGAACGTGGTACAGCATGCTGCTGAATAGTGCCCCCCAGTAGTCCCGGAACATGAAGGTGTGCCTTCTGTATGCCTCCTGTGTTCTGGAGAAGGACTGTTGGCCCCACTGAGAGTACTAATTAAACGATACTACCAGAGAGCGAGACTAAGGGTCTCCTTAATCTGGATCAGTCTACATAAAATGCAGATGGAGCTGGACCAGCAGGGAATGGGGTTTCCATGATCCACACGGATGTGGATATGGACATGGAGGCCAAAAATGTTTACTATGTGGACCCTTAATACAGATTAAGGATCCACACAGAAAAGGCCTTGCAGTCAGCACAGGTGCTTGCTTCTTTGTTACCTGAGCTGTGCATCAAGGTAGCCTAGGCCTACCATGAAGAAAGCAAGGAGGCTGCCCCAAACATGGCATTACAAAAGTTCAAAAACTGACTTAGTGATTATTGTATATTTATTGTCAGGCAATATTGCTTGTGATACTTTCTAGCCTCAGTGTCAAAAGTACTTCACTGTCCTTGGAACCCTTATACCCTGACTTGTGGGAAAGGGACACAATTAGTTGCCCCACCTCAGGCAATAAAATGACTTAAACAGGTCCCACCTGAATGCTGTACCAGCCACTGGATGACAACAGTTGCTCTCATTCGCCTTGAAGCAGACAGCTATTATTAAGTTCCATTTTGAACAATTAGAATCAGATTTTGTTGTTGACAGTTTCTAGGCTTGGGCTGGAAGCTTGCCTTAGTCTGATTCTGGCCAAGAAAAGCTAGCCCAGATCAGTGTGTCAACATCACAAAACAGCAGGCCGGCATGTGCACCAAATTATCCATTCTCCCATGCCCATTATTTCATTAACAGTTGAATAACAGAAACAAAAGGCTCAGCATGTGGCATCAGTAACAACTGCCATGAGGATGGTTTGCTACTGCTAATGAAAGAGGGTCTCTGGCACTACATGGGATTTTCTTTGCATGGATAGGGCGCAGTCAGATGAGTGCTGCTATTCAGTTTCAGGAGCATATTCGCAACACCTAACAAACTATCAGTGGCTGTGTTTGCACATAGCAACAACAACAACAAAAGGCAGTCTAAAGCACCTTTGAGTCAGTAGCTTGTGGCCCTCCTTTCTCACCCCATCTCTAATTCCCTTTTTCTAGCCTAGAGAGGCAGAAGGGCACACTGGCCTGTGAATGAACTCACCTGTGGACCACCTCTAAGCTACCTCAGAGAAGATATTTTTTCCTATGTGAGAACACAGCTGGGGTTTAAAGAACAGCCGTTCCGTTAAAAATGCAAGCTCTGATTTCAACAGTAGAGGAGCGCAATGATCCAGATTTAAGTGTGAGAAACATTTTTGGAATGTTTCTGTGGAGCAATGTGCTGGGGCTCAAACTAGCAGGACTAAAAGGCCAAAAAACACTCTTATACGGCTGTGTAGGGCACATGCATTCTGGCAGCAGTATGCTATCAGACAGTCTTCCCTCTTCCATTGAACAAAGGCCTTCTGCTTTCATCAAGCCTCTTTATTCTGTCTTCATCCTGCCTGGATATCCTGGCTCTCAGTTCCAGATGTGTACAGGAAGAAAGTTAAAATTGGTTCTAGGGTTAAAAAGGGGATGCGTTTTTTTCCATTCCTCTGCCTTTCAAAGCAACTGAAATTTTCACTCGTGAAGACATTGCTTATACAATATATCATTTTGCACTTAGTATTAGGGCGGTGATGGCCAACCTATGACACGCGTGTCACAGGTGACACGCCAAGCCCTTTTGGGTGACACACATGGTCACCCTGGCACCTGGGCATGTAGTGCTTGCTTGTTCTTGAAGTGTATGAAATACCAACTTTCATTTGAAGATTTAGCAAATGTAAAGAATTATTTGTTTTTGCTTTTAAAAAAATACATATATCAAAAATATAACTTTTTTACTAGAGCTACAAATATCACAAAATTATGGATATTTCTAGATGTGACACAGCACCCGAGTTAAGCTGGGTTTTCTTGCGAATTTTGACACACCGACCTCAAAAGGTTCACCATCACTGTATTAGGGTGAGATACAGCCTTTAAAACACAAAAGTAGGTAACTCAATGTCCAATATACTAAAAAAAACTGAAAATACATTGAAAATAATAAATACAATATAAAATCATTTAAAACATTTTCACAATCCTTCAAGCCAGTCACAACACCACTGAGCCTTCTGGGCGAACTTATAAGAATTTTCTTCATAAATTCTCCTTACTCCACCTCAGAGCCTGGGAATGGGCACCTCTTCCTCATTTAATAATATCAAATGTCAGACTGGGTGGGAAGCTACATAAGCCCAGAAGAGAGAAATGTAGCCAATCACAGTATGGAAACAAAAGCTGCCAGTGAGCAACCAGTAAGGACCACAGAAAGCCAAGCATATGAGTGACTAAAAGAACACTGAAGAAAAATGAAATAGGTGGTTTCTTAACTGTTCACTAAGACTTGTTTTGTGCATTAATGGACAGAATGTTTTTTCTTAAAGGTGTGACCAAAATAGCCCCTGTCTGATCACACCGATGGATACTAAACATTGCAGGGAGAGTGAGAGGCTTCAGAGTCTTTGACTAACTCCATGAGCTCAGCCACCCACTCAGTAACCTCCACCCACTACAGTCACCTGGACTACATGGTTATCAAATGCACAGAAATACAGCAAATAGAAGATATGACAGTCCTTCACTCTGAACACTCAGTGCCTACTTTTGTTCATGATCTGTGACCTGACTTCAAAAACAAAGGGTTTGGCGTGATGCAACAGCCAGATTCCTGAGATTCTTAATTTTTCATTGTAACTTCTTACTTTATTATATGCTCCAGGATCTTAAAGGAGTATGTGTACGATCCCACAGAGGCATCCCATCTCAAGAGACAGTTTGTGGGTTTTCTGACCCAGCAAGTGGTTCCTAGCCTTGGCTTTGATGTGCCACTGAAATAATCCAAAAGACTAGGTTGTATTGGTCTGCCAGCAGACCTCTATGCTGAGGCCTACTGGTGATCCTGACCAGGGCCTCCCTACCTGGAATTATGTTCTGTCCTGTGTGGACAGAGGATACCAGTGGTGGATTGGGCCTCACAGATCCACATAGATGTGTGGATTGATGGGCCCTGAAGTGGACTTTGCAGCCACTTGTTCAAGATCAAAGATAAGTGCAGAGAGCCTCTTAGATGTACTGTACTATCCCTGCTGCTTTTTCTTTCTTACCAAATGGTGTCTCTCAAGATATTATAAATATCAGCAGAATGAACTGTGTGCTGAGGCATATGCACATCTGGAAATGCTCTGTACCTAATAACAGTGTGTTGTCTGGTGTCCAATGCAACTACTGGAGAATCTCAGCTTTTGTTAAAAACAAACAATTTCTAGTTTCAACAATTGTATAAATACTGTATAAAAGTAGAAGCTGGAAGAGGAGATGAAAAAGCTTTAAATAGTCAATGATGCAGGGTTACAGTATTTTGCTCAGGTCCCCTTTCATCTTTGAAATTACCATGCCCAAAAACAAATTATGCAAAATCTCAGATCATATACATATGAACAACTTAGTCACTGGAAAAATTCAGCCTTTTGTGGCACAGAATTTGGGTCATGGACGGCAATAATATATCTCTGGTCACAAGATAACTTGCATAACCATTTCAGTAAACAAAATAGGGCCTAAGATCCCTCATAGTGAGCTTGTGGGGTGCATGTTAGTATGGATCTATAAGGCCCAGCCCATTGTTGGTATGTTCTGCCCTCAAAGAACAGTGTGTGATTCAGATCAAGGGCCCCTGGTCCACAGCATGGAGGAATGCAGAAGGCATGCCTCCATCTTTGGGACAACTGGGAACTCATCTGGGTGGTACACCAAAGCCCACGCCTCAAATAGGTTCCCTAGTGGCTCCAAGGCTATGGGTGTTTGGTTCCTAGCTCCTTTGAGTCCTTGGCACCCGACCCCAAAGCTCTTGCAAGCTTCAAGGCTGGTGCAAGGGCTTGTCTGGACCAGTGCCATTGTGCAGTGCTGTTTTAGACTATGCCATGCTTTGTTCTCAACCAGTTGAACCGGATCCATTGTCCCAAATCAAAACATGGTAAATGCAGAAAGGTCCACAATCATTTTGCATTTAGCCCATAATACTAATGGAATAGATAAATACTACTGGTCCCCTCTAACAGTAAAGAGACAAGACAATATTTTCATTAAGACCACCAAAGTTTTAAAATCTTGTCTTGATGGGGCAAGCTAAAATCCTTGATGTGCCACTGAAAATGCAGGAGGATCTAAGGCCCTAAATGGTGAGGAACATCTTTAGCATATGGTGAAACTGTATCACCAGAGATATCTGAAATAACACTGAGAGGGAAAGAGTTTCACATAATGGTTGCCACCATGGACAGGCCCTTTCCCAAGCCCCTGCTCCCCATTGCTTCCTTGGCAATGGCACCCTGAGAAAGGACTGCCTCCAAAGACCTTAGTGGTTGGCCCGGTGCACATTCAAAGAGATACCCAGTCCAGGCCCTGGCCTGTTGTGTTATCAATTGGATTTGGAGCCCTGACTATGTGACCCTTTGCTTTGTTTCTAAATTATTCTTTTGCTCCTGAAACAGCAAAGATTATATAAAAGATGCTGTTCTGTAGCCAGAGTGCCCCAAATAATGGGGAATTTGGGCCAAAGACTGGATGATTACCTATATTGTACCTCCATTAGCATTTAACTTTTACTGGATTCCTCTAGTAGGACCAGTCCAACTACTCTGGAGCAAGTTTGCTTGCACTGGGACAATTGTTTGGGGACAGGTGTGAAGGCTTTGAAAGCCAGAAATGAAGGTTCTCGCTTTGGAACCCTCAAGGGACCAATTTCAGCAGTCATCTAAGTTTGCATGCCTCTGTGGTTTGGTTTAGTGACCACCAGTCTGCTGTAAACCCTTCTAAAAAGGTCCAGCAATATAATGTATGTGATGGCCATTTTACTGTAGTCCACCTAGTCTGGTATAAGCTCTGTCTAATTTGGATGAAGCATCCTATCAGGAGGTTGAGTCTTCCTTGGACTCCTTGCTATATTGCTTTAGCAGTACATGCAGAAAGGCCTTAAGAGACTTTTGAGACTGCTTCCATCTCTATGTATTGTTATCAGTATCAGTGGTATAAGCCACTGCACAGCCATGTTCTTTCTCATTCAGTCTCAGCCTTACCTATTTTCATTCTTGACTGCCCCCACCTTTCCCTTAGTCTCGGCACAGATAGCTCTGACTGAGCATTGTTTTTTGTGTCACAGTGCTGTTGGAAGGACCTTGAAAGTGCGAAGGGAGTGTGGGAAGGCAGAGCAGCTAGAATGTCTTATATGCACAATGATTGCTTTGCAATCTCTGTCTTCTGTTATTGAAAATAAAGTGAAGAACATGCTTTGAGCAAACTATTGGTTCATTCCTGACTCTGGGCCTAGGGTAGTGATTCTGACAGAACAAGGAACTGAAGAACTCTTTAACAGGACAGCTTCCTTCACTACAGAGTGCTGATTTCAGCCTTTTTGAGGCACAAAATCACCCTAAGTGTTGCAGTTGGGATAGAAGCAAACATTCTGTTATTTCAAATAAAGACATTTTACTCAAGTTTAACAGAGAGATTATTTTATCTCTTCAGTACCTTCTATATGTACAATGGTTCTGACAGAACAGCTCCCTCCCCAACCTGGAAAAGGCAGAGTTGAAAGCAACAAAGGAAGGAAATGGAAGAAAAATGTATTTAAGCACTTTTCAGTGGTCACATCTGCACTAGCTGAACATACTTTTTGGAGGAGGAAGAGGAGGAGGAAAATTGGCTTTTCTACCCGACTTTTCTCACCCACTTAAGGGGACTCAAAGCAGCTGACAAAGCTTTCTGTTCTTCTCCCCACAACAGAACACCCTGTGAGGTATGTGGGGCTGTGAGAGCCCAGAAGAGAGCTGTGATTAGCCCAGGGCCACCCAGCTGGCTTCGTGGAGGAGTGCAGAAGTAAACCCAGTGACTCCCAGATAAGAAACTGGCACTCTAACCACAAGAGCCGTTCCATTAAGAAATCTGGCACATGATCAAAAGAAATTTAGTTAGGCAAACTGGCTGGATGGTATGTTGGTTCGCTGATGGCCCATTCCACTACGGTGACAGATTAAAGAAAGTGTGGGATTTCCTGTAATTTCCAGGCAAAGCTGGTACTGTATCTGATGTCCCAGTGGAGGCTGCTGTTGATGTGATGTATGCTGACACACTGCTGGCTAGATCAGCCATCCTTTTGGCTGGAAATAGTGACGTATGACTGTAAAATGGTACAAGACACTGCTCATTCTGACTGCTTCCAGGAGGCTATAATGGAGGAATGTCACTGTTTTTGAAAAAAACCCAGTGGGCCTGTTTACAATGAATGTGAGTGTTGGTCTGTTCAATAGTCAGGTCTGTTGCTACCACCGCTTCTCCCCCTCCCAGGAGCATCCCAGCTGTAGACTGCTAAAAAGCAGTCCACAAATTTGCTACCACTGCTCATGGTCACAATTTGACCATGAGAGACTAGCTGTCTCCCGAACAGCAGCATCCACACCCTCTTCTGGGTGTAGTGCTGTGAATGGACATGGCAGCATGCTTGCATCTATGTAGCCCTGTGTAGCATCCAGATCACCATGGTAACGTCTGAGTGTGCACTGGATGATGCCTTGGTCATTGCCATGGCGATCTGTTCTGCCTGGGCCTGGTTATTCACATTTAAACGGTGCTTGTCCAAAATGGGACTTTAAGTTTGAGTGCCCTTTGCCACACTACTATTTTGCCAGCTGTATGGTATTATTATACCTTACTACGCTGGTAAGTGCTGGTAAGCGTGGAAGGGCCCAATATTTTCCTTTATCATTTAGAGAGACTCTCTGTACTGATTGTCTTTTGTTTTACAAAAGCTCTGCTGAAATATGCCAGCCGAGGAAGTTTGCAAATTTGCCCTTAGCACTAGCTTTTCTGAGAGAAACACATAGGATTGCCTGGGACAATGAATGAAACAACTTGAATAAGTGCCCCTGGTGAGAACATGGCTTGGAAATTTTGTCTGGAATTGTTGTGGCAACATCACCAGGCTCAGTCTAGCCAAAATACACACACTGCATTAGAGGAGCATTGTGTGCTCTGTGCTAAGTTACACCCTTTTATATGAGTCACCTAGACTTATATCTCATCACTTCTATCCTCATAGTCTGAAGCATTTAACAAAAGCAATAGGGGTCTTACTTGGGAAGAGGAAGAGAAGCATATAAACTTATGAGATCACTTGTGGCTAGGAAACGCCTTGAGTATCCTGTGCCTCAGAACAACGTTATCCATGCCAAAGATTAGAAAAATATTTCCAGCAATATGTTGTTAGAGACCTACAAAATTCAGAAACACCTTGCCAGAAGGGAGAACCAAGAACAAGCATGCACATTTAAATGTGAAGAATAACACATTATGGACTCATCTTATGAACAGCCTCACTGAACAAAGATGCAGCCCAGACTATCATGCGTGCAGATGAAGCTGCTGGAAACAGATACTTGAAATGTGCACTGACACCAGTTTGCTTTTTCCATCCTCAAAGAAAGTCAGATTGATTGAAAACAGTGCCTTCTGGATGCTTTATAGCCCACGTCTCTATCAGAAAGATCAAAGCAAAATAGATGGTTCTTTCTGCCTCCTCACTCTGTGTGCTCAGTGGATCAGATAAACAGATTAGTCCTAAGCCATTTCTGTACTTTTGTATTGCTGCAGCTGGTCCATTTCTACTGGAGTGGGTCACCTACAGAACCAGTCCAATGTGGCCTGCACAAGGCTGCCTGCATTTGGATGACTGTTCTGGGACAGCCCCTGCACTGGCCCTGAAACTCACATGGGCTTCAGAGTCAGCTCCAAGGGGCTTTTACGGTCAAGACTGAAAATTCCTGGTTTTGGAGCCCCTGACAGACCCATTTTGGTGGCATGTTTTGCTTCCAAAATGGGTCCCTGCTAAACCAGAACATGGGCCACATCCCCATGCAAGCCATTTGGTGCTGTTTGGGCACAGATTGGGCTCGCATGAGACCGGGTGTGGGACCAAGATCAAATCTTGGGCATCCCCATGCCATTTGCCTTAACGTGGGTTGGGGGCGGATTCAGCCATCCCCAAGCAAACCGTGCCAGGATTGTGATTTTACTCCCATTCTGAGGCAAGCGGCTTGCTTGCCTCAAAAGGGGAGTAAAAGCAAGGAAGTAAGGGGGTGCAGAAGCTTGAGATTTCTCTCTGTTCTAGGGGGGCAATAAGGTGGCCTTCCTGGAAAAGAGAGAAATCTGAAGCCTCTCTGCCCCCTCTTTCTGATCTGCTGACAGAAAGAGGCTTGGCTTTACTGCTGAAGTAAAGGATCACATTGGCAGTAAAGCCAAGCCTCTTTCTGTCAGCAGATTGGAAAGAGGGGATTCAGAGGCTTGAGATTTCTTACTTTTCCAGGGAGGCAACCTTATTGCCCACCTACCCACCCCACCCCCGGAAAAGTGAGAACTCTCAAGCCTTTGCAACCCTTGTTCACAATCCTGGCTGACAGGACAGAGGCTTGGCTTTAAAACTCAAACCTCTTTCCTGTCAGCCGAGATTGCTTGGCAATGCGTGCTGGGACCCCAAAGCATGCCAAGACTTGTTTTATCAGATACCAAATTTGGTCCTGGTCTGGCATGGTTTGGGGCGATTTGGCCCAGTTTCTGCAGACCAAATCCAAAATGCATGGGGATGCCCCTAGACAAGACTGCGTTCAGTACTGGACTAAATGTGCATGGGGACATGCCCATGGAGACAATTACCTTTCATGCTGCTCTATGGCCAGATTACAAGGTACTGGTGTGCCAGTAGAACCTTTTAAAACACACATGTAGCCCTGTCCCCATGGAATTTAAAGTGTGCCAGGACACTCCTTTTG
>MTQE01002208.1:8454878-8465638 GCA_014337955.1 Aspidoscelis marmoratus | reverse complement strand
TGCAGAGGAATCCGAGAGGGGCTAATAAGTCTTTTGGGGATTCAGCCATGTGACTCTTTAACCTGGTTTTATTTTGTTTTAAATTGTATCTGTAAAGTGCAGGAAAGAATGGGACAAAAAGCCAAAGTCAGGGTTGTATATTCTAAAAGGACTGAATTGTCTAACTTCCTAACCAACCATTAAGCAAAGTGAAACAATGCCTCGGTTGTCTAGTGTTGGGGAACACAAAATAGATAACCTTTCTGGAACATCTCAAATGCAGCCCAGGATGTAGTACTGGAACTAATGGTGAAGAGAAATGCAATTGCCAATTTTATTAGTTTTTAAAGATGAAAAGATAGAAGACGCTTAAAAATTTGTCCTCTGTTGATGCTCATTAATGAAATGCTCATGAGCAAGATGATTTTCTCTGTATATGCTCAAAAAGCAAGGATATCATTGTCAACAGCTTACATATTCTTAGGCCTAGCTCCTAGCAATGAAAACTTATTTTAAAACCCTGGCTTAAAAAAAAAGTCATATGCTGATTGTTTTTCAAGTCTTTATTTATTTATTTATTTATTTGGTTTCTTTCCTCCCCCCTTATCTTTCCAACTTAAACAGAGTAAGGGTGCTAAATTGGAGAAAATTCAGAAATGTCATTCAAAATTTATGCAAGGGTATAATCCACCTCATTCTTTTTTGCTCTTGAAACTCAAGATATCCTACATGGAGATCCGAGCAGGTCTCCCACAGAGGTCCTGGGCAATTTAACATCACCAAACTGTCTATTCTTTATGTTTCCATCTATGGAGCAGAAGTCTCTCAAACATTTATATTCCAGATTTGTAAGAGATATAACTGACCTTTGCTTGGTGGACATTCAGAAGGTTTGGTACTGGACCTGTGCTTTTTAATTTATTCATAAATAATCTAGAGGTGAGGTATGTAGTGAGAAGACAACATTTGCTGATGACACTAAATTATTCAGAGTAGCGAAAACTAAAATTAAGTGCAAAGAGCACCAGAGGGATCTCTTGACGTTGAGTTTGTGAGCAATGAAGTAGCAAATGTGCTTTTATCTTAGCAAGCGCAAAGTGATGTACATTGGGCAAAGGACCCCCATTATACCTATAAGCTAATTTGGGCTAAGCTTTCAGGGACAGACCAGGAAAAAGATTTTGGTGTTCTGGTGAACAGATCAATGAAGGTGTCAACCCAGTGCACAGCAGCAGTGAATAAGCAAATTCAGTGCTAGGGGTAATTGAGAAGGGTATAGAAAATAAGTTAGCAAGCATCATTGTACCTCTTTATAAATCTATGGTGAGGCCACATTTGGAATATTGTGTACAATTTGGTCACCATACCTCAGAAAGGATATTGTGGAACTGGAAAAGGTGCAGAAAAGAACAATCAGAATGATCAAAGGGCTGGAACACCTCCCTTATGAAATCATGCTGCAACATCTAGGGCTCTTCATTCTTTGAAAGAGAGAATTTAAGAGGTGATCATGCATAGTGTGGAAAAGGTGGATAGAGAAAAATTATTTTCTCTGTCACACAATATTAGACCAGGGGGCATTCTTTGAAGCTGATGAGTAGTAGAGTCAGGGGTGTCAAGGGAAGATATTTTTTTTACACAGAGGATGGTCTTGTCTATGGAATTTACTACCAAAAGAAGGTGTTGACAGAAGCCAGTCTAGATAGCTTTAACAATGGATCAGACAAATTCATGGAGGACAGGTGTGCCTCCAGGTTGTGGAGATAGGCAACATGCCTCTGAAGGCCATTTGCAGGGATTCAAGAGGAGGTGAGGGTTTTGCCTTTGTCTTCTGCTTAAGATGCCCTAAAGCAGTGGTTCTCAACCTGGGGGTCGGGACCCCTTTGGGGGTCAAACTACCCTTTCAGAGGGGTCGCGACGAGTCTCCTGCCACCCTTCCTTCCTACCTCCCGGCTGCTCCGGCCCTGTGGTTGGGGGTCTCCATAACATTAGGAACTCCATTAAGGGGTCGCGACATTAGGAAGGTTGAGAACCGCTGCCCTAAAGCAATTGGTGGGCCACTGTGTGAGACAGGATGCTGGACTAGATGAACTGTGGCTTCATCCAGAAGGATGTCTCTTAATTTCTTATGCTCTTAACCCCCAAAGCAGCTATGATGTCTATGTTATGTTTGTGTTGCTCCTTATTCTTCCCTCACTAAATCCACAAAATAAATAAAGAAGCAGTCTGCAGAAGTAGGGAGGGGGAACCAGTAATTATTTGCCAATCTTGAAACTCCCTTTTCTGCAGCTGGGAGGCAGAGTTCCCCAAGCGAACAGCATTGGCTACAGCTGTGACTCCATTTCCTTTGGCCATCAGAGCCATAATCAATGTTTAATTAGAAGCGATTTAATTACCCGCTTTCTCAGCCATCACTGGCATTGACAAGGGGGCTCAGGTTCCCAGCACCAGCAGGACAGGCAAGACGTCAAAGGCAAGACAAGATCAAGTCCATCCCTCCCCCACCTTCAGCGCAAAGGTTTCACCCTCAACCCTGTAATTGATGAAGAATACAGCTAATGTCTTATTGAACCCTGTAATTGAGGTGGAATACAGGCGACACCCGGGGGCCCATATTTCTTCCTCTACTAGCTTTAGCAACATTTGTCAAACCCTCTGCAGTGCTGGCTGTATTGCAAAAAGGGAAAAAGGCTCATAATCCTTCCTGGCAAGTGGAGAGAGCAACATGTTCCCTTCCTCAGCTACCCACTGCAGTCCCTAAAATACTTCAGACTATACCGTGATTCCTCAGTAGTGAGACAACGCTCTTTGCATGAGATCAAGAGCCCTGCTGTTCAGCTTCACTTCCTGTCTCAGACACTGATTCTGGATTTTGGACAGTTCTGGAGCCAATGAAGCCGCAGAGAGTTCACAAAACACTGACTGACTGCTTCCAAGAATACACAGCACATTCACGCCCACATACATTAGGAAAGCCTCAGGATTTAAGGCAGGGTGAGATCGGGAAGGAAAAACACTCAGTACCTGTACGGTCAGAATCACTCTCCCCGGTGCTGGAGGACGGGCTGCCTACAGGACCTGGCTTATCTCCCTCTCGGGGTCCCGATTCCTTCTGCCGCGTCCGGGCTGCCTCAATTCCCTTTACTCGCCGGGCGTGACGGTTCCCCTTGTAGTGCGCTTCAGCTTGGCTCTGTGCAAAGGAGGCAGTGCATAAGTGATCAAGGAAATACTGGGTCTGTGTTTTTGTATCTCCCTTCCCTCCCCCTCAACTTCTTTATGACACATCTGCCCACAGCTTTCATCCCAAACATATTTAAAAGCTCAAATAGCCAAATACCTGCCAAGATTTCCTAAAGGAAGTGACATTATGATCCGGAGTTGCATCTACACTTGCCAACTTTTGCCATCTCGGCACCCACAAAATGCCTTGTATGGATGTTCCCTTGTTTTTGTTCACTGAATAGCTGTATCTCTGGACTGGATCTGTGAGTACAATGACACCTACCTACAACAGCAGCCTGACTAGCGTGGACAAGCAGCAATCAACAAAACTATCCAGGTTTGTAATGAATGCGACTTGGGCCCCAAGTATCTAAAGGAACAACTACTCCCATATTGACCTGCCGTACCTTAAGATCTAGAAGCGAGGCCCTTCTGGTTGTCTCACCACCCTCAGCAGCAGAAGGGGTTGGCACCTGGGAGAGGACCTTCTCAATGATGGTCCCTAGGCTATGGAATAGTCTTCCCCTTGAGGTGCATCTATCACCTTCATTGTACACATTTCAGAAGGCAGTGAAGAACTGGCCTTCACTCTTTGCCTGGCCTTTGATTAAATGGGGAAACACTTTTCCCTTCCCACTTGCAGATGCTATTGTTTTAATACATACTATTATTGTTTTAATAATGTTTTATTTTAAATGTTGGATATAGGATGGATAAACAAACAAACAAATATTTGCAGGCCCTGCATTTTTTATTGCTTGCTATAGACTGAAGCTTGGGAATTGGTAATAACCTCTTAATTGCTCTGTTTTTTCTGGAACAGGATAGTCCTTAACTCCCAATTTCCTTTCCAGTATTTTTGCAGCATTTTTTAATGAGAGCAAAATAGAGCATATTTTTTTCTTTCCTAGAAAGCGTGTTTCCTAAACATCAGATTTTTAAATTGTCTAAAACAGCAGAGAGCAGAAACCATCTTTTAAAACCTTTGCCATTCCACCTTCAATCAGAAGCTGTAGCAATGGATGATTAGGAGATGATACACTGCTGTATACTTTAAACAAAAAGGGTTGAAAGAAGAATTATAATACAGACAGAATTCCCTAGCTCTTCCTAGGCAAACACATGCTAATATTAACAAAATGCACAGGAGTGATGGTGTCATTGCCCTGGCCATTGCCCTACCATTTTCCTCACACACTTGGCTACTAGTGCATGGAAAACACTCAGCCTGACATCATACCATGGCTTGCGTTAGGCGACATATTGCCAGAAAAAGAAAGGCGGGGAGGAACAAAGAGCATAAGCAGCTTCATGTTTTTTGTTATGGTCTAGCTCCAACCTAAAACATGATTCAAACACATTTCCTAAGCCCCCTAATTCCCAAAGCCTTTACTTTCAGGTAAGGAATTCACTGTACTTGACCTGGTCCTGAATTAAACTCCTTTCCACATCAATTTGTCTAACGATTTGTTAGTTCTCTACTTTCTTTCAGCAGTATCCTTGGGTAACCCTGATCCCATCATCTGCAGAGGGATCACAGAAGACAGAGCATCGTTGTGTTGCATGCAAAATGATGCAACTGCATTTGTAAGCATTTCTGGTAATGAAGAGGAAAGGTTTCTCCTTGCAGCCTTAGAGTCTCAGCTAGCTGAGATAGTACTGGGCAAACAGATTAACTGGTGTTTAGCACAAGGCAGCTCCATCTTCAAGCGTTTCTGCATATCACTTATTTGTTGCATGCCTATCAGCACACAAAGATGTTCCAAAGAGACCTGCACCATAGGGCAAATCACACTGGGTGCTGCCCATAATAACTAAGTGCTGATGTCAAGCATGTATGCCCTGAAGCACTGGGCCTCCAATGTCTGAAAACCCTGGTTCCCATTCACTATCCCTTCCTTCTGGTTGCTCTAGGATTCACCCACAGACTGCACAGCATGCTGTAGTACAGGCCCATTACATCACCAGGATTTAAACCTGATCCCCATCTTCTTGGAGGCTTACCTCAGAATTGAAACGGATCTGGCAGACGTTGCAAGAAATGATGGGGCGCTTCACCTTGGCTACAGGGACCCCAAATGTGTGATTGATAACTGCTTTCTGCACTGGGTCCATCTGGAAAGCAAGGTAGAAAGGAAGATGCCATTGTCAGCAACATGCCTCCTGCACATACAGTCCATAGCAAAACAACTAAGCTTCGTAGGATATAACAACTAAAGTTTTCAGATAGATGAGGCAAAACCTCTAGCACAGTGGTTCTCAACCTGGGGGTCGTGACCCCTTTGGGGGTCGAATTACCATTTCAAAGGGGTTGCGATGAGTCTCCCGCCGCCCTTCCCTCCCACCTCCCAGCTGCTCCACCACTGTGATTGGGGGGTCTCCACAACATGAGAAACTCCATTAAGGGATTGCAGCATTAGGAAGGTTGAGAACCGCTGCTCTAGCAGCATCAACATGTGGTGAGGTGTATGCCTGGCTACAACATACCCAAATTGTTTGAGCTTTTAGCAAGGCACTTCTGAACATTTTTTAGACACTTGAGTCACAAGCCAATTTGCGCTGGATTCATGAGCCCATCCGCAAGACTGTCAGAAGCGGGGTTAACCCTATGTTGGCCAAACTGCAGTGGAATAGATGATGGCATTTTGAAAGTATTGCCTCTAGGATATTCTCTAGAAGCAGGCAAAACCAATAGGGAATCCCACTTATGTTTCTGCCATAGGTATTTGGCTTGCCTTTAGCTGGCAGATCCTGAGAAGATCCTCTGTTATTGCCCTCTGTTGAACATGAAAAGAGTTCCACATTTATGATTTTTTTAAAAATATAATTATTGTGACTGAATATACAGAAACAAAAAGTAAAGCAAAATTAAGATGTTACACAGTTCCTCCAACTTCCTTACATTTTACAGCCAAACATTCTAGTAAGTTACAGGTACATTTATAATTTTGAACTCCTGACTCTCATCAGTCTTGCTAACGACTATTGGAAGCTGTAGTGGATGGCACTAGGCTGGGAAAGGCTGACACAGACTGAAGAGCAAAGGACGGGGCAATATTTGAGGATGTAAAGGCAATTTGGTATCTTTGAAGCAGAACTGCTCTGAGAATGGATGGAAGTAAGTGTGAATGAAAAGGTTTTTGGATCAATCCTTGGCTCAGCCAGAAGCCTCTTAGGTTGCCTTAACAAGCCACTTTCCCTGCAATATCAGAGGGAGAGGAAGAAAAAGAAAGAGAATATTGATGGTATTTATTACATTTCACCTCACACCACTTCTCCAAGGCATACAGAATGAAAGAGATAGACCTATCTCGTAATATCCTCACGACAGGGCTGGGAAAGGAGATTAGGCCAGGAGTTAGCAACTCATTTTACCAGCTAGCTGAGATCTGAATGCAGGACTTCTCATTCTGTGTTCCAAAACTATAGATTATATCACATAGGCTTTCCTAAGAACCAGTATTGTTTTTCTTGTAAGGATTACTGGGGTAACATATGTGATGCATTCTAAATACAATGAAGCACTTCACGAATGCTAAGTGTAAGCAGTCACGCATGCTAGGGAATTATGAGGCTTTTAAGAGTTTTTGTTCAACATGGTATGTTCATTTGAGTGGAGAAAGAATCAGAGAAGACTTGGAAAGTAGGTTAGTGGACTCTCCACAGAGCGTGCAGATACCTCCAGAAATTATGTAGTTCAGCATAGTATTCTGTCCTTGTTCACACCTTGGAAAATTCATATTCTGTCCTGTCCAACACCAAACGCGATACCAATAACAGCAGCAAGAGGCTGAGGATTGAACACTTGGCTCCATGTTGCATCTGGCACTGACTTAACTGAATTAAAGGCCAGACTCAGTATGTTAGCCAGCAGGCCAAAGATACTTGGGGAGTTTCCTGGGCTACTGCTCTGGCCAATCTATTTCACACCAGGATATCTCCGTTGAGCCTTTGTGGGCTGCTTCTATATTTACATCAAGCCAGACAACTGAGCAACAGATTCACTTGAACAGCTATGTGGCCTGTAGCACTGCTGACAACTTCAAAATCCAGATGCCTTGGGAACTCTCCACCTCAAGCCTAAAACTGTTGGACCTATGCTGCTCTCAGACATTTTAGTAAAGAACAAGACTGTGACTGGTTAGCAAACTGCAGCAGGCAGCAAAACTCATGGCTGGGTTGGTATTGCTGCAAGACATTTATGCAAAAAAATGTTCTCCAGAATCCTGACATCATGGAGCACAATTAATCAATTCTTAGCACAAAGCTGGAACAGGGCCCTTTTTTATGATTACTAAATTACCAACAGTCAGCTGATACAGAAGCCAGTTCTATAAACAATTGCCACATCACAGAGAGATCATGCATGCCATTGAAGTGTAAAAATTGAGGACAGAACATGATTTGAGAGATTCTCAGGTAATCTAAACACTTGCCCCCAGATCCACACTGGAGAATGGCATTCCCTGTGTACGCCCAACTAAAGCAGCAAAGTCTCACTCAGTACATGATCACGTGGCTTTATTATACTCAAAGGAGTAGTCACGTGCAGGTGTCTGTTATCTGTGTTCCATCATGGAGATGCGGGGAAGACATGGGAGGGGGAAGTGCAGGATCCCACACTCTTAGAGCTGCCTCCCTGTTGTGCCAGACTGTGTGTGGTGTGATGCTCAACATCAGCACAGCTGCTGACAAATGGCCAAAAGGGCCAGCTGCTCAAAATGACATTTGGCTGTCTTTGTGGCCATTAGGGATGTGCACAAACAAATCTGCATTTGAAAACTCAATCAAATTTTCAAAATCACAAATATCTGCATCAAAACTAAAGTATGGACATATGAACGTTTGGACATTTGAAAGAAACAAACAAGGCTCACAAATTTTATGGATGAAAATAGGCTTTTTCAATGGGAATAAAAGCTGCAAAAACATTTGACCATGAATGCGAAAGTGTGAATGCTTGAATGACCAATTCAACAAGGAAATGAATTTGGAAAAGTTCATTTCAAACGCGAAACAAATGTGACTTATTGTGTTCATGCACATCCCTAGTGGCCATAGATCATACTGCACTGCCATAAAATAGCATGCAGGGCCACCTAGTGGAGTGGTTGCACAGGCCATATAACAAGCCCCAGGAGGGACCTGCCGCCTTATTAGCGGGATGCTTAACTGTTCTGGTGGCCATGTGATCATAGGCTCTGGAGGGTGAAATTTGGGGGTGCTCTTGGACTCTGCGCTGACGCTTGAAGCTCAGGTGGAGGCTGTGCCCAAGAATGCCTATTCCCAACTACAGCTGGGGTACAGTTGAAGCCTTTTTTGGACAGAGATGATTTGGCCACAGTTATCCATGCTCTGGTAACTTCTAGATTGGACTATTGTAATGCACTCTACATGGGGCTACCCTTGAAGGCAGTTCAGAAGCTGCAGCTAGTACAGAATGTGACTGCCAGGTTGCTGATCAGGACAACTAGATGGATGCACATCACACCAGTCTTAAAAGAGTTGCATTGGTTGCCAATTCACTACTGCGCCAAATTCAAGGTGTTAACTTATAAAGCCCTAAATGACTTGGACCCCAAATATCTAAAAGAACACCTCCTCCCATACTGACCTGCCCATGCCTTACGATCTGGAAGGGAGGCCCTCCTGGTTGTCCCACCACCCTCAGCAGCGAAATGGGTGGGCACCCAGGAGAGGACCTTCTCCGTTATGGTCCCCAGGCTATGGAATAGTCTCCCCCTTGACGTGCACCAGGCTCCCTCACTGTATATGTTCAGGAGAGTGGTGAGGATGCACCTATTTACTCTGGCCTTCAGTTAAACGACACATTCTTCCTTCCCACTTGCAGACACTGTTTTAATATATGTCTGATTTTAAATGTTGTTACCCACCCTGAGAGCTTTGGGTATAGGGCGTTATAGAATATAAATAATCAATAAATTTCCACAGTCTCTTTGGAACAGGGCTGCATTGTGGTGTCTTTGCATTGCCTTGGAAAACACTTCACATCCACAGTGCGGGATAGTAATATAAATAATAAATAAATATAATTAGCTCCTGGGTTTCTTTTGAAACAGAATTGAAACTGAAGACCTTGAGGCTGTGTTCCCACTTGACTTTTCAAATCCAGGTTGGACTTTTAAAATCTGGATTCAGGACCGAGTGCGCATTCTGGGTGTTCCCATTTCCTTAAGGATAACATAGGCTGAACCCAAATATTAGTGTTCCCACTCAAACAGAAAAAAAAAAAAAAACCAGCATGGAGAAACAGGACCCTTTAATCTCCACTCCTGTCCAACTCCTGTTAGGCCTGCCCTGCACATTCGGGTGAGCAAAAGAACAAAGCAATGATCCCTTTCACTCTCTCCTTTTCAAATTGGAAGCTCCCTCCCTGTCATGTCCATGTTTGTGCTCAAACAAGAGAACTGACAGCACAAATTCCCTTTCAAAACAGAGGCTGACAGCTCGCACCAAGGAGGGGAGAGAGAGGCTATTACTCTCCCTTTCAGTTTCCCTCTGTAAAATGGAAGCTGGGGCTCATGGCTTAGCTTTCCCCTGCTGTGGCAGCCTTGCTACAATGTATCTATCTCTTGATGCTTGTATTTTTAAAAACTCATCCTGCAGCAGCATCTGTCCTAATCACAGTGTGTTCAGAGCAGGCATTTTGGAGAATGGGGTGTGTGTGTATGTCTTAAGATAAGAGCCCTTGCAGAAAAGTGCCAGTGACTGCATGATGGTTTCAATTTGTTTTCTCCCCTCCTATGTTTCAGGATTGCCCTGCCTTTCTTCTGTTATCAGAATATCTGCTTCCACCATTATCACCATTACCATAGCAATTTTATATTTGGTCTACTTGCTGATAGAGTCTGTCAACTTTTAGCATGTTAAATCTTCTAATTTACCAATCTAGACCCTTGTTACTTCAGAATCTTGGCTCAAATTCTCTTTCCCCCTTCCCCACTCCTTGGAAAGTGAACTAAATTTATGGTATGCATAAGCTGTATACAATGCAATCACACAAATTCAGGGAAGCCCAATTAGGTGTTCCATTCCAGGAATTACATGTATTGTAAGCATGTAAGGATTTGTTTTGGGTCCATGAGGAGTGAAATTAAACAGTAACGGAGGTTCTGCATAGATCTTTACTCAAGTCTTCCCCTTGCTCACGGTTTCTAAATGTTTGCCATGTGCTATGGTAACAGACGCTAGAGAAGCAAAAACAGGAGACCTGGTCAGACATTACTTCACACCTGGGATTCAGAGGGAACTGTTTTATTACAGTGCAGGCTTTGCTTTCTCTCTCATGCCCACTGCCCTCTGTCTTGCACAGGAAGTATCTTAACATATAGGAATACAAGATCTCTTTGAATTCTGGGTGGAATTGTATTAATTCATTTTCTATCCAAGATTTAGAGAAATGAAAATAACTTGTGATCTTCAGGTTGACTCTTCAGCTCATGGCCCAGATGAAATCTGAAAAGCCACAAAGCAGCAGCAGCAGCAGCAGCAGCTTCCATCCATCCATCCATCCATCCATCCATCCATCCATCCATCCA
>MTQE01002208.1:8412677-8450966 GCA_014337955.1 Aspidoscelis marmoratus | reverse complement strand
ATTGTATCTTTGTTTTTTCCATTTGTTGTAAACTGCCTTGGGCAAAAATTCATTTTTGGAAAGGCGGTATATAAATAAACATGGAAAATGGAAATGGAAATCTCCAGAAGTAAAGGCCAGAATACTGTAATTCCCCCCTAACAGCTGTTTTCAGAATTCAGGTTGGGACAGGACACTGGAACTTTCCCTTGCAGTCAAAAATTTCTTATGTTTTATGGAATGTTCTGGAAAAACATGAACCATACAAAGCACATAAACCTCAGGTAAAAAACCAGGGATGTACTGAACTGTTAACTGACAACTCAGCAAGGAACAGGACTGCAAGATCCTTCATTCAACAATCCCGGCTCCCTCCACAAAATTTACATGGCTCCCAAGAAGGGACTTGCATCCAGGAGATGAGGGAACTCACCCCTTTTGTCTAGCATGGTCTGACAATCATTTCAGCCCCCTTCATGGGGAGGGCTGCAGCATGCTTTAATATGCATCAGGGAACATGCACATGATCTCACATCCATCATAGTGCAGCATATCCCTAGTGGAAACTACACATCTTTTGCACTCATACCATTGGGTCTTGAGCATTCTCCTATGAAAATTTAAAGATGCCAATGGGTCAAGTTCATCTCTTGGCAAATGCATGGAGCAAGACAGACAGTTTTCTGGGCAATAGTAGAGCAGAGTTTCCAGAGTATATATTCTTTTACTTTCTATCTATATTACATTTACTCGTCAGCATATACAAGTCTAGCACCTAGTATTCCTATGCAGTTTCTATCCAAGCACAAACCCAGTCTGACACTGTTTAGTTCCAGCATTTATGTGGCTCAAAAGCAAATTCTGGAGCAGAGTAGGAAGGTAACACAGAAAGGGAACACATATGTGGAATGTCCACAAGCAAGCTTGACTTTCAAAAAGTGAATTGATTACAGAGCTTAGCAAAATCATAAGGACTACACAAACAGAACTATGATGCTTTTCTTTTAAAATTCCCTGGGAACTGTAGCTCTGCTGGAGCAGGGGATAAAGATCTTCTCTTCAGATATTATGTCTTCATGCTACAGTAGACAGAACAGAAAAATCTAATACCAACATGTTTACCATTTGTGTTCCTCTACAGAGCCCCATAAGATAACAAAATTCTATTGAATATGAGAAAACCTTGAAAAATAAAGATTTTTTTTCATGATTCAATTATATTAGCCACATATATTTAAAAACAAAGAGGGGTTGAAGAGTAATGAACTTGCCTCCACAGGCTAAGGTGGTTAAGGTTGACCATTTACTCTGGCATGAGACTTAATTCTGTTTGTGGGTTTCATTCGATCAAACCTGACCATCCCAGCGTAGGGAATGCCTCAAGTATGTCAAGCATTTCAAATGTAGTACTGAGAAAATCATGGGTGTTACTGCATATCTGGAGGCAAATAGTTTGTCCAGTCAGAATCAGGAACAAACAATCTGAAGCAAGTACTCAGATTTGCCTAGTAACACACTAGGAAAGGGATCTTGGGGTTCTGGTGGACAGTTCGGTGGGGGTGTCGACCCAGTGCGTGGCGGCAGCGCAAAAAGCTAATTCAATACTGGGAATAATGAGGAAGGGAATAGAAAATAAGTCAGCAAGTGTCATTTTGCCTCTTTATAAATCTATGGTGAGGCCACATTTGGAATATTGTGTACAATTCTGGTCACTACACCTCAAAAAGGATATTGTGGAACTAGAGAAGGTGCAGAGAAGGGCAACCAGAATGATTAAGGGGCTGGAACACCTCCCTTACGAAACCAGGCTGCAACGTCTAGGCCTCTTCAGTCTGGAGAGACGGCGTTTAAAAGGGGACCTGATTGAAGTATATAAAATTATTATTTCTTTTCTCTATCACATAATACTAGAACCAGGGGGCACTCTATGAAGCTGATGGGTAGGAGAATAAGGTCTGACATGGGGAAGTATTTCTTCACCCAGAGGGTCATCGGTTTATGGAATTTGCTGCCGGAAGAGGTGGTGACAGCTACCAGTCTAGATGGCTTTAAGGTAGGGTTAGACAAATTTATGGACAACAGATGTATCAATGGCTACTATTATTATTTATTTATTTATACTAGAATGAATGCCTAGGTTCATCTCTCAGGCTGGAAGGGGGGGGGGACCGGGGCGCTTCTAAGGCCATTTGCTGGGATTCTAGAGCAGGAATAGGTTTGTCCTTGTCTCTGCTTGAGATGCCTATGAGCATTTGGTGGGCCACTGTGTGCAACAGGATGCTGGACTAGATGGGCTGTGGCCTGATCCAGCAAGGCTTCTCTTATGTTCTTATGTTCTTAAGAACTGCAAGCATCTGAGATAACAGATCATTCCTAATTTGAAGAAAGTTTAATCATTAACAGTTCTGCAGAATATCAAATTGGAATTATTTTCCAGTCTAACAAACTTGATAACTGTGAACAGGAGACAGTAAGATTAAACCAAAACTCCTACACATGCAAACCATGCACTGTTCTCCCAAGTTAATAGGTTATTTTGTTTGTACTTGAATATGAATTGATATGCTGTGTCCTTGATTCACTGTCCGTAAGGCACTGGATTTAATGCTTTAAGATTTTGATATCCACAGATAGTGTGGTGTCCAGTGAAGAACACAAGCCATTGCCTGAATATGTCATAAGCAGGTAGAGTGATTAAAGATTCACTGAGGACTGATTCACATATTTATGCATATAGCCTGGTTTGTCACTGGGTTGCTGACAGCTGAATGACAAATGACACCTGTCTGTTTAAAGAAGGTAGGGTATATAAAAACTTTTTTGGGGGGTGATATTTGATTCATGTTTATCCTTTTCATATACAACTCACAATTTGATGGTATAACTATCAAATCATGCATGCATATTCACATTTCCTACACATACACACAGAAGAGCAGGGAAGAAAAAGTAAGAGTGTAAAAGAAATAACAGTGTCCTCTCTATTGGCATGTTAACCTACTACAGGAAATTTCTATCTTAATTAAATCAAGATATGCACTGGATATATGACCTGTGTATTGTGTGCTATTTCACATCTCCTTTGTCTACATGTAGCTTAACAGACAGGAAGCCAAAGTTAACCTTGGTCAGATGATGGCTGCATTCTCCATAACAAGTTATGAGTTATACTTTCCAAAAACGAAGATGTGTAACAATGCTTAGGGTACACTTAAATAACATGGGTTGTTTAGAAGCTGTTCATAACCGCTTCTTATAAAGATGTGAAAGGTTTGGTTTGACTACAACCAAACAGGAACCATATGTGCACATTTTGGTTTATTAAGCCAAGAATAGATGTTATAAAGGGATGTTGGTACATTCAGTGAAACAGAGCAACACTGCAACAAAGGTGTGAAGAGGAATTGGTTCAATTAATGCTAAGTAAACCTGCTATTAATTCTGCAAATTTCACAAGGATTAATTAGGAAATTTGCTAGATTTTCAGCACATTAATTACAGACCCATTTCTTTTTTCTCTTTTTAAATAATAAGTCAATACACCCATTTCAATACACCCATTTCTACGTTTTCTAATTTAATCTTAACTTCCCTTAAATTCTTAATAAGATTAGTGAGCAAGCAAATTTATATACCCGTAGAATAACTGAATGATCAGCAGAGAGAAATATTATTTATGAACTTTCTCCCTCTCTACTGATTGACAGCAGTAACTGATAGAAATCACTGTGAAAACAACTGACTTAGTGGTGACACTAAAAAATAAATGTAAGTAGCCCAGCTGCAGAGAGGAAGAGGTGAGGAAGATACCAAGTCAGCTTGCAAAGGGAAGGAGACTCATGGGAGAGGACGGTCACTGCAGGCAGCACCATGCTGCAAAGGTGACTTTGGAGGCAATTATTGATTCATTTGCAGCACTGGCTGAGTGAATCCACTTCCCTTCACAAATGCAACATTGCAAGGATTCATTATGGGATGACAGCCAAGCTGTTGCAGTGTCATCCCTGTTGCTTAGCACTGTACCAAGACTGCGTAGCAAGTGCACAAATGGGATTTTATGGGGTCCAGGATGCTGTGGGTCTTCTGGGCCATCTGCCCCAAACATATGTTTGCATGGATTTTGTATCACATTCACAGTTTTATCCATCCTTTGTGGCTGGGGTGAGAAGAAAAGTAGGCTGGAGATCCTACAACTTTGACAGTTGTGTAGAAGACAAGGGTTCAGCGGATTGGATGGCAGAAGCTCTTGACACACAAATATGTACATTTTGCTGCATATCTCTTCTAGATTTTAAAAAAAATCTTATAGTAAATGTTATTTCCCAACAAATGAAGAATTGTACTTGCCTTCCCACTATCACGTGTACAGATAAATTATGTCTTCTACATAAAGAAGTACACATATTCATATACAAAGTCCAACCGTTGCTTCCATAACTGATTTGACTGCCGTAAACAATTGTCTACTGCAAAATCATGTTATCAAATAATGGTCACCTATGGAAAAATAGGAGTTAGGAAACCCACAGAGGCCCAGGCTACCAATGTACTGCAGAGGAAAGAATCAGCTGACTAGTGTAAGTCAAGAGTGATTTGGAAGCCAAACCTCTCTGTTGAAAGGTTCTGATATTGAACTGGATAATGGAAAGTGCATTTTACCAAATATCCATGTTAAACAGAATGGTTAATTACAAGGAACAACTGTACTGGTAAATGTCACCTTTTGAATTCCTTGGACAGTGGTTTGCACTGGTTTTGGGAAGGAATTCAAGTCCGGTCCAAACTGAACTAAATAAACTTCTGCAGGTTGTCTCTGTTGGTTTTAACAGGGTTCCTTCCCCTACCCAAAGACCCATATCCAGACTTTATGATACCAGTGCTTCATAGAAATAAAATAGCAATAAAACCACCTGTCCTCTTTTGCAACTTCCACCCTCACAAAATTCATAAAGAAAGGAACTTGTAATAGACACATGTTTTTGTGGAAACCTGCTTTTTCCAGGGGGAAAACAGGGGGAGCTAGCTCACTATCAGGATTTCCACATTCCTAAGGTTTTCTTCAAACAGAAAACTTGGAAATGCAGTGGGATGAGCATACTTTCCAAGTTGAACCATGACTTGTAACTGTTACCTAAAAATGAATCAGTGTTTTCCTTTCTCTCGTTCCATCTTCTTAGGGCCTTTTCACACTTACTGTCAACATATTGCTTCAGGGTGACTGATCAGCTAGAGCAGTCCATCTGCTGGAGTGGTTCATGCGTTCAGGGACAAGGTTGTCCGTTTTTGGACAGCTGTTCTGAGACAGCCCCTACACAAGCCCTGAAACTCAAGCAAGATTCAGAACTGGCCTCTGCAAGTTAAAGGTTCCTTATCTTGAAGCCTCAGGGGGTCTCATTTTGGCATCATGCTGTCAAAATGGGTCCTCTTGTTAAATTGTAACACACAGGTGTATGCCTTACACACTGAGGAAACAGAACTCAAGGAGGGAAGTCAACTGGAGACAAACAATTTGATGAACAGAAATGGAAAAGTAATGCTCTCTGTGGTTAAAAGCTTATCAACATAGGCATGGGGCATATCACTACAGATTTATGGTGTGTGTGTGTCCATGTGCTTGTCCACTGAAAATCCTTGTAGTAAATCCATCTCTAATAAAGTCCTACATCTCCACAGCTGACATATTTAGGCCACAACCAAATGCAGAAGTCACCAGTACAGCTGATTCCTATCTAGGCATGATCAGGACTTTACTATTAAACATTTGAACTGTTATACCAATTCTGTACCCGCTGGTTTATTTTCTTCTTCTCAATAGCAGGTCATATGACGTGTTTCTTTATGTGCAACTTTAAAAACTCCCCAAGCCTGTTTACAGAAATAAGTCAATATGCGCTCACCAGACTAATTAGGATATAAATTCCTCAAGAACGTATCAGTGTCTCCAGGGATAATCATAAGAAATAAAACCAGCTGTCTATTTTATTCTGGAAAAGCTTTGTTTCATGTTTTCTAAATGTTTCACAAAAAAATAAAAAAAATAGGAAAGTGAGTAGCAGGAGTGAACATATGAGCAACTCTAACAGAAAAGTGCACTAATCCAGTATCCTCTTCCAACCCAGTGGCTAACCAGATGCTGCTGAGATGACCATCAAGGGCATGAGGGAAGATATATTCAGAGGCATACCACCTCTAATTTTTACAATGCAGCATTAATGGCACTGCAATTCTCCATGAAACTGCCACATTCCTCTTTAAAACCAGTGGTGATCACTGATCCTTCTTACTCCACCAACTGAGAATACTTTCTCTCTCTCTCTCTCTCTCTCTCTCTCTCTCTCTCTCTCGGAGCTGAACAATTAGTTTTACTGGATCATCCTCATTTCAGAGTTCAGAGAGGAAGAGAAACTTTCACCCTGCCCTCTGTTCCTACACTATGCATAATTTCAGAAATTTCTATGGAAGTTCCTGTGTTCATTATCTTCTCCACCCTAAACCAGAAAGTCTCAAACATTTCAATCCAAGGAATGGAATTCTGAAAAGCAAAATGTTTGCCCCAAAGGAGAAAAAAAATAGTGCAGAGGAAGGAAAGGAATAAGAAACATCACTGTCTGTCAGCCTTCATTACAAGCCTTAAGATGGAAAAGGAAGAACAAGACATTTAAATTAGGATCTCTCATGCGCTTTGTGGATTTTGAATTGCAGTCTGGCCTAGGGAAGAAAAACACAAAACAAAAAGATGCCCAATTTGGTTGTCTCTTCTGCACTGTCTCCAGGTCTATCTGAATCAGCCATCACACTTGGGTAAAGAAAGAATATACTGAGAGGGTAGAGAGGTAACTGGAAGGCAAAGTGCTACAATGTGCGGATGCCTAAAGCATTCAAAACTGAACCCGGGTGACAGTGCCAGCATGCCTGCATGGCACCATTGCCAAGGTGACCAGGCAACAGTGCTTAATCACATCTGAACCTCCAGCTACATGCTTCTCCTGCACATCCCTGAACAGGAAGAAGAGCAGAAGGAGCATGCTGAAGAATGTGGAGTTGTCCCAGAGTTTTAACTGCACCCTACTAAAAGGCACAGGGAATGCTCCAGCACACACAGAGCCGTTTTTGGTAAAGAAATGGCTACATAAAGTGCTCCATGTCAGTAACCCCCAAAAGGCTAACAGTTTTCTTAGGATCCTCTGTAGAAAGTTCCTCTTTAAACAATTATTTCACTCTCACAATAGATCATCTATATTAGTGGTGCCCAAGAGGGTGTAAGAGCCTGCCAACATTTTCCCTGGAATACAACTGTGTGATCTACTGAACCCTTTAACACATAATGGCCTACTGAAGGATTTATTTTCTCCTTTTAAAATTCAGAGCAATTTCTCCTCACCCTCTGTACCCAACACAGATTTTAAATTTGCTGCCCCAGCCTGCTGATTGAACACTCTTCCCTTTCCAGGACTATTCAGAGGTAGGGCACGAACTCAACTTTTTTCTCCCCCCCCCCCACCTGATTCACTGCAGCCATTTTGTGACTGGTACAAACCACAAATAGTATTATCCACAGTCTCTGTTCTAAGGATATGCTTTAAGAACATGAGGGCCTCCAGATGATGTTGGACTTCAGCCACCATGGTCAGAGAGCATGGGAGCTGTAATCCACTACTTTGAAGGACCACACCTTTTTTTCTCCTTGTCATCATCTATAAGAACCTTCAGTCACAAAAACAGCTCACCATCTGCCTCTTAAAGCAAGCTCTAGAAAACAACAGAACAAGAGGGAACAAATAGACCTTGGGGAGGAGGCCTTAACAATTTCCTTTCTGATTGTTCAATAATTACACTGACAGAGTCAAAAGTGACAGTGTGAAGTCCAAGAGGGTTTCTGCCAACAGATTTAGGTTAACTCAGAATAGTGCAGAAATATATACTTAGGCCATTCTGCACAGACCTTTAATATATTTTAAGGGTCCACCACAGTACACTTCAAGATTTGCAGGTTAAGATGTAATGTGGATCTATGAGGCCATGCCCCCTGCTGGTTCGCTCTGTCTACATTAGACATAGAATGATCCAAATTAAGGAGGGCTTGGTAGACCTATTTAATCAATTCTGCCAGTGAGTCCTTATAGTCCTGATCAGGTACATATGAGGTATTCAGACATGCCTCCTATGTTCTGGACTGCTAGGAGGGCTCCTTTCATTAGTAGCCCCAAGTGGCCCCGAGGCTAGGAACTTTACTCCCCAGCCCTTGCAGGCATGGGGATGCAGCTGTGAAGCTTATGCAACCAAGGGCTGATCTGTCAGTGGAGACGGTGCCAATCCAGTTAACTTCTCCCTGGTGCTGGATCAGTGGGCTGGACTATTCCACACTCACTAATCCTGACCAAATACAGGTAAGTGCGGAAAGTGGCATACACATGAATCTTAAGCCAGTATAAGTATGTAAGATATGCTCAATAAATAGAAGTCAGAGAAAGCAGGCTGACCAGCCTTCTCAAATGTGATTGTCCTTAAAAGTAAGAGAACAGTGGTGAAGAATCCTGAAATCTGCAGCGAGGCTTGCAAATTTTCCACAAATCTCCATGACTAAAATTTCTTAACAAGAACAGCCATGGGTATGGGCAAAGGTCTCTACTGCAGAAGTTTGCTTTAACAGAGGAAAAGGCACAAGGAATCCCACAGTCCCATGATGTGATCAATATTCCTCCTCCTCTTTACCCTATTGCCCTCAAAGCTGAGGATGTTCAGAGGAGAGAGGAAAATATATGCTGCTGTTAGAAAAGAAGGAAAATGGAAGAGACATGGATAGAAAAATGGAATGGAACAAGCCATCTCAGAGTCTGGTAAGGTCATTCCCTGGTTTGCACACTGAGAAGCTATTTTTACATATTGCCAGGTACGGAAATGAGCTCTGCCAACAGAAATCAGCTGAGAAGTCCAAGATTTTAGTGTAGAAGTCCAAGATTTTAGTAGGAGCTGACATAAGTAAGTTCACCTCATCTCCTTTTTTAAAAACTAGCAAAGCAGCCCAGTTGCAACAGAGGATGCTCAGAGGGGGACAGAGAGGGTGTGGGTGGAATCCTGCCCCACGATCACTCCGTATCATGCAGCTTTGCCCCAGGGCCATCATTTATGCCAGCTGAGTTTTGGTTGCAATCAGCATTTTCTAGCTAGCACTGGTAATACCAAACTGAATTCATGCTCACTTCTTCCCTAGAACAGTTAAGGATGGTTGCTGGGGATTAGAAATCAGTAACTCTTCAAAAATGCATTTTTCAACCAGCCAGGCATCCTTCCCAATATTCGCAGAGAGGGCTGACTCATTTACTGATCCAGTATTTGATTTGTTAGCATGCAGGTTTGGAGGCTAGCTGAAAAAGTAGACTTCATACTGTAGGTTAAGAAAAACTAATGTGATAGCTCAAAATAAATAAAATAAAAGTCACACATCTGTCTTTCTCTCCTTCTCCCCCCCCCCATAAAAAATAAAACTGTTGATTGTGTAATGGCTCCGCTGGCATGTATCCCTATTCCAGCTCTGATTGCCAAACAGACATGACACAGGCGCCTGCAATTAGCTCCCCCCTTTCTAAAGGCAGCCGCCGCCAAGTAGAGCTGTGATTTTGATCAGGGTTGAGGTGACAAGTGAGGAGTTTATTTAATTCTAGTCTCCCAATTTAATTCATCTTCCCAAATAAATGAAGTCGACAGTAAATAAAGACAAGCCCAAAGAGAGGCCTCTGCGTGTTTCCAATATGAGGCTAAGAGCAGCTTTAGAAAGAAGCATAAAGGTATGGGAAGAAAGGGTTCCCCAAATACATGGCAAAATGCTGCCCTGGTGAAAATGAAATTCTCTTTTGATGGATTCGGGATGTTCAAAAAGGCTGAGGATGGTCGAGTCTGTTTCGTTCCCAGGCCAGGCAGCCCATGACCTGGAAGTCTGAGGACACACAGAATAAGATGCTGGCTATTCAAAGCCATGTAGAGATAGGCTACAGGCAGGGCAAGGGCCCAGGAAATTACACCACAGATCCCACTTTACTCCCAGAGCAGAGAGCTGACACAACCCTGGGGGTCTGGTTTGCAAAATGCTGTCCTCTGCCTTGGCCAATGAGAAGACCCTGGCAAACACCCAGGCCTTGTCACTCTACCTGTTAACATTTCCACTGCCTTTGCCCAGCATGTAACAGACACCACTGCCGCTTAGAGCTACAGAGGGTGTCATCCCAGCCTCACACTGGAGTAGATGAAAAAGGAGACTGACCTTGTCTGATGATGATCAAACTGGAGCTGCTTCTACAAAACAGGCGGCAGGTCTAAAAGGAAGGTGTACGAATGAAGAAGCTGCCTAGATCACATGACCGTGGAAGGGGCACCTGTATAATTTAGCAACTTCCCATCTCTTACAAATGAATGATACATCATGTTCTTAGGTCTTGTGCACTAGAATAGGAGGTCAAATACTTCAAAGTACAAAGCACCGTATATCACTAAATCAGAAAAGTGACTTTTTAAAAAAAAAAACCTAAGGTGGATGATCCGGCTTTTTTATTGCCACACTTTTTAATTTCCATTTTATTCTAATCGGAGTGTTGAAGTGCCTGTATGAAAACTGTGTGACTTAAAGAGGATTTACTTACTGCAATTATTTATTGATGAGTTCAAATTCACGCTGTTCCCCCTCCCCCCCATGGCCTCAGACAACGTTTTAAACGTGTGTTACATAGCAGGCAGATCCCACTCAGTCCCTAGACCATTCTTTCATGAGAAACTAAAAGATTTAAATAGGCCAGATAACCGGCTGAATTAAAGAAGCAAATATTCCAAATATTTTTCAAAACTAATCAGCATAAAAAATGCATTTTAAAAATGCATAGCAAAGTAAGACCCTGGTATCAATTGTTTGCACACAAATGCTAGTGAGCTATGGTACTGAAACAGAGAAATTAGATTCTCAACTACTGTAATTATTACTTTTCATAACAATGTTATGCAAAGCTAAATGAATATGAATGGCAAAGGAATTTCAACAATTCTTTTTGGCTTTTATCCCAGATCCCCAAAGAAAGCAGTTACAAAATCTTTTAAAAGTGAATTGAACCCTGCACACATAGCAACTGCCAGAAACAAATATCTACTCTAATTTTGAAACATTCATGGTCACAGAACAGGAAGTACATGCTTCTAAGTGCTTCTAGATTGTGATTCTTGCACTACCTTCACTTTAAAAAGAGAAAAAAAAACCCAGATGGCATCATCCTGAAATCTGAAAGTCAGAATGTGATCTACCCAGGATATTTACTCTATTAATCTTTTCCTCACTCAGTGGCCATGACAATGATTGTTGTACTGCAACAAACTTTATAATGAATATGAAATTTACCTTCCACTTCTAAAAGCAGCTCTCAACACCCCCTCTTTCCATACACAACCTCCTGTTCATAATGACAGCCATTTTCCAAGTGACCACGTGTCAGGACATCAATTATTATTGTTGTTGTGTACTGCTGAGTTGTGATCAACACCTCGTTGACTGCATGGGCACCTCCACAGACACCTCTGTGAGAACAATTTTTCTTATTGGCTAGTATGCTGAGAGTCACAGAACTATGGGTAGTGTAGTCTGGGTTCAAGTAGATAGACAAAGTGGGAGGAAATTTGAAGTCCATGTAGAGGGAAGCCCTGTCCCTAGTCCAAAGTTGTAGGATGATGTTGGCTCTGGACAGGACAAAGGAACACAGAGCCAACATCCCTCAGTACCATAATCCCACCCTATGATAGCTTGCCCCTTGGCCTTCAAGGCAGTATGTTAAGTCACAGGAAAAACTATTCACAATAAGTACTTCACCAGCCGTATCCAGAACAGTGACAGAGCAGCCAACTGCCTGTGCAGAGCGCTAAAGTGAGGCCCCTTCCAGACCCTCTTGGAGGAAGGAGATCACAGTCTGCACTGACAGCTGAAGGAGGTTCATACCCTTTTTTCTGCACCATCTGATGAATGGCTTCTACATGGAGGCAGATATTTGCCCCATGAATGGCCTTCTGGCTTCCAATATGGTCCTGACTGTCACCTGTATGAACCCCAATCCAGCTAGGTAGTCAGATTTAATGGTTACACTGTTAAACAAAGACACAAAAGGTCCAGGTGCTGATCTCCCTCTGAAATAGCAGATCCTGTACCAGGGGGAGCTTCTATGGTGGAAGAGAGCACACACATTAACACTGGGAATGGTTGCCTCCTCAGCCAAAGTGGGGCTACTGGTAGTACGCTGGACCCTTCCCTCCAAATCCTTTGTGCCATCATGGTGACCAGGTAATTTGGAAGAAAGGTATAAAACAGTCTTTGAGGCCAGGGGTGAAACAGGGTGTCCACTCGATTGTTTTCTAGCTCCTTTCTATGGAAGATAAAGTCTGGGTCTTGACATTGCCTACCATCACATACAGGCCCATCTTAGGCCTCCTAAAGGGCTGTTAGATGCCCAGAAACACCCTGAGGGGGAGAGGCTCTGGCTTTTTCCCTGCTCAGAGCATCTGCCAGAACATTCTCAGTCTTGATGTAATAAAGGAGATACCGGCCTCCACCCACTCCAAGAGATGAGGGGTGTGCAGAAATGCAATTTTGGGGATTTGATTCAATTCAAATTGAATATCCAAAAATTCAATTTGATTCAAATCTTTAAAATTTGCATTAAACCAAATGTGATTCGAATTAAGCTAATTCAAATCTCTTCGTTCAAATTTTTGATTCAAATTTGCTCTTATGAATGTCAACAACATTCGTATGTGCCGGTACTCACTGTCACGAATCCCATACGCTTCCATACACATCCATATGCATCCCATAGTTATCCCGAATGCATCTTGTTTTCTTCCTGTACAGATCTGTACAACTGCATACAAATGTGAGAAAGATGCAAATCTGAAAGTACGCATCATATATGAACCCGCACACATGTGAATATCCGGATAATTTGAACAAATAGACCCAAAATTCAAAATTTGGCTGAATCTTTAAATTCAAATTTATGGACATTTGATTCAAATTCGAAAGTCGAAATTCAGTCAGGTTCAATTGAATTATTGGGTGGCTTGGCTGTGACATAGTCTGTCATTACCAAAATGTGTGCACCCCTGACGAGGGGCACAAACTCCTGTAGAACTAAAGATTGACTTCAGCTCCACCAGATGATGCCCCAATTAAACGTCTGCCCCAGCCCCAGGCTTCCTGTTGAATGTTTCCCCCACCCCCAGAAAGATGCATTTGAACAGGGTCCAAAAGACACTGCCCTAACTAGATTGTGAGGCTGGGTCTACCAAAGCAGATTATCTGAGTGAAATATCAGAGTGGAAGGGGAGGAGAAGTCTGAAGTGAAGTGGTCCAGGGCACCAGGTCTGTGCAGGAGACCATAAACCAAGGAACCTGAACAAATCCATGAGTCTGGGGGGGTCTGTTAGACCTAGAGGGCCCTGCTGTCCTTGGTCAGTCCAAGGACGTGTCCTGAGATGGGGAAATGGAGTTGGCAATCGTAGGTATGTGGCCCCTGAGTAATCTTAACTCCCACAAAGTGGAAAGATGGCGTTTCTGCTGTTTATGAGAAACCAGAGATGTCAGATGCATAATGATGCATTGCACCTCTCCTTAGCCTTTGTGTACTTGGTTGTAGATTCATGAATACTTTTCAACAAAGTTCTTGTATATCATGTTGCGAGCATGGGGAAGGGGAACAGGACAGCATATGCTCATCTCCTCCTTGTGTTTCATGCTTTCAGTTTAGCATATCAACACTTGATTGGCAGACATGCTAGAGACCTTTCTGAGCAACAGGAATCTTGATTTCTAGGGCACCTGATTGCCAAACAAATTGCATAGATGTAGGTGAGAAGATGAGATGAGAGAAGGCCTAAGTGGCCACATCAATGTAATGTAGGGGGGGAAATATAATAAAGAACACACTGTTTATATTCCAAACTTTTAATCCTAACACATGTCTCCTCCTTCCAGCATCCAGGCCAAAAACCATATGCTGGCTCTGTGTCTTCCTGGCATTTGCAAGATCTGTCCTCATTCCAATAAAGAAATCTGGCCAGGCACACAACAGATGCCCAAAATGAATTCATCTAGCCAAAGCACCTGGAAATTACTACTATGCAGTATTTGTATATGGTTATTTCTTTAATAGCAACAAATACTAAGAGAAGGAAAGCAAAGCAAAGCTAACAAAAGTGCCCAGAAGTTTAGCATGTGTGAAAACCAGAACAACAGAAGATAAAATAGATCTCAGCTGAAAGACAATTGAGGCTGAGCTTACTACAAAATGTATACAGGAGAATGCAGATAATAGTTAACAGAGCATGGTCTCATTGTACTTGACATCCAAAGTTGTGTCTGTAGGGTAAATAATAAACACAGGTTTGTAAGAATTTTAAAGTGTGTTTATCTACAACAGCCAACTGCTCTTGATTTCTTCCTCTTACGATGCAAAGCCACCGCTATGCCTGGGAAGCTGGTGTTGTTATTTTCCTGGGAAGTTTTAATGTTATTTTGTTTGAATCAAGATTGCTTGCCATATTTTCTACACCACAGTTCCTTAAGCCATTACATTTTGTTAACTTAGAGACGCAGGCTGGCTAGGGGCCACCAAAACAGGAACCCAGATGTGAATTTCTTAGAGGAGCTTTTTGGTATTGGTCTTATCGCTCAGTCCAAGGCAGGAAAAATGAGAGCTTCTGAGCAGACTGCTTATTCCCAACAAACTTAAATAACTCAGCAACCAGAGGTGGTAGGCAACCCACCATGCTTGGTAGATCAGTGTTTGAGTTCACTCTCTTCTTCTCCTTCAAGTATGTTTCTATTGGTTAATGTGTGCAAAACCTCACTATATCCAGTGTCTCAGAACACAAGAAAAGCCCTGCTGGTTTAGATCAGTGGTCATTTAGTCCAGCAACCTCATTAAGCAAGACATAAGTACCACAACTTCCCTGCTTCCAGTATCTCAGTAAAGCAGAAGTAACCACACACCCTTCAAGACTAGAAGCTATCAATGGCCTTGTTTTTCCAGAATTTGTCTAAACCTCTTTTGAAGACACCTACCTAATCTGGTAGCCATCACCACATCTTACATTAGTGAATTCCACAATTTAACTATGTGCTATTTGGAAAAAAAAGTTAATTTTGTCTACCTTGATTCTTTTAGTGTTTAGCTTCCAGTATTTTGTGAAAGGGAACAAAGTCTCTTCATCCACTCTGAGCATATTATCCATAAGCCTATACATCCCTATTTAAAGTTTGCACAAGGGGACTTCAACTTGGTGTTTAATTCCCCCCCCCCAAAAAAAAACCCTTCAGTTAAAGCAATAGCATGTAGCACTGCTTCAAATTTCATGGTGGCAACCATGGTCATATTTGGACTTAGGCCTCTGGTATGCAATTAGGACAGCTATGGTACATAGTAGCATCTGTACCAGAGCTGTCCTAATTGCATAGAGACCTAAGTGCAAATAAGTCCAATTTCTTGGTGGCCCCTGTTGACATTCTCGGGCATGTCAATGCAGCAAACACTGAATAGTGCCAGTTAGTGCTACCAAAAAAATGTGCTCCACCGACCTCACTACATATCCTTAACTTCTATCAGAATCCCTCTCATGCATCTTCTTTCTAAACAAAAAAGGCCACAACACTGTATACTTTCCACATTAGTGAGTACCTATAATCCCTTGATTGTGTTAATTGCTCTCCGCTGAACACTCTCCAGTTCTGCAGTAACTAAAACTATGTACAGTATTCCAGGTGTGGTCACACCATCAATTTATATAAGGACATCATATTCTTTATTGTTGGTCAAATTTCATATTATCCCAAACATGCTGTTGGCTTTCTTTACAGCTGATGCAGACCGGATAGGCATTTTCACTGAGATGTCTACCATTACACCAAATTCTTTCCCAACCAGACACAAGCAGCTGGGATCCCATTTGCCTATATGTGTATTTGGAGTGATACAATCCCACACACATCGTTTTATGGCCTATTTCACACCTGGCGATAGACCAAACCAGATTCGACTCTATGTCTCTGCTGTCTGCCCACACATTGGATAAAGCAATGGACTGGGATATAGCATCAAAATGGCGCTGGACTATGCTCCACTGGCAATCAGAAACTGTTCAGCCAACATTTTAATCCCCCCCCCCCATTCAATGGCCCTCAGACTCACAGTTTTTAGTGAGGAGGAATGCTATGTTTTCTGCCTTGAGTTCCAGGAGGAAATGCAGGATATACACAGGAACTAACTAACAATCTGGGAACTAGTAAATCTAGGCTTGCAAAGATAGAGTTGAGGAAGGAGTAATATGTCAGTGTTTGAAGGAGAAGCTAACTAACTTGGATGGACCCAGGGAGCTGCACTGTTTAGCTGGCTGCATGTTAATGAAGAGATCTGATGATGGGAATGATGTCCTTGCAAACCCTCACAAGAGCTATATCAGACTTCAGGTCAGATTTCCAGCATCATTTTCTATGAAAAATGGGCAACTGCCAAACAGAGGAGTAGAATTCCTAATCTGTTCCTTCAGCTCCAGCAGCTCCACGGAAAGTGTATAGATTGGTTCTCTAGCGGACTACCCGTTCAAGAAAGTCATGCAGAAGACTGTTAGCTCTTTCATCACCCTCACTATGCAACTGTATCTCATCCTGGAGGAAAGATAAAACGCCCTTGAACTGAAGTCCTGGTGATTTCATTGGATTCACTCATTCATTGGGAACAAAACAGAAGTGATTTACCACTGCGGGGTTGTTGTTTTTTTTGAGATAGATCAAAGACTGAACCTGGGTCCATCTCTATGCAAAACAAATACTTTACCACCAAGCTTATGGCTACTCCCATCTACAGAGCAGCCTACATAAATACCTTGTTTATACAGTATTTTTCTGTCTTTACCAAACATAGTCTTATAGTACTTGGATCAGCACATAGATAAATCAGATCAGGCTTTCACTGCCTGATGCTTGCCAGCTTCTCAATTACAACTCCCAACTAACCTAGTCACTCCAAATATACTTGCTGAAAATGATGGGAGTTACAATCTAAAGGCCTTTCTGTGCTTACCTTTAATTCGTTATTTGGAGCCCTTGTACTCTGCTTCAGGGCCTCATCTGTCTCCTGCCCACCAATGCAGATCTGTGAAGCCCCACCCTCTGTTGGGGTGCTCCATCCATGTTGCATGGAGCATAATCCTAGCCCTTCAGAGTGCTCAGAGCTCACGTGAGGTTTGGACTGGAGCACTGGTTTATGTGGTTCAGACCACAGAGAGGTGAAATACAGAAAGACCCCAAGGCGACTGGAGGGCAAAAGGAAAAAGAAGACTGAAGCAGATAAACAAAGCAAATAGCCTCCCCTCCCCATAATAATCAGGAGAACATTCCAAAATGATTGCCTTGTACCAGCCTAAAAGATGTTATGAAGAGGACAAGAAATTTCTCCACTGTGTAATGCAGGCAGGGCATTCCAAACCGCCTTTAGAACAGCTTATTTTCATGCTGATAAAAATGAAGCAAAAATGAGAAAGTCTTATGGTACCTTAAAAGCTAGCAAACATTATGGTAGTAGCATTTCTAGACCACTGTCCATATTTCATATTTCTGCATCCGATGAAACTCACAAAACCTGTTACCAATCTTTCAGAAGCTTTAAGAGATTTTGGTTTGTGCTGGAAAATCCTAGCATGGCTACTCCCATGAAAACTATTTGGCTGGAAAACAATGTTGAAAGAAAAAAACCCTTATATCCTGCTTTCACTCCTTTTTTTCCCCCTGTGGGGTGCTGCCCAAGAAAAGAGTCACAGAACCTTCCCACATACTTCTTTTTGCACTTACCTCTGCTCCAGAAAAGGATTCCTTTTGTGCTTCTCCAGGGCTTCATCAGTCCACATGTTACTTGAGACCCTGTCTGTCACTGGTAAATTCTGTCCACACAAGGTGGAGATTATCAGTTGTCCTTGACAACGAGGACTACCGACATACCAGCTCTGGAACTACTGGGAGGACCCATGAGTGTCCCACCAAAGTGCACCACCAAAATGGATTCCTAGGGGCTCTGAGGCTCAGAATTTTCATTCCTGGCTCTTTGGAGCCCTGCCTCAAATCTCTTACAAGCTTAGGAGCCAGTGTGGGGACTGGACTGGACCAGACAGTGTTATTCCCATTGGGCTAAACCACAGCATAGGAAGAGCAGAAAGGCCAGGGCTTAATGAGACAGCTTCACTCTTTACAAGCTCTGAAGCAACCTTCATTACCTGACATCCTCTGAATATTCTAAAGTACAGTTCCCTATCTAGCACAGCTGGAAGCTGCAATCCAAAACATCTGAAAGTGTTTGATAAGCAAAGGCAACTGCAAAAAGAGGCTTGACAGAGTTGAGGTGAGAGGTCACAGTTTGGTAGAAGAATACTCCTTGGCATGTTACAGCTATCGGATCTCAAGGTGGAGCGGGAATATTCTTGTCCAAAGCCCAATGGAATCACAGCAAGTCAAAGCTCATACATAGTATCAGGACAATCTCCTCAGTTCCCAGCTGATAGGACCAACCAACAGTTGTCACAGGAATGCAGCTTCCTTCAGTACTGTCAATGTAGCCAAAGAAAAGGAATGATGGAAGCTGTAGTTTAACAACATCTAGAAAACTGAACCTGAGAACCTCTGGATTAGAAGTACAGGAGAAGACAAAATAAAAGCAGCAGCAGCAGCACATCAGCATCAGGGACTATTTAAATCTGTCTTCCAGGAGGTGCTGGTGCTGAAGTAGTAAGGTGTGCCCTAAAAACACTTTCCTCTGATTTTTACAGTAATGGACTCTTGTGACCTAACAAGGAGGATGTGGAACTATTTTGCAAATAACTCTCAGCACTCAGAACTCCACACCTCTGCTCTACTTTCATGCACTGAACCTTAAAATGCTTTAGATCTCAAATACAGTTTATAATGAGAGTGGCTGTACCTAGTGGTAGAACAGACAGCCTGGCAAGCAGAGGGTTGCTGGTTCAATCCCCAGCCTCTGCCCAGAAGTAAGAAAGAACAAGCCCCTTCTGTACCTCTGCTAAGAAATCTGCATTGAAGTGCCCATGCACTCAACCAGGAGTTGATTATGACTCAATGGTACCCAACAACAACAGCAATTTATCATGGTTTTCAAGCAAGCTGAAACTAACATGAAACTGTCAAAGGTTGTACCTTCAGTCAAGAAAGTTCCACAAAATATAAATAAGATGTTCTTCACACATCCTTTGTACTTCCTGGTTAAAACAGTTTTCTTTTTGTGGGGAAGATACCTGGTAGCTTTTTATCTTCCCATGTTCTCTCACCATAGAACCTTTCAGCTTTAAATAAAAAAAGGCCCAAATGGGCAGGAAGGTCAGGAATGTTACCCATAATGCCTCCTATATGTGCTTCTTTGTGAATAGCCCTCTGAGTGCTTTTAAAGGATTGCATGTAGCTGGCAGAAAAAGTGAGATTTAAGGGGAAAATGGGCAGTTCCTGTCAAACCACATTTTTTCTGCTTTGCTTTCTCCTAGTCTTGGAGAGATGAGAATCCTCTGTCAGGGATTTGTCTGTTATGCCTTCACAGAAGCAGAGTTCCCGGGGTTCCTTGGATAAAGCCACATTACTAGGTTTGTTTTTTATTGTAAAAAAGGAGGAAGAATCTACACATGTTGAGAAGCAGACATGCTGCTGTGATTTAGTATGTCCCAATGTTGATGCTAAAAAGCAAGACAGGAAATAAGTCTTAAGAGAAATTTAAGTTAGAGTAGAACAGCAGAGGAAACCTTTGGTTTTCCAGGTGTCACTGGACTTGACTTCTCATCATCCTCAGTCAAAATTGCCAGTGAGGTGCAAAGAGTTGCTTTATGAGCGTGAGAGAATGCAAGGTGACAGTGTTTGTTTTCAGCCACCACCATTCCACAGTATGGTCTCCTTAGGGCTGGACACAGGCAGACTAAACTCATTGGTGGACCAACATGGTATTATAGAGCCCACATCATGCGGCCACAGGTTCTCAGCCTCTGGATTAGAAATCTTATGGTTCTTTCTAAGTCTCAGCATATTCAAACACAAAAGCTATAACTGATCATTATACGTAGTGAATTGCATTCCATGATAAAAAGCAAAAGAAACTTTTTCTTTGACTTAGCCCCTCCAATGATTTCCTCTGAAAGGGGAAGAATTTCTGAATACTTGCATGTCAGCAAGACTGGCAACATACGTAGGGACCAGTGATGGATTTCTTTCCCAACTGGGATGAACTGGCAGGCTGCCTATCATAGCAGCACATTGAGCCAAGAAGGTCAGAGAGCTGAAATGTTACACAATATCATTTGTCCTAGAGGCAATTTAGTAAGCCTGCTTTTGGCTTGGCCCAGCTGAACTTTCAGGATCTGTTCTCTCTGGGCTTGACTGACCACCCAACTCAATCCCCTTCAAACCTTCTATTCCCTTCCCCCTACTTCCATGTATATTCACACGGTATCTATATGGTGGATGCAAAGGATGGAAGAAGGAGGAGGAGAGTTGGCTTTTCTACCCTGCTTTTCTCTACCATTTAAGGGGACTTAAAGTGGCCACCAAGCTTGCTATTCTTCTCCCCACAACAGAACACCTAGCATCGGCAAAGGAAATTTTAGACTAATGAAATTTTAGACAACTAATGCAGAACAATAATCAGAACTGAGTGCTTCCTGCCATTCTCCCTTCTCTTTCTTAACCCTCCATCCCTCCACCCTCCTCTTAGTGCCATTAAATTCCTGAACTTGAACAGGAGTCAGTGTGTAAACACAGCATTGCTCACCAACTCAATAAGAGAAAAGACTGGGGCTTCCCTTGATCATACTATAAAGCACAGTTCTCGGGGTGACCCAGATTTACAGAGTCACTTAGCACCAAATTGGCAACAAGAAATTTGGTCAGGCTTGTAGATGGAATGACTCAGGACCCATGATCATTTTAACTATACAAGTGCATAACTACATAAGATATTGTCTGCCACCTTACTAAAAATGAAATATACACCAATGCTGTGGTGTCAGGGTTCCCCAGAATCATACTACAGTGCAATGATTGGGGGGGGGGGTCGGCATAAGAATGGGCCCTAAACCTTCAGAATTCCCCTACCACACAGCTTGCCTTTAAAACTCTGCTACCTCTGCTCTTTATCTCTAGGTGATCAAGGGAATAAAGATAAGCACTTCTGGCTCTGCAAAAGCACAAGCTGGTCTAGGGGCTTCAAGTTGCCCACTTCCATTATAGGCATTGAAACAGACTTTACTTTTAGCCTGCTCTCAAAACTGCAACTATTGGTTCACAAGGTCCATAAATATTGTCTGAAGAAAGGACACAGAGAAACTGAGACTATCTGCACTTAGCCAAAGAACGTGACCTTTCTTTTTCTTTTGGTCTTCCTGACAATAAAGATCAAGGCTATTTTGACAAGAGCTGGATTTCTGGAGAAGCTTGCAAGGCCCTGGCTGACAGCCTGCAATTTTCACAGTGAGACATCTGTGCAGTCCACCGGTCTTTTCCTAAAAAATTATCAGTTCACGAACGCTTTCTTAACATCCCCATCTGAGGCTCAAGATGATCAGAAATAGAAACAGGACTAAAGGCAGAGGCTGCATAGTATGTGCTGATCCACAGTACTAAAATTATTAATAATTTCACCATCATTTTCAAGCAGTTCATATCAGAAAAAAGTCTGAGACTCAAACACGACAAGCATATGCTGGGCGTCATGGCCACTTCAAATCCGAATTTGCAAATAAGTTAGTTTTTTCCAGTATCATTCTAGGAGTGAAAGACTCAATGCTATGGACTCCTGAATTCACAGATACTTAACATGAGCATGAGGCCAGTGGGTAGTAGTAAGCATGTAGCAAAAGAAAACAGGAAAGAAAAGTTCTGCACCACCATGACTATGATCGAAACACAAGAGCGTAAGCCTTGTAAATCAGTCTTGAGATGGGAAGAGCTCAACAATTCCAGTTTATCTGTTAGATTTTTTCAAAAAAGGGCTCTACTCCACCACCAGAAACGGAGTTCCAGTATTCACATATGTATCATTTGACTAGAACTCTGGAGTCCTCATCTCCTATGGGACTAACCATCCTCTCAAGCACACATCTGGAGTTTTCAAAGGGTGTTTCCACACTGGCCGCAGAAACAGGTTTAACAACCCATTTAGAACACATTTTAAACCCTTGGGTACTTACCTTCTGCACTGCAGACCTCTTTAGGGACCCTTCCAGGCAGCTGCTTCCGGATTTTGGCATGCAAGATCCATCTCTAAATTGGGTCTCGCTACCAAAAACCGGATCTAAAGGAAGACCTAAAATATTAGGTCTTCAATCCGTCCCTTCGCCTGGATCCATGTGGAAGCAGGATGCTTCCGCACATGGACAGGTGAAGGGACGGATGTCCCTGTGGCTGCCATCATGGGAGGGGTAGAAGCAGGACGGTCTTGCCTCGGAAGCCCCTCCCCCACACTCGGGTACCGCCAGAAATGCGCGGTGCCTGTCAGTTGACTGCTCCAGTCCCGCAGCTCCGGAGGTGGCGTCAGCGGCGTGGGAAGCCGGCTGCCTTTTTGAATGGGTGCTGTGGCTTCTGCACAGCACCCAGACGATCCGGCCCTCAGGATCTATCTTCCCCATGTGTGTGCGGACGTGTGAGGCCCCTTTGGATCCATCGCTATTTCAGACGGATTCTCTGGAGGATGGACCGCCTAAAAACAGATCTTCTTTGATCCATTTTTCAGCGGCAGGTGCAGAAGCACCCAAGAGCTTCCCTCTCTTCTTCGCATCTTTACTTCAAGTGCTTAAAACATCTGAGAAGGCGACTACGGCAAACCATTTCTATATGGTTGCCACGAAATCTACATGAATGTCTCACCAGCAGCCAACAATGACCTGTGAACATCTCTAAGGCTGCATCCCAAGCAATAAAAAGCTCGTTAAAAAGCTTCTTTTGACTGTGAGTGCCCCCATGCACAGCTTTTCTCTGAGCTTCCAGTGGCACAAAAGGAGGAAAATTCGTGGGGGGAAAAGTGCCCTTTAAACAAGACTACCAGAGCACTTTTTGGAAGCCGTGGGTATTCCGAGCAACATTGTGCATGGAGACGCTCCATGGCAAAAGGGGCAGGGATTGGCAGCCAAGATCTCAGAAAAAAGCACCCTGGCTCTGCTGCTGCCGCCACCTGCACACACAGCCTTAAACATTCAAACTTCTCCCAGAACAGCAGCACCTTCCCTTCCTTTCCCTTTCTAAAGGTCAGAACTTTTAAAGAGCCAGAATTGTAGAGAATTGCAACATTGTTATCAGGTGTGAAGTGGGTGGATTGCTACAGTGTACCGGCTGCTGTACGGGGTGGATTTTTACAGTGAAATCACTATCTTTGGGAGCAAGCTCTGGATCCCAAAGTGATAAATGGCTCTGGTGGGTTTTGCAGGCAGGGGAGACGAACAGAGAACTTGTAAATATGGCTATTTTTCTTTTGGACTTGTCAGGGTTTGTCTCCCCAGCCCCCTATCAAGCAGAGAGGGGACAGGGAGAAAAAGATGCGGGCAAACAAAACACACTTCCTTGGGGACGGTAGATGCGTTTAAAGAGCATGTTTTACCGAACCTCACGGGGATGCTTATTCCGGAATTGAACGGCACTTTTAAAGTCCGCTGGAATAGAGGGACAGTAGATGAAAACTAGAGAGGCAAATAAGTTGCTTGGGGATGCAGCCTAACTCTAAGCCCTTCTATACCACCTTTACTTTGTCCAACATATTGGAAGCTTTCTAGATGCTCTGTCTTCCCCCTGTTTTAATGCCAGTCCAGATTTGTAGTGCTGTTCTTTACCTAAAGCTTACCAATGCAGTCTGAAAACCCAGAAATGCACCCACAGCAGACAAGATCAGCTTCAGTCAATTACTGCCTCAGTGGCCCTCCAGAAGAAGAAGGAGGAGGTTCTGGGAAGTTAGAATTTTAACTCCAGATAAAGTTGCCTCCCAGAAAGAGGCAACATTCTCACTTTCAAAGCCTGGCAGTCCTTAACAGAACAGCACAATGAATTCAGCAGGAACACTAAAGCAAGCCTGCAGGAGAGTTTTGAGGGACCGCCCTGGACACATTTCTTTGATATTCTGCTTCAAAAGCAAATGCTGCTCACAGTTACAGCATGAGACATACATCAACAGTGCCTGGGGAGTTCCTCTCCAGAAGCAGCATGCCCAAAGGTTCCTTGCTGCAAAAAATAATATTAAAAAATCCCAGGCTGGGAAGCATGTCTCATTACTTGATGCCTCTGGGCTCCTCAGACTCTGTAACATTATTCTAAGAGAGCTGGCAGACCACATTTCCTATGCCACGTTTTTTTCCCTCCCTTATTATGACAACAAGCAAGGAAATCCAGGCAGTAGAATGACAATTGTCTCAGGCTGCCTGTGCTTAGCTGAAGTTTGTCTGCTGTAACTATTCCAGAGCACAGAACTCTGGCACCCACTGGGTGGGAATGTAACAGCATCTTGTCATAACATCTAACTTGCAGAAATCCCGTGTTCAGCAACTAACAGCTCAATATCCAGGCCATAAATAGCCACCTTGATCACAGCATCTGACCCTGGGACAACCCAGGACAGAGGTAAGGACTTTCCCTCCTCCCTTAAACCTTTCTGGGCTTGGGAAAGAAACAGTCCCAGTGACTGAACTGCATTGCATTCATGCATTCAAGCCCTCACCTGAAGCCTAAAGTTTCCTTAAGCCTTACGCGCTCACCTCACTCTGGCCAAACTCATGACCTGTGCTGCCTCTTCCACTCTCCATGGGTTACTTCTTACAAAGCCATGGATTCCCACCCGAACACACTGCAATCTGTTTTTCTCAGCAGGCTTTCTCGTTCTAGCTGCCACCTCCCCCTCTTGAACACACAATGTCCTTGAAATTCCTCTAAGAGTTTTGTATCTTGTGGAAATAAAACCCTGGGCAGAGGATGGAAGGAACACAGGGGTTGTGCCCTGCTTACCCCACTATCATGCAAAAGATGCCGGTCAGGAGGAAAAAACCCACTCATTGGTCTTACCAGAAAGTGTGTTATTGGCACTGTCTGGCCATCACCTGTAAACACTCTCCAGCTGGGGTTCTCTGGAGTGCAAGCTGCATGCTGTTTTTATTGTCAAGTTTGGCAACATGAAGAGATTTCAACTTCCATCTCTTACAAAGACAATAGCATGAATGACCAAGCCCAACAATATGTTTTTGGAAAGGAATGAGAGAATGAGAATTTTCAGCATGGAAGAAAAGTTAGACCTTAAAAGTACTATAACGTGGAGGAAAATGTGAACTATATGGAATTTGAGAACCATGTGTTTATTTTCAAAAACGCATAGTTATCTTATAATTACTTTGGAGTGGTTATTGTATACAGAACAGGGGGGAAAAGACAGTCTAAAAGCTGGAATTCCTTAGCATCTTTTAAAAATTCCGCCATGGAAGACAGACTCAGAAAACAGTGTTTCCCAAACTAACCACTGAAGTGCAACATTCACATTAGAGTCTCATTTCCACTCTTGGCTGTAGCAGCCTGACAATTCAATGCAGAAGGTGTCTGTCTCACGCAGCTTCCCAGAAGGATACGATAAACCACCTAGAAGCAGAAGACAACTGAAACGGTCTGAGTGGCTGCCTTGATCCTATGCAATGCTGCTGTGCATTCTCCTAACAGAAACTGACTAGGAAAAAAGGCACGATTGGGTAGCATATCATGCAGAGGTACAGCAGACAGCCTCCACTGCGGGCTGAGATGCAGAAACAGCTTTGGCTCCTCAAGGCAGGAACAAGCAAGGTTTCCTGGGTTTTGTCCTCAAATTCGGAAGATGAGCAACTTGGAAGGGTGGCTGAAGCTAGCAGTCAGGCCCCAGCTGTGTTCTGTTCATGCTCTCAGATATGAGAGAAATCAGGCAAAAATGCTAGCATTTAAGGGGTAATGCCATGCAGTCAAACCTCTAAAGATTTATTCTAAGCATTTTGCTAGAAGAAAGCAGAAAGGGGATTCACGGGGCATGCAAGATCTAGAGATTCCTCTCCCCTCAAACTCCTTCTCTACCTTCCTCCGTTCCCTGATCAAAGCATTATAAAAAAACTAACAATTGCAAATCATTTAAGATACCAGGACGAAAGAGTACCAGCATGGGGGGAAAAGGAGCGCATAAACGAACAGTAGTAGAAAGGAAGCCAGCTGTCAGCTAAAACCAGCAGGATTCTCAGCATGTGCAAGGAACCCCAACGAACGTCAAAAAAAGTGCAGCAAGAAGGCTAGAGGATTTATGGAAGCTAAGAAGGGAACATCTCGTGCCTCGTAACAGGTGTATCCATCAACTTGGACAATGAAAGGCTGAGAATCAGAGAACGGTTTAGATGGCTTCTCTTTCCCACAAATAAACATACTTGCAGACAGAAATCCTGCACAGGACGGCCTTGGCTGGTCTTCCAGGTAAGCAGAGCCGAGGGGGGGGGGGTCTCGTAACACAAAAAAGATCAGGAGAAACGTGGAGACCCCAACTAAGAATGTGTGCCTGTGTGTTTGTGTATGTGTAGCGCACACAATATAAGCCTTTGACACCGCTGCTGGCAGGCACTGAAAAGAGGAGCTGGGGCTGTCACTGGGATCCAGTGCATATGTACTTGCTCATTCTGCAGGGAAGCAAAAGGTGGGATAACCAGGAAAAAAGAAATACCTCTGCCTCAAATAGGCGGGCACCAGAGAATCCGTCCTTCCAAAAGCTGATGCGGTGAGCCGGTAAGGGAAAATAATAGGGTCTGTCCGCTAGGGTGACGCTCGGCAGCAAGATGGATGATCCACGAAATAACCACAAGAGCACAAAAACTTATTTTTCCTAGAGGAGAGGGCAAAATATCAGGCCATGTGGGATTCCTCCCTTCGCTTCTGATTTGTACCAATTACGGTCAAAAGTGTCATTTCATCTTCGCATTCAAGGAGCAAAGTTTCCCACACTGTCGTCTAGTACGTGGCGACTCACCTACCGGCCCTCTCTCCCCATTCCTGCGGCCAGATTACCGGGGGTGGGAGTGGGGGTGTAGTAGGGGACACTACAGCACTGCTTACCTTCCTGCATCTCTGCTCACAAACTCCGCGGCGGACGGTTCGACCGAAGCAACGGGGAAGGAGACGGAAGCATAAACGCAGGTGGGCAGCCTACTCCGGAGCGAAAAAGCGTTCGGTTTTGCTCCGAGAACGAGGGCAGGTCCAGGAAAGGCGGTGCTGCCCAAACGCTGCAGATGCGCGCCAAAAGCCTCCTCGCAAAAAGGTTCCGATCCGGCGCCCCTCCGCTGGAGAGCTCCGACGAAAGCGCGCGCCTCTTACCCCGTGAGGCTGCTTGTCGCTGCCCACACCGGCCAAGTCCCCCGGTACATCCCGCCGGCAGCAAGTGACCACAGCTCCCTCCTCCCTCCTCTGCCCCGGACCGGGGAGGAGCGATAGAAGAAGCCCACCCACTCGCGCGGCGGCGGCGGCGGCGGCTTGCAGGGCTACCCAAGCAAGGCTGTTCGGCCGCCGTGAGTCGGTGAAGAGCGGCCACGAGGGAGAGAAGGGCGAGCCTGTGGTCTGCAGTTCGCTCTCTCGGCCGACCCTGCAGGCCCCGAGCGGGGAAGCGCACTGCAGCGCCGCTAGATAGCGTACGTTCCCCCCGCCCCGCCGCCAGGCAGCCCCTTCTCTTCGCTCAGTAAATAGGGATTGATGTGGTCAGCGCGGAGACTTCTGCGAAGCGACGCGACGGCACTGTGCAAGCACAGTCAAGAGGGCCTCTAAGCATGTACAGAATTCATTTTCCTCTCAGGACAGGACACGGCGCCGGTTTCCCAAGCCGTTAAGGATTTATTTAAAACCGAGACATTTGGGCTTTTTTTCGTTGCCCTATTAAAAAAAAAAGGAAGGAAAGCCCGTAAAGCACGGCCGTGCTTGATCCCTTTGAAGGCTGACCGCGCGAAGAAGATCCTGGCTTATGGCTGCACCGTCGGGAATCGCTCCAGGCCGGATTCGGAAAAGTCTCCGCAGGGCTGTAACGCGACCAGCGGTTAGTGATCGAGCGGAGGGCGCTTGTTCGTCCCTCGAGCCTGGCCTCCCTCGCAGGGGCGTCGTGGAGGGATGGAGGGAAATTTTTATGTGAGCTATTAACTTTTTGGGCGGGAGAGGGCGGAGATAGGAAATAAATGCCGTAACAAATAACATAAAGCTGACTCAAGCCATGCGTTAGCAAAGCAGGCGAAGTGCAAAACCTGCACCTTCTCTGAAAGGTGAGTGGAGCCCATCTTTATTTACACAGGTACATGCGAGCAGCTCTTTTAAAAAATCAGACGCCTTTGAGAATCTGAGGAAAACTCTGGACTCCCTCCTTGGAGAAATGCACATAAATACAGTCATCAAATGTTATGGCCCATTTATTTTATGAATTTTATATTCTTCATTAAGAGACAGGAATTGTGACTCTTGTTATTCATGAAAAGATGAAAGACTACTTCTGGGGGGAGGGAGTTAAAATAAATACAACTAGGGGTCAGTTTTTAGTCTGCTCAGAAGTAAATTGTGATTGTTTAGTGTTTATTAATTTTTGTTTTTACTTGATGTAGGTATATATGTATGTTGCTGTTTAATAAACTAATAAAAAAGAAGTAAATTATGATGAGAAGGCTGCTGCTGTGTAGCTTAAATAAGACACTGAAATCACAGAGTGGTCTTTAACATTACAATTTGCAGGCCATCACTGATATAGATTTTTTCCCCCATAAAGACAATTTTCCACATAAAAGGAGGGGGGAAAAAAGAGACACTCTATGTTTCCCTCACACAATCCACAGATCCCTTGACATCTAAACGCGAATCCCTTAGGGGTATGTGGGCCACAGGTTAATAAATGCAGTTTAGGTGTTTAATTTTAGGCTCTTTCTGCACTGGGCCTTATTCCAGATGATATTCTGGAATAGGGGGGCCTTTTACTAGGCATCATTTAACTCACTTGAGCTGCATTCACACCTAGACCCTTTTTGCTAAGTGTTCTCTCAACTCTGAAGATAGCTTGAAGCTAGATGAAAATGTAGGACCCTTTCTTCACTGGAACTTATTCCGGGTTATATCTCAGACTATGGACCTGTCATCCTCATGCTGGTGCAGACTACAGCAGACCTGCCATAGTCCACACTAACATGTGAATTGTAGCTCCCTATTCTGAGATATAATCCAGAATAAGGTCCAGTGAAGAAAGGGTCCTTCATTTTCATCTAGCTTCAAGCCATCATTAGAGTTGAGGAACACTTAGCAAAATGATGGACCATTTTCTTTCTACATTATCTAACCTAAATCTGGATTTTCTGGGTTAGGCACTGTGGGAGGAAAACTGTTAGACACTTTGCTGATGTGTTCTTTCACTCTGAAAGTGGACTGAACCTGGTTTAAAGACAGATTTGAAGAAAGTGGAAGGAAAGTTCCTTGCAGTTCAAATGAGCCCACATCTCCTTTCAAATGAAGTATTTTCAGTTTCGATTAATATGTCTTGAATACTGGGGCAGCTTCAGTGCTCACTGTGATGCACACTGTAGGAACCACCCAGAGTGGCCCTTTTTGCTCTAGATAGCCCCAAAGTCCCTTTGAACTCAGTGGGGCTTCAGAGCAACCAGATACAGAAATGCATAGAAAGCTAGTACAATAGTGACTGGAGTGGGGGCTGGATTAAGATCCCCTCTCAGCCATGGAAATACACTGGATTAACTGGGCAATCACTGCCTTTCAGCCTGAGCTACTCCACGGGGCTGTTGAGAGAATAAGAGGAGGGGAGAAAAGTCACGTTTGCCCTCTTCTTTCTTTAGACCAGTGGTTCTCAACCTGGGGGTCGGGACCCCTTTGAGGGTCGAATTGCCCTTTCAGAGGGGTCGCGACGAGTCTCCTGCCGCCCTTCCCTCCCACTTCCCAGCTGCTTCGCCCCCGTGGTTGGGGGTCTCCACAACATGAGGAACTCCATTAAGGGGTCGCGGCATTAGGAAGGTTGAGAACCGCTGCTTTAGACCATGCTCCCGATTTTCTATACTAACATGGATGTTATGATAATAATGTAAATTATCAGCCCTATGCAATACAGTGAGCTTTATTTCCAAGTAATCATGCACAGAACAAAGCTTCTGGTGCATTCAAATGCCCATGACTTAGTACCAGAAGCCATGCAAAGTACAGTGTTGCATCATTATCACCGTCATTGTTACCAACAGCTCCACTACTATACAGTGCTGATAAAAACCAATTCAATTCTTTTAAAAAAAATTCCCAGTGTAATTCAAAGCAAACTTTAGATATCAAAAATACCACTTCACAGTCTAACATACACAATCAGGGTTGTATGCAAAACCACAGATGGCCAAACAAAATCGAGGAGTTTTTAGATGGAATCTTAAGTCAATTTATAAGCTAGAAAGCAACTTTGTAGAAGTCTGTGATCAGACACAGAGAAGAAGGATTGCTGAGAGTTTGGAGAAAGCCCAGAAGCAATTGCAGGGACAACGTGGAGGCAGGATATTGGACTAGATGGGCTGTGGCCTGATCCAGCAGGGCTTCTCTTCTGTTCATATGGCTTCAGGGTGGGATTGTTCACACAACAATTTGCCCCTTCCTTCCCCCAAGAACATTCTGTGCTAGAAAAAACTGATTAGTGAAGGCCTGGGAACACACGGCCATGCACTGTCTCTTTGAGGTGTCTCTGAGGCGACTCTTTTGTTACATCTGAACATAGCCTAAGTTTGAAATTACCCTCCATATCTCATTGGCACAAGCACGCCCAGGATAACAATCCTACAGCAATATTTGGGACTATTTCTACACAAATATATCTTAGAAATGTTGGAAAATCAGGCTTGTGTGATTTTCCCAGAGTTTGCAGCGTAAGACTCTGCAGTGATCCCAAAAAAGCACCACTCAAAAGACTAGTGAAATAAAAGTTAACTTTATTTAAAACACAAACAGGATCAACATGGTAAAGACTGATCTGTTCTCAGCCATCTTAATAGGAAGAACTAAACAAACTAAGTGAAGTCCAAACTCCGCCTCTCCCCTTTAGCAGGTTAGGCTGACTTCTCTCTCTCTCCCTGTCACACACACACACACACACACACACACACACACACACACACGAAATGCTGTATTTCCAACAAGAAATGCATCTAAAGCATTAGGCTTAGTCTACGAAAGCTCAAGCTACCAACTTTTCCCCCTCTGTTAGTCTCTAAGGTACTGCTAGGCCTCTTTGCTTACTGATCCAGATTAACATGTCTGTGTCTTTGAAATGGTTTACAAATGTCATTGATGGCCCTTGGAAGGCAGCAAGCACCTGCTCGGTTCCAACTGAAACCGTCACGCTCTCAAAATGACGCTTGAGATTGTGTCCAATTTTATTATAATTGATAACCATTTTTGGAACTCATTTAGACACACAAAGGGCCATGCAATCTTTATATACAGTTGCTGACTGATTAGAGGAGATGAGGGGAAAACTGAGTGGCCTGCCTTTGTGCTTTTCACAGCAGCCAGTGGTGCAAAAAGAAAGAAAGAAAGAAAGAAAGCCCAACCCAGGGAATGTTTTCAGAGCCTGTTGATAAATGGTATCATTTCTTATTTTCTTTTCATATACAGATTCTGTAAAAGAACACCACACCATAGGCCAGATGAGGACTTGGCAATTCGACCCAGTTTTTAGCATCTAAAATGCCAGGACAAGTATCCCACCACCACCATTTCAGACACTGTTATCATTTTGGATGTGTTCATTTTATATTTTGCTTTTATGTTTGCAGCCTACCCTGAGACCTTCAGATAAAGGACTGGATAAAATCCTGATAAATAGAGGAAATAAAATATGCCTGCCTGAGCTGGAATATTAAGCCTGTCTCACAGCATCAAGTCAAACTAAATCCCACTAGATCAGTCCAGAAATAGATTCAGTGGGGTGTGGTGTGGTGGAGGAGCAGAAGCTTCCACAGAACAGGATTATTTAGATCCTAGGGCACCTAGAAAACCAGAAGGAGATGAAAGGCCGTTCATCACTTCCAAACTGGATGCTGTAGTTTAATGGCTACAAGATACTATAAGGCCTGCACTTGATTCAGCATTGGTACTGGGCCTTTCAAAAGCTGATAAACCCAGGGCATCTATCTGCAAACTTAGTTTTGCCCACTGCACTCTGCCTGACTCATTCTCACGAGGTTCTACCTGTTCTGACTCAGCCTCTGCATCAGGCTTGCTGATACTAAGCTTCAACACGCCATGTGACTGCAGAGGCTCAGATGCCTACTCAAAACAGGTCCATGCCAAAAGTGGTCTCATCCACAGTGAAGCAATTCCTGTTCACAGACTCTTAAAACAAAGTGTTGCAGGTGCAGCAAACAAGAATCCCCTGGCGAACGGCGTGATGACATATGACAGAAGTAGATCTAAGTCAATTTGTAGCTTTAAACACAGGGAAAGCAATCTGGCCTCATGTCCCCTTCAGGATGTTCAAAACAAGACAAGTCTTGGAGGCCTTTGTGTAGTACATGCCTTCATATGGTCTGAAGCGCTGTTAACTTTTAACTGCCTCAAAACCCAAGGCTTCCTCAATTAAAAGCATCCTGACCTAGCCCAAAGCCCTATTCACTCTAATGCTTTCACCTGTCTGTGAATGGCAGGCTGACTCCAAGGAAGCACTTGGCCTCACACCAATCATTTCACTGGAAGCAGCGGTTGAGAATACTGGTGAAGGGAAGGGGAGAGGAGGGGAGGACCTAAGGAGGAAGGCTGAACAAGCCATGTACAGTATTGAATTGCCACCACTCTGCAGCAGGTGCAGTCAGGACTGGGGGGACAGGGAGACATCCCCCGCTCCCTCCTCTATGCTTTACAAAAAGATACGGTGTAGCAGCAGAGGGTTCTGTGGGAAAGCAGCAGTGCTCTGACTGAAGAATGCTGTGGTAAAAACACATACCAAAGCATCCTCTGCCTTTCCCCTCGGTGAACTGTTCTGAAGATGATTCTCAGTCTTTGGACAAGATACACGTGGAGCATGTGGCACTGTAGCAACAATCTTGCTAGGCATCTTCTCTACACCAAAAAGAGATACTTGATACACATGGAACAGCTAATCCAGCCCATGTCTGGTCTACATAAACATAGATAGCTTCTCACTTTAACTGGTGTCTAATTACTGAGGGATTTCTTGATCACCCCAGGCTCCAGAAGCCTTCCAATGGTGCCTCTAAAAGAACAGAAAGGTTCTAAATAGCCTTTGGAGACCTATTTTGCAAACATCAGGGCTGTTTTTGTTCCCTCCCAAACACTAACCATTTCAAAGAGCATCCTGGCACACAGAACAAATGAATGAAATGCTCATCTATGCTAGGAAAAGATATATCAGCTCAAACATCTCAACCTTTTATGAAGTTTTTAAAGACTATAGCACATTCCCAGAAAAATGGAGGCTACAGAAAAGGTGCTGACAACAACCAGCCTGGATAGCTTAGATACATTCATGGAGGCCAGGGGTATCAAGAGTTCCTAGGATGGATTCCTAGGTACCACTTTCAGTTTGGATAGACCGGCAGGATGCCTCTAAAGGCCATTTCTAGGGAGTCAAGAACAGGTAAAGGTTTTACCTTTGTCTTTTGCTTGAGAATGCTCAGAAACAATGAATGGGCCACTGTGGGAGACAGGAGGCTGGACTAAATAGGCTGTGGCCAGATCCACCAGGATTCCTCTTAGAGAAGCAGCCATCCAGGCCATTGGTTGCTGTTGGTGGAATTTTATCAAGGTTTTACAAAGTTTTTTTTATTTATTTCATTTTGAGGACTAGACAGAAGGTCCAATATCATATATCTGGGCTTCTCCAATTGATCTTATACGAAGGCTGAGAGCAAAGGGCATTTCCCACATTGTACAGAATCAAAGTCTTATCATCTAAAACAGATGACTTAAAGGACAATGCAGCCAAATAATGTTTTTTGTTAGCTTGATGTTCCTGGAAAAGGGAGAACATTGCAGCCTCTGCACCCCCTTTTCCCATCTTGGGTGACAGGAAAGATCCTTCAGTTCACTTCAGGAGCAAAACTTTACTCCCAAAGTGAACTGAAGCCTCTATCCTGCTGAGATCTTGAACAGGGAGGGCAGAGGCTTCAGTGTTCTCCCTTTTCCTGGGGGGCAATAAGCTTGCCCCCCTGGAAAAGGCAGAAATCTCAAGCCTCTGCACCCCATTACTCCCTTTCCCTGGGAAAGGCAGTAAGCTTTACTCCCCTTTCAAGGCAAGCAAGTAGCTTGCCTGGGAAAGGGAGTAAAATAATAATCCTGGCGCAGTTTGCATGGGGACAGCTGAATCTGCTCCCAGCCCACATTACCAGGAATGGTATGGGGACGGCCAAGATTCGATCTTGGTCCCGCACCCAGTCCCATGCGAGCTCAATCCGCACCCAATCGGCACCAAATGGCTTGCATGGGGATGCAGCCATAGTCTCCCCAGCCACTGAGATCGGGTCCTTGCAACTTTTATTCCCACAGTCCATTTCTTCTGTTTGACAACATCATACAACCTGCCAAGGAGAAGAGCAAATCTTCTTGAGTGGCTCTGGCAAGCAGATCAAAGAACTCTCAACGCTCCTACTCCCACTCTGCCATTAGTGCCGGCATGGCAGTGGGATGGTGATTGGTCCATGAGGATGCTGCACTTGTCCAGCATACTGCTTGTACCATGGGGGAGCCAAGTCATTTGTACCCTGCCCCCTCCCATGGCGCATTCACAACATCATAAGCAGATCCCACCAAAGAGTCACCAATGCCTATTCATCTACCACCTATTCATAATACTGGCATTGCTGAAGTTGTTCTCTTTTGTCTGCCTTTTCTCCTCGATTCCTCTTCCTTTATATACCTTCTCTTTTTTGTTTGCAAGCCTTTATTGGTATGAGTTGCTTTGGAGACAACCTTGGGCAGAAATGCAGAAATAAAAAATAAAACAGAAGTTAAGACGGATAAGTAAAAAAAGGGAATTGACTGATAAGATGAAAAATAATAAGGCATGTAAACATACATTTTTTTGGTGGGGAAATACCCTTGAATCCGTTGGCTATTAAAGTGAAATAATGAATATAGCTTGAACAGTCCTAATTATTCATTATGATTAAACAATGTGCAATATGGTTTCTATTAAATATCAATAATTCATGAAATAGTTCGTCATTAGCTTTTTTTTGAAAAACCAGTTACAGCAGAAATATATATATGAATATATATATAATTCATTATATATATAATCAGTTTTAAAGGCAGTTGCTTTATGTGGCCATTTCTTCGAGCAGTGAGTCTTCATAAGAGAACATAAGAAGAGCCCTGCTGGATCAGGCCACTGTCCATTTAGTCCAGCATCCTGTCTCACACAATTGCTCTCCAATTACCTCTGGATATCTCAAGCAGAAGACACAAGGCAAAACCTACATCTGCTCTCGACGATCTGAAAATGGCCTTTAGCTGCATCTTGCCTGTCTCTCCAATCTGAAGTACCTAGGCATCCGTTATAGTAGCTATTGATGTACTTGTCCTCCATGAAATTTTCTCCATTGAATATTGACATTATTGGACTAGTCAACTAAGTGACATGCCAGTACTATTATCAGTTTCCACATGGCAGCATCTGCTTCACCTTACAGGTCGAGAGCAGGATTCACGAAGTATGGTTCCTAAGACAAAAACTTGGCCTAGGGTCTTCCTCACAGATAAGCTGGTCTTTTCATTGGAGGAATTATGTGTCAGTAACTTACCTGCTACTTGAAGTCTGTGATTCTGGAAGGGTGAAGCCACTTCCAGATTCTAAAGCAGGCCTTGACAACAAAGGCTGCATCCAGATGAGGGAAATACAGCACTATTATGGCTGCACTCTGGTGGAGTTCCCACATCTATCTGTGGCAACCCCATCATAGTTCCGCTATATTCCCCCTAAAAAGCACGATAGTGCTGGTGTCAGAATTTCCAGCAGTAGTGCTATTACTTACCTTTGTGGAGGGAGTCGCCATCATTTCTATCCACTGCACATGTGCAGGGGCCAAACCAGATGGCTGTACATGGTAGTGATGCAGATGCCTGGGTATATTGCACTGGCTGGATATCCCTGCGAAGACACAGCTGGCCCCTGTGCTGTCCAGCTAGCGAGTGATAATGCTAGAAGGGGAACACTCTGGATTATCACTTGCTAGTGGGATATTTGTCTGGCATCTGGAGCCGGCATCTGGATGCTTTGTGCTGCCACTCCCATGAACTTCAGCCAACACACTGCTGGGGGCTGAGTTATAATAGCCAAAAGGAAGTAGGTTGGCAGAGGCAAGGGGAAGCTGTTTTAAGGTGGAGAGACACAAGGGAAAGGAACAGGGAATCCAGTTAATACTGTGGCTGCCACAGTCAAGGTTTCATTATTTTTAAAAAGGGGGAATAAAAGTTGTATAAAAGGGGGAAATTCTGGCAATGCAGACAAAAATTTGCTTCCCCCCCCATCTGTTAAAAGACACTTGATCTGGATTCCATGTGGTCACTCTGTACCTAAGTTTTAATCCAGCTTCAGGCCACTTTCAGACTGAGAGAATACAGCTGCATCCAGACTTGCTTATACTGTGCAGTGGAATGTGCAGTCGCAATTGGGGTGTCACACACGGTGATCGATGGATTGTTGTGTGGTCGCATTATCCAATTGTTGCTGCACACCTACCTTAATGCTGACCTAAGGACACTCACTGCGCAGTATAAAGAAAATTTGAATTTTCCCGCCAGTCTGGGCAGAACGACGAGAGCAGCATAACGAGAGCAGGACAGCAGTTCAAATGTGATTGGCTGCCTCAACCTGCGTGATGGTGCATGCTGACTCAGCTCTCACAGCTTCTGATGGGAAGCTATGGAGCTGCTTTTTGAGTTGGGATGGCCTGTCATTGTTGCACAGCAGGTAAGCTGTGTCTTTTACCTTTAACTGCAGATTTATTCTGCATTCGTGGAGGCAGTATTATCAAACACAGAAAACACACCTTTGAGTTAGATAATGTAGAAAAAAAAATACTGTTCACTTTTCTGATATTTTATTTCATTCTGAAAGTGGACTAAGGATGAATTAAAACTTAGGTGTGAACATGTCCCCTATGTATGATAATCTTGGGAGGTAAAAAAAACAGGATCCTGCCACTGAGACTAGAACCAGTTGGCTGAGCCAGAGTGCTAATTCACCTTGGCAAAGTTTCTCCTCTCTGGAACAAGCAAAGAATAATTCTGAAGGCAACTGCTTGCATGTGGAAAAATACAGAAATCTGCATGCTCAGCTATACCACAAGGGCATTCCCAAAAGGAATTCAGGAGAAGATAAAAAGAGTATAAAGTAAAACAATACAGTCTGCATTGTACCTTCTACCAATCATCCACTGATTTCTTAATATTACTGAACTGGTGACAAAATAACATGTCATGCAAAATATCCAATATGAGATCTCCCAGTTGTTTCTTTAATGCAGTTGGTGAGGATGGAGTAAAGGGTACAAATATTAGTCCAATACCAATTTAATCCAGTTGAGGGGGATAGGTTGTCTATTTTTAAATAAGTCCTCTTACATCATCTTATAACAACTTTGTAAGATGATGATTTTGGCCAAGGCTGCATCCGCACAGATGAAACAATTGTCTTGAAAGTGGCTTAGGGGTGGTAGCATGTAGGCACTAGTGTTTCCATCCCAACTCTGATCCACATTAAAGGCTTCTGAAAGTGCACTTTCTGGCCTTTGATGTGGATTAGAGGCACTGGCAAACAGTTGAAACTACTTCTAAACCACTTTCAAGCCTTATTTTTTTTACTATGTAGATGCAGTCTTAGAAAAAGTGGAATATAAACAAACACCCATCGCCTTGTAGCATTGCCCCCATAAATTAGAAAGCTTTGGCCCCTCTGAACCCAGCTGCACTAATGTGTCATTTGACCCTCCATTAGGACTTCTGCATGTCTCCTGGGGCTGCACCAGCATACAGAGGGAGACCCTAAGGCCCTTTCTGCACTTACCTTGGATAATCCATATTAGCTAGATCTGGATCAACCACAGACAGAGGCATCTGCATTGAGTGGGCTTTAGAACAGCAAATGTGTGATAAAGAGTACTAGCATGAATATCTCGTCTACTGCTAATCTGGATTAGTAAGACCTCAGCATAGTTCTGATCTGGATCTACTCTACTCCTGTGCAGACAATGTGTTCTTAG
>MTQE01002208.1:8304940-8412611 GCA_014337955.1 Aspidoscelis marmoratus | reverse complement strand
TACTCTACTCCTGTGCAGACAATGTGTTCTTAGCAGCTCCTTGATCTGGAATAACAAGTAAGTGCAGGAAGGACCTTAGTACGCTTGCTGGTCTGATATATTACCCATAGCGGAATCACTCTGGTTCTAGCAAATGCATTTAAAACCAAGCCAACATATAAATTGAAGATTCCAAAAAACACAGACCATTCCATTTCAAGATTATTAGATTTCATTCTCATACAGAAATCTAGACTTTTTTTAAAGCAACTCCATTGAATCAGAAGTGGTCATCCTGCAATCAGAAAGTCACAGGGAGCTTACTTTCCAGTTGCACGGGACCCTCACTGCAATTTCATGCAGGACAGAAAAAGACAGGGGAAGGGGTGGCAAAAAGGAGAACAAAAGAGGAAGGAGGTGAGCTGCCCACATTTTGGGTTTAGTCTCATTTTGAATGCAGCCTGAAATAGGTTGCCCACCAGAGAAAGTATCAGTCAAAAGAAAAATGCTTTCTCACTCCTTGGCTGGGTTGTCCCGTAGACATAGGGAAGAGGCATCAAGGTGGTTATTAATAACTGAACTCTTAAGGGGCCCTTAAGGCTCACTTACTACAATGAGGAAAACAGCAAACACAGTTCTGTACATTATATGCACATAGAGTGTTTTCTGTCATCTATGGAAGAAACACTAATCTTTGGACAAGTTCTATGGAGTTGTCAGTGAGAGCCACAAGAGTACATAAAGTTGAAAATCATGAAGAAAAAGAAGAACAAAATTGCTTTCATGTGCTCAGGGGACGAGAGTGAGCCAAATGTACAATTGACTGTCTTTCTGTCATCCCTACAGGAAGGGACTTTCATGGACTCAAAAATAATACTGAATGCACAGATTTCAAGCACCATTCTGCTTTGGCCATTCCAGTGTTGCAGCTGTGACAATGTAGGAAGAGGCACCTAGAACAGTCCAGTGGTCCATATAGTCCATCAGCCTGTTCTCACAATGACTTAAGGGCATTTAGTATAGTTTTCCCAACACTAGAACTCCATCAACTCCTCCACCATTTCTTGCTTTAGCTTCTTGAAAGATGAGTGCAAAATGCTGTTTTGCATAACTTGTAAAAAAGCCATGCTCACTCATAATAGAGCCTGGAATTTAAACACACCAGCATACCTTTACAAGCCTTATACCTCGGCACACTTTGGTTAGCAATGCACCACTTACCTCTTAGGAGAGGTCAGCAATAGGTTAAAGCTCCTTTGAATGACAGTGTCATTAAGCTGCGGTGCCCTCATTTGGTTCTGGTGGAATTTCTACCAGCCTGTCCCAGACTTGGAAAGCAGAGACTAAAAAGCCCAAAGGAGTGTGTTGTGGTTTTACGCCTTCATCATGAATGGCAGTGGGACCCTCACTGCCACAGGCCCTAGAGGACTGGCTGGGGGGACTCAGGCCTCACATACCGTAGGTGTCCCCTACTAAGGGTTCCTCCCCTTGGAATCAGTAAAGCCTTGCTGAGGCATCTAAACTCCAGATGCCACCATGAGGGTGTGTGGCTGTTTCCAGTTACTTGAAATTGCATTTTGTACACCACTTCTTGATTATTTAAATTGCTGTGGTGGGATTATATCCTAGCAAGCATTATGTGAAAGCCAAGATTCACATTCTCTAAAACTTTTGGAGACTATGTCTAGACTCTTCACAAGACAAAAGGAAGAATGCAAAACCAATACAAAACAGCATTGGACGTAGGCTACGTGGCTGTAGTAGTTATAAGCCAGCCCCAAGCAGGGCAGAATGCTAAGAAAGTCTTAATATCACTAATGATGGCTTACGTCATCAAAATGATGATGACAGATGATGCTACATGAGCATCTGTATGCGAAGGCACAATTTGCAAGTCTGCATCTTGGAGCTCTGAACAAAGGCATTCATGTCAGCCCAGACCCCCATGGTGCCCCCGGCCCAGCAATGCTGCTTTTGGTGAATGGTCAGAAAGCTACAGGCTGCTCTATTGTGCCAGAAGAAGGCATGCAAGAAGGCGGCCTGAGGATGGCCATGCCATTACTCTTTGATCAGGAGGCACAGCTAGCCCTTGGAGCTTTGGAGGGTGACACACCCATGCCTCCCTGAAACAGCACCTTCAAGCAACCCTCTACACAGCCATCACCAGCATTCCTACCACTACTGGATCAAGCTAGAGGTGTGCCATCTAGGATGCAAGTGCTGGAAGTTGCAGAAGGCACATACCCATCCATTAGAGTGAACAGACAAGGGCAAACTGTTAAAAGTTCAGAAAGGGCTACAATGAACTCAGCCCTAGCTGTCACATACTTGGCAGCCTCCGGTAACCTAGCCTGGGGTCCCACAACTAGCCAGCACCAGGCTTGGCACAATGCTATAGCCCTTCCCTGCCCTGGAGCCCAACAACGATGGGTAAGCTTTTAGAGCATTGTCTAATACACATTGACAACGCCACTGGCTAGAGAGTTTAAGGGCCAGCCACTGAGATTGGTGGGGGTCTGCATATATCATATATCAAGCAACCGTTGAGCCATTTATATGGGCTGACCTGCACTCCACTTGGGATATAATACTGAATTCTTTGGTGATGGAAGCAGAGCTTACATAATTCATAATTCTGTTTGCACGAACATTTTGGCAGCCTCACTGTTTTCTGTCTGTCCAAATGGCAGTTGGATCCGGGCTGGATGGTTGCCTGAGACAATTTGCTCCTGATGGATCCCAGGATTTTTTATTTTATTTTTTAAATCAGTTGTGAAGGAGTTTACACATCAGCTAGTGTGGAAGTATGGTCCTACTACAATGCCATATCAACTGTGAAAGATGGGCTTCCGTGTCGGGATGTAATAATGAAATTCTAACCATCCCTCACACCAGTAGAGGAGAGATTTCAGATTTTGCACTTTTACTCTTTAACCTCATATCTTTAAAATTGAGATTTATATAGTGCAGCTTTTTCACAGCACCACAAGCCTGATGGAGGGGCAGAAGAGGCAAATAGCTTGAAACGAGGTTCTTAAAATGGCAAGTATGGTTATATTTAAATAGATCATTTACATAAGCATCTTAAATAAGGCAAAACGGTCATGGCCAAATTTCACAAGGTAGCTCCGTACATTCCAATTCAGTACTGTAACTCCTACAGAAGAGAAGACTGAGAGGAGATAAGGGCCGTGGTCTTCAAGGATCTGAAGGACTGTCACAGTGCAAAGGAATCATCCCTATTCTCACTTGCACAAGATGGGAGTACTAGAAACAACGGTATGAAACTTCAAGGGAGTCAATACAGATTTAATATTAGAAAAAAACTTCCTGACAGTGAGGGTGATCAGTCAGTGGAATAGGTTGCCATGGGAGGTAGTGAGTTCTCCTTCACTGGAGGTCTTCAAGCAGAAGCTGGACCTACATCTGTCTGGGATGGTTTAGGAGGACTCGATGACCCTAGAGATCCCTTCCAACTCTATGATTCTATGATTTCAGTTTGGTGAAACTTGGAAAGAAACATGAGGCCAATTCACACTTGGCCTGTTAGTGCATGCCTGGGTAGCTTCTGGAAAACACCATCTGCACTTGCAGGAGGCATTTCCACGTCAGAAACATCTCCTGCTATACCAGAAGCTACTCAAGTGGGGGTGCACAAAACCGTGCACCACAAGCGTCCATTTCCTTACCCTTCCCAGCAACTGAAGAAAGCATTTGCACATCTGGCAATGCCAGGGGTCATCTGAGGTGCTACACAAGCCTCAGATGACCAGAAACACAGTTGTGCCTGCACGGCACGCCATCGTCGTCAAGGTGACGGCACCGGTGCCTGCACAGTTGTACTGGGCTCCGTGGAGAAGATGGCAGTGCCCAGGCATGCATCCAGACGCAAGTGAGTGTCTGGGCGCATGAGGGTTGGTTTGGTGTGCACTAGCATTTGCTAGTGTGAATGCTAGTGCATTCCAGTGGAGATGCACTATTCCCATCCTGCAAAGCGCAGGAAGCAAAGCGCAGGAAGCAAAGCGCAGAAAGGCCCATGGCATAGACAAACGTAGTACAGACAAGAGTGGCTGGCAAAAAGATAAAGGAAAAAAGTAAACATGGCATGCGTCTTAGCAAAGTGACAAAGCAGGGACATATAAGTACATAAAGTGCTTTCAGGGATACTTTGAGAATGTCATGGTGGAGGGGAACTGAAGCTGGAAGATTAGGTCTTGAATCTGAACTACGAAGCATGTTAGGGGCAGCTTTGCTGAAAGCAGCATTCTACAGTTCTTTTAGGCTGCCTCCACATATGAGATAGATCTTGCTATCCTCTCAAGACTATACTGGGAACGCCAGACATAATTGCATAGTTATTTAACTAATATTTCATAATATGGTTATTACGGGAAAACCAGCAACAGTGCTGGCAGCTTTTGGGAGGTAGTCGCTTGGGGCTACCTAATACAAGGCAAGTGCATGAAAAATAGTAAAAGAAAGTGGGTGGGCATCTGGCTGGCTTCTGGTAGCCTCAGGTGATCTCCTTCCATAGACATGAAGGTAAGCTCACGAGTGTTCTTCGCGTCTGGTGGGGAGAGACAAGAGACTATCACAAGGCCATCTTTAGACTGTTTTTGCTTCTTGCTATCTGGAGACAGTTTAATAGATTAATTTATCAAACCAGGTTATTTTGAAAATAAAACTAAAAATCTGTAATGAACTGTAGATATTTAGGCTGTGTTCACACCTAACTTTTAATCCAGTTTCTGTCCATTGTCAGAGTGAGAGAACACATCAGCAAAGTGTCAAGCTGTTTTCTTTCAGCATTATCTAACTCAGAAAATCTGCCCTTGGGTTTGATAAAGTGGAAAGAAATTTGTAGTCATTTTGTTGATGTGCTCTCTCTGAAAGTGGACTGAAACTGGATTAAAAATGTAGGTGTGAATGCTTAGACACCATTTTATCATTTGCTAAGTTTATATAAAGGGCACTGGTTGTTCTATGAAGAGAAATTCTGATCTGTCAGTAATAAAAGGACTGAACAAGGGCAGATGGCTCAGATAGATGGATCTTCTGTTGTTCCTTCTCTCTCGTTTCACCAGAGTGAAGTTATTGCTGTGGGGACAACAATTTGACCCGCAAATTTATGGTACCAACACCTACCTTCCTCAAGGGCATATAAGGCCAGCAGTTCCCCCTGCTGGTAGCTATCTGGCAATGCAAGGAAGATTTATGGAAGATCAGAAAGCTGTAAGCCAAGAGGGGAAAATGCCAGAAATAGTTAAGTCCCTTTAAGCTACCCGACCCCCTCTTGCTTACAACATAGCAAGAACACATCTGGACTCTATGGTGTGTTGGAGAAGGAGAAGCAACTAAATGTTAGGTGAGAGAAGGATTAATGGGCAACCAGCTGCTTCTCTGCTGCAAACATACTTTTCATCTTGCAACTGTCTATGATCAAAGCTTCTAGTAACTGCAGCAGATTCCACCCTGCCAATTATATTGTATTTAATTCATTAGTCTGGCTTTATATCATTGTGGGTGTGTACACGCATACATCTACATATAAAGAAACTGTGCTTCAGATTTAGTTTCTTTATATTTCTATTTTGACCCTATCATTGTGCCTTCAAACAATTTGAAAACAAACAGAAGCCATCAAAAACTAAAATTCTAGTTTAGAAATCTGATGAGCAGGAGGAGTAAAAATTCAGATGAATGCTGAAGTCCTAAAACAAGCTTCCCCTCTTCCCTGAAGTGCCTGTAAACATCTTCAAACTCCACAGTTAAATAAAAACATTGATTAGGGAGAGCTGCCAGGGTGGCCAGATAGAGTGAAGGACAAGGCTCCTGAATCTTTGTTGCACAGAGAACGGAAATTTTAGCAGACGCAGCCCATAGTTCTACTATGAAATTTTCACAAATGAGCTGACATCCGGGTATTTTTTCAACCATGATGAAACAGAGGGTTGGCGGATGGGGTAAGAGCCTGGGTTTGTCCCAGGACTCCCTTCTGCAGCCTGCTAGCGGTGGTGAGAGGCCATTGTGGGATTTAAAGAAGTTCCCACAATTCTGCCTTCCTGTCTGGAAGCACCCTTATCGATATAAAGTATCCAGAACTCACTGTTGTTTTATTTGCTTGTGCCACTTCACTCTTTCGTTCTTCTTGCTTGTTTAATTTTATATTTATTGGTTTAGTCTATCTGTGCTGATCTTTGATCATAATAGTGGAAAAAGGAAGGAGGCTTGCCTTATTTTGATCTGGCCACCCAAACAACACTGTTACAACACAAAACAGCAAAAAAAAAAAAAAAAACCTTACAAGTTTCTTTACACCAACCAAACCAAAAAGGGAGATGAGGGGAGAATAAAGAGGAGAAGGGAAAAATTGACTAGATATTATTGGTCATAAGGGAAGCTTCAAGTGGGGTTTTTAACAGCTTACCATCCTCAGTTTTGGAACGGTTGGGTCTACAAGCTGGCCTTGGAAGCATGTTTTGTTTTCTTACATCTCTCCGTGCCCTCACATGTAATATTTGTGGCTCATGAAAAGTCGTGGAGATTTTGAGGGCTCAGTGTTACTTTCTAGCATTTTTGTTCTCACCAGAGATTTTGAAGTCATTGTGTGTCGTCGTCGTCCCCCCCGCCCCCCTGTGAATTTGGCAGGGTAGAGAAATAGTAGAGTATCTCTTCTTTCTGAATGTTTCCAGCAGAGGGCACTCCAACACAGGCAAAGGACTAAAAACAAGACGCCTGCATGCACACACTATCACTATCTTGGAAGGGGACAGAGGCAATGACAGTAAACCATTATTAGGTAGGTCCTTAGGGTCCAACACATATGTACTGTGCAGCCCCAAACACAGACATTAAAGCTGGGAAAATCTCTCCCTTCCCGCCCCTTGGTGTCGTCAGACTCCCAAACCCCAACAGGTACAGTCAACATAATCAAAGATCAGTTGAGAAGGAAGTGGAGGAGGAAGAGTAGAGGATGACAGTGGTTTCCTGTTCCCAGAACTTCTTGGAATCTACTCCGAGCCCTACTCTTAGTGGCAATTTATATTGGACTATGTGCAACATCTTGATATGCAAGTTGCCCAATTCACCCTGGAAGCCTGCATGGTGCAACCTTTTTCAGCAAGCCATTTGGACTTTCTAGTGGGAAAGATGGCACAGCCAACCTTCCTGAGTTCAGACTTGTGCCAAGATCTCCAGGGCCCATGCTACCTCCCTGCTCTGTTTGCATGCGCTAGGAACTGTATGTAGCATTCCCTGGGGCTGGGTGTCCAGGTAAGAGCCCCTTTCTCTGGTAGGGGCAGAGGAAGAGAAGGAGGAAAAGTGGGAGGAGTTATACAAACAGTCCTACCGGAGCCTGCACCTCCTGGGCCGGAAGCAGCCACGGCCTTACCGTGTTGAAACCTGGGAAGAGACCCATGGCTGGCTGCGCCTCCACAGGGAACGACAGGAAAGGCTTGAGATCGAGGGGTGGTTGCATCATGGCAGGTGGTGGGCGCAGGATGGCTGGGATTGGACCCGCCCGGCTCAGGCTGCCTAGGCAAGGAGAGACAAGGGGAGGGGTAAACAGTTTGCTGCACAACAGGGATGATGATTTATTGGCCATATGTGATGCAAAGCAGAGAAGAAAGAGATTGTGACCGAATCATTTATCCACAGAAGCGTTTAAGCCACACATTCCCATCCAAAAAAGTGGCTTAAAAATCCAGGCACATAAGGCCAGTAAGCTGTTATTAAAGGCAAAGCTACCCAGCTAAAAGCCGCAGAAAGGAACACAAAGTGAAAACACATCCAATTGCATATACATTGCCCACTCATAGGCAAGCATGAATTTTTGAACAGCACGCTAGTGGAACAGCTGGCTGGTCTTCACTACGAGATCTGAGTGATAAAAAGGAATGGCCATGGATCCAAAAATGCAGTGCTCTTGTGAGAATTAGTTGTCTTCGGTATCACCAGATCCTAGGGATTAATCACTGCATTGACCTTGCACAGCCATCGTCCTCTATGGGGTGCACCTTAAAAACTGCTAAGAAAAATACTCTGGGAAACAGATGAGATGCATTAAACCTCCAAGAAGTTGCTGGACTTGGTTCCCACCAGTCTTCGGCTGCAGTTATACCTAAGGTTTAATCCAGCTGTAGAGTGAGAGAACACATCAGCAAAGTGACCAGTAATTTCCTTTCCAAATTATCTATCCCAAAGGTGAATTTTCTGTGTTATTTAACACTGAAAGAAAACAGCTTGTCACTTTGCTGATGTATTCTCCTACTCTGAAAGTGGACTGAAGCTGGATTAAACCTTAAGTGTGACCACAGCCTTAGAGAACATAGCTAATGGTCAAGGAGGAGGAGTACTAGAGTCTCTTGAGCATGCAGAGGGCAAAACATTCCCAACTCATTTCCTAGAGCTTTTCATAGCCAAGCTTAGGATAATCTCTTTGGATACAGTGACTAATATTTCTCTGCTTGATGGTTTATTTGTTATAAAGCTAAGTTAGAGATTTGCAGAATAATGGGCAAACCTGTACCAAAATCCTGCTGCCCAACAGTAAATGAAAACAAACCCAGCAACGCCACCACAGACAAGCCACAAAGTTAGAATACTGATACATTCACATCCCTATTTCTGCACTTTTCTGCTGCTCTCACCCATAAGCTCTCACATATCCTCAAAAGCTCTGCAAAGTGAGTGACATTTGTGGTGCTTCCAGACAACCTCTGCACATGCTTGCATATCCCTACTCCCCATAAGCCATTTCTTGTCCTCCTCATTTGCTTACATAACCATTTGTGCAGTCAGCCATCAGCCCTGGAAAGTTCAGTGATAATCGCACATTATCTAGTCCCCCGTGCAGAGAGTGAAAAGAGCAGTGGCTAAACTGCCATACCCTCTGTTTCCCACTCTGCAGCAAGCAAAGAACAGCCTCCCTCTGAAAGAACTGAAACTGACACAGAAAGGGATCCATCAGGTGCCTTTTGGAACTTCCAAGGATTCTCAAAATTATGCAGAGCATCACACAATTAGAAGAAGAGTTAGCTTTCTATCCCACTTTTCTTGCCCATTTAAAGGGACTCAACGTGGTTGACAAACCTTCTGTTCTTCTCCCCACAACAGTGTTGCTTCTAACATGTTGAATGCTAAATGTTGCGATGGTTATTATTCTTTTAATGTACGTTTTTTGATATGCTGGATTTTAAAAGCCGTTACATACATACATACATACATACATACATACATACATACATACATACATACATACATACATACATACATACATACATACATACATACATACATACATACATACATACATACATACATACATACATACAAAAACAGGTAACTTGTGAGGTTGGTGGGGCTATGAGAGCTCAAATAAGAGCTGTGACTAGCCCAAGGTCACCCAGCTGGCTTCATGGAAGAGTGTGGAATCAAACCTGATATTCCCAGATAAGAGACCAGAGGCCTTTTCACATTACAACCAAACAGCTGTAATGCAGTTTGGCAGTTTGGGATGGTTTCCCCATCTGCACATAGGCAGGTAGGAACACGTTTACACTTACCTTGGGGACGGGGAAACCGTCCCAGACTGTCCTAGCCTGGAAAGGCTGGAAAGGGCTGGGATGCCCCTCCCAGGCCTGCCCGCCATTGGGTGAGAACACCTAGGGGCGGGCACACCTGCCAGGGGCCTTCCCCGGGTTCCTGCACATTGTAGGGGACCCGATTGTGGCCCGGGGGGGGGGGCGTGTCCCGTGGCTGTCAGGGAGGGAAGCGTGTGCAAACGCTTCCCTCCCTGGACAGCCGGAGATGGCCGGTATGCGTAAAGACACGTGTAGAGCAGTTTTTACTGCTCTACCTTTTGAATGTGTCTAGACCACGCTGGGACGCTTGGGGCAGTCAGGAATGGATCCGGCCGGCCCAAGCATGCAAATGCACTGTCCCAGCATGGCCTAGATGTGTTCGAGATGGCCTCGTGCAAAAAGGCCTCAGCTGTCTAACCACTAGACCAAACTGGCTCACAACTAATTTCTTTCTCATCTGCATGTACACAAACAAATACTGTACAAGAATACAAGGAGTACCCCACTGTAATCGGATTGATGCCCCATCTAGTCCAGCAGTCCGCTCTCACAGAAGCCGGCCAGCTGTACAAGGAAGCCCAGCAGTAGAAGATGGCTTGCAGCTTGCTCTGGTTAGTGTCCCGACCCTGCACTGAGGCTCCCTGTGTGTGCATAATGACCTTGTCATGCTGCAGATCCCACCCATAATGACAGTGACAAGGAGAAGAGAAAGCAGGTAAGTATTTCACTTTGTGGCTCTACTTGCAAGTAAGGGGCGTTTTCACACTTCCCTAGTCACTAGTAAACTTTGGCCGTTCTCCCCCCCCCCCCATCAAATACTTACCTGATTCGTTCCGGGGACTGGTCCTCCTCTGGGCACCACCATTTTGGGTGCGGCACCCTCTATGACTGCAGGTACATCAGCTTCGTGGCCCTGATAATGCTGATGCTCTCTGCATGCACAGTCACAGTTGCATCTATGGTCGTCAGAGGTGCCAGCGCTCCTGTGCAGCACCTCAGATGACCCCAGAGCAACAGAAGAGGTGCAGATGGTCATGCTGCTGGATGCTTAAGGTAAGTTCTGGTAAACGTTGGTTGCACGATTTCACGTTCCACACCTAATCAATGAATAGTGAATTTCTGGTGTGGGCGGGTATGCTTGGAGGTTGTAACAGCCTACTCCACATGCGAATGCTCTTTACCTGAGGGTCACTACTGTAGGCTGTAGTGAAAATAGGCTTAGAGCCCAGGCTGATAGGGAAAGCACCTAACAGTTCTTGATCTCCAACCTCTGTTTACATTCAATGAATCTGGGTTCAGCACATCTCTACTAATTAACAATCTGGGGGCTATCATAAAAAAGGACCTCTCACATATTCCCTCCCCTTTAATTTTTTGGGGGTAGTGCCCCTAAGAGAGCCTCCTGAATAGAACCCAAGGCCTGGACATTTGTATATGAGAGAAGGTGTTGTTTTAGATATTTGGGGCCATTTAGGTTTCAAATGTACTAAACTGGGCTCAGTTCAGGAGTGAACTGGCAGGCAGACCAGTCTTGAAGACTGGTGCAATGTGTCCAGCCAGCTGCTGAACTGTCTTCACAGACAGCCCCACACATTGTACCTTAGAGTCTAGAAGCTACCAGGACATGAATTATTACAGCCAATCTTTGTCCAGAATGCGCCATAGCTGGCTTACCATCCAGAAATAGAAGTAGGCTATGGTATTCAATGAGCTTCATGTACCCACAGACTCTGCATTGGTCCCTTACAGGGCAAAACAATGCCACTCAGAACAGGACACCTCCCTATTTCACGGACCCAAGATCCTGTGACCTACAGCACCTCCATCTTGTTTGACTTTAGCTTCAACTTATTGATTACCATCAAGCTCATTTCTGTCTCCAACAGTCTGTCAAGGGCTTTGACTACTTCTCCTGCTTCGGGTGAAATGGAGAGACAACTTGAAAGAAAGCAAGAGAATACCCATAAATGCAGAAGTGCACATGGAAAACACTGATCTGTGCCTTGTGAATGACTTTCAACGATCTCAGAAAAGGGCAAAGCAGCAGTTTAGATGGATCTCTACACAGGAGGGTCACAAGAGGACAAAGTGGGCATATTCGGGCTAGAATATGGATGATGGGAGCTGGAATCCAAGAAAATATGCTTACCGCTGTATCTTTCAGTGGGTGGATGCAGGAAGCGTAACAAGCCATTTTCATGTTGGAAGCAACATCAGGGAGATTCAACATCAAAATGGCTTCTTCAGCACCTTGCACAACGTTCCCACTGAAGAGTTTAAGTACGAACAACCTTTACATAAGATTTCCAGCTACTAAGATAAGCCCTCACTGCAGCTTCTCCCTCCTGTGACTAACAACCCAAAGCAATGTTTTTAAATCTGAACAAGTAAAACAGCCTATACATGTTTTTAATTAGAGTCATTTACATAGATTGCAGAATTCAGCTTGTCTGGATCTAGATTTTGAGTTTCAACTTCCCCTTTCACAGCTTAAATATACTATTCAGATCATTTAAGAGGCATCAATAGCCACATATTCTCGCAAATCAAAAAAGACTGCAGGAAGGCTGCAAGCTATAAACAATAAAGCACTGAGATCAAGGCAACATCGAGCTTCAACATACAGCTGAAAGTTTACGAAGAACAGAACACATTTCAGCACATGGGCCATTTAAACAGGCTTGCCAATAAGCATCCTTTTTGTACTAAGAATTCGCTTTAAGATCCTCCTGCCACAGAAATGTTAGTACCACCCCTGTTAACGTAAAACTCACAGCTTTTTGTTTCTTATCTGCAACATTTCACAGAGGCCTGTTGAATTCTACAAAAGTATAAACATTCTTAAGAGAAAGCAAAGCTCTCTTTCAGGAGCCTCAAAAAAGGCATCTTGAGTGATGCTTCTTGGTACATGAATAAATTTTAAATGCAGGCAAGTGATCGATTGATTGAAAGTTAGACAGTTAATTGGTTTTATAAATTTTATGCTAGTGGTTGCCCCTAACAAAGGAAAGACAGTGCCTGCCCACTCACGGAGCATTGGGTGCACCAGATGAGGGCGCATAGACCTGCACCAATCCAGCCATAGTGCTGCCATAAGTATTTGAATGGCAGAGTGGTAGAAAGTGGTAGTGAGCAAGTTCGGTCTAGTGGTTAGGGAGCCAGACTCTTATCTGGGAATACTGGTTTGATTCTGCACTTCTCCGTGAAGCCAGTTGGGTGGCCTTGGGCTAATCACAGCTCTCTTCTGAGCTCTCACAGCCCCACCTACCTCACAAGGTTCCTGTTGTGGACAGAAGAACAGAAGGTTTGTCAGCCACTTTGAGTCCCCTTAAATGGGTGAGAAGAGCGGGGCAGAAAGCCAACCCCGGTCAAATGACCCTTGAATTAGAGGAACTTTTTGTTAAATGATATCGTCTGTTGTAATGTTTTTAAAGCACTAGAATGAAGTGTGTATTTTTAACCTTGTTAGCCGCTCAGAGTCCACCAAGGTGGAGATGGTGCGGGATAAAAGTTAAATAAATAAATAAAATAAATAAATAAACTCTTCTCTTCACTCTTGTCAGCAGTTGTGCTGCTTCTGCCACTTGAGGGCACCTCCCTATCTCCTTGGCAGCCTCTTCATAGTCATTCATCCCAGGAATTGGTCCATGGGGCAATTTCTTGTGTTCAGAGAAACACCCAGTTATCAACGCCACAGCTGGGAAATAATGGGCATCAGGAGATCAGCATGCCACCGCATTAAGAGCGCAGCACTATTATTAATGGGCAAAGAGAAGAGCACCATAAGCACAATTCCCTTCCCTATGCTGTCTGGATCCCGCCTTTGATATCATGTATCCCAGTATGCATACAGTACCTGGAATATAGTGCTTAGATAACTTTGCTGGGAACACAAACATAATTATACAAAGGCGAATTCTACATGCTTTTTGAAACCAGCCCTATGCTGGTCTTGCCAACACAGCTCCCCATCACTCTATGGCTGCCATAAAATGCCAGAAAGCATTGTTCTGCATAGGATAGTGAGCTCTGTGAACACTTTTATAGTAGAAAACAGTATTGGTATAGCACGTTGCACCACTGCATTCCTCTCCCAATGGGCTGTTTTGCTTATCGTTTTAAAAAATTGTATGTCATCCAATTAACATAGGTGTCGCCATGTATCTTTGGACATTTAGATCAGCCCCCTAGGTGAGAGGCGGTGCTGGATAGCTCATCAACTTTATCATGGAGAGCCTAGGGCATTCCTGCCAGAGGGGGCCTGCTGAGTGGACAGAGTTATATCCCTGGATAAGGGAAGTCTGTGGCAACCTGTTTTCGTTGTAACAAGCAGGGGGAGATATGGAAATGGGAGACAGAAAATAACAGTTCCAAGAAGAGTGTTAGATGTCCAGGAGCATTTGCCTATCAGCTTTCAGAATGAGAGATATCTACCAGCCTCCCTACTGGCCTAGTGAATGCATGGTCAGTTCAAAACAAGTCATCACCCACCCATGGCCCTTTCTGCACTTGGTCTTATTCTGTAATATATTTCAGGATAGCGGTCTGCTGGCAGACGATGGTGGGCCTCACTTGGGACCTTTCACAGTCTGCACTAGCATGCAGATAGCACGTCCTTACTCTGAGATATATTCCAGAATAAGGCCAAGTGCAGAAAGGGCCCATGAGCTGATTGTGGATAAAAGGACCAACCTGGTGTGTATCATAGAGACCTGGATGGGTAAGCTGGGAGGTCTGATGTTTACTCAGATATTTTTTCTCAGGACACCTGGTGAATTACCACTTCAGACTTGTGAGGTAGCATGGGGGAGTCACCATAGTCCAGAAAGAATCTCTCCCTTTTTGCACACTAAGCCAAGCCCTCACCACAGCAAAACAAGCCACGTTTCTTTGCAGACCTTCTGCCCCCACATATAGAGGATGAGAAGTCCCTCCAAGCATAGGCACAGGGACTTCAGAATGACAGGCTCAAGGACAGCAGTGGCACTATTAAACCCCTTTATAAGGCCACTTGAAACTCAAGACAGGCCTGCAAACCTGATCTGGCACTGAGTCCACCATGAAGACATGCCCAGATTCGCATTGGGATTTACACCACTTGCACACCAGAATCAGCCTACCCCCTGCTACGTGATGTGCAGTTCCCCCACTAAACCAGGTTGCCTTAGATGTTCTGTAGGCTTGTTGAGGGCACTTGTGATGTGTCAATAGCTTTACTCATCTCACAATTTCAAAGTAAGACCAAAATCTCAATAAGAGAACATAGGATGTCAACTGGAACTCCCCAGAGCAGAACTGCCAGGTTCCATAAGACTCTGAAGACAGATAATCTCAATGGGCCCTTTGCATGTAGTAAGGAAAAAACACCCAAACCTCACCAGAAAATGAACTGTTCACTAAACATCTACCTACCAATGGATTGTCACCCTCTTGCTCTATAGCAAAGACCAGGTTAAGCTTACATTCTGCAACATGGGCTGGGTCCATAACATGCAGCAGCCTAGTGGTTGTCCTGGATATCATGGAGTCCTTAACTGGCCTGCCAGAGGTATCTCTAGCTTGGAAATTGACATCCCCAAGCTCCCCCAGGACTACATCCAATATAGTCTCCACCAATTCAGTCAGGGAAGCCATTTTGCCCATCACCTTTTAATCCCCATCACAGAGCAAGGTGGGCACCTGATGAAAGAGCTCCTTTTCACACGACAGTATATGCCTTGGAGGGGAATTACAGTTCTTCTGTGTGTCCCTTGACCGTTCAGCAGAGTGCTGTGAAGATGGGCAGACTTCAATGCCCCTTCAAGGCATTGTGGATGCATTGTGGAGATGCAGCTTCTGACTGAACTCCAGTAAGACCATAATAGCAATGCAGAACTTCTGTTTGACAACTTAGAACTCTTACATTGAGTTCCTCAGGGGATTTTGTTCCCAGTGTTCTTTAATATCTATAAGAAGCTGGTGGGAAAAGTAATAAGAAGATTTAAAGTATGGTGCCATTAATTGCATTGCCAAGTCCAGACCCTGCAGTGTTTAGCCCTGCCCTGGCACACCAGATGCAGAAACAGGTGGGTGGGATTTCTGACAGAAGGACATATAGCCAGGAACAAAACTGGAGGTGTGCCATCTGTGTTGCTTGCATCATAGGACCAGAACAGAACATGTTCCAGTGCTCAGAATGCGAATAGTCCCAACTGTACCGGAAGTGAACCAGCCTGGGATAGTATTGTTGTTCCACTAAGATAAGTATGAATTCAGACATAGTAACAACATGGAACATGGCAGGGGATGACAGGTAACTGTTGTTTTTGTGACCGGGATATCTTGAAAGAGAAAAGCGGTTTGAAAAAAGTAAATTTATCTTTCTTCTTTTCCTTCTCCTCCTCTTCTTCCTCCAGGATTTTTAAAACAAATCCTAAGCCTGGAAAATCTGTTTGATCACAGGCAGCCACAAAGCAAAAGCAGTGTTTGTGCATGTACACAGTGTGGAAAGCGCAGCCTTTCCACTTCTCTTAGGTGGCGTATGCAATGCCCTGCAGAACTTGTCAGACTCCAGCACCTGTCAGAGCTAGCCAATGTTCAATGCATCAAGAGCGATGGGAAGCTGCAGACCAACTGTGGCAGGATCCACACAGCATTGTTATAGCACTGAGGGAGAACTCATAAGGCACCTGGGTCATTTGCACTCCATTTTCAGCCTTGGTCTTTGGTGGCAGAGCAGAATATGTGATTAGCCATAGACTGCCACCCTAGATTTAATAGATATCAGTTCTGTGGCCTTCTGAGCTATTCCTTGGTGGTTGCAACCACATTTTGCTATGTATATTGATAAAATCTGGTGGTTATTCATTATTTATTGTATTCGTTTAAAATATTTTTGGAGTGCCACTGAGAGAAACACTATCTTAAGCAGCTGACAGAATCAGAAATACACAAATCAATTAATTAATCACAGCCAGTGTCAGGATTTTAAAAAGCTAACACCAGCATTTCCCCCAAATATTAAGTACCTTGCAACGTATATAGCTAAAAGCCATCATCCACCCACTCACCCCAAACACCTCGGAAGACTGTTAAGAAAAAAAGAGAGAGACGAAGTGAACTTATCAGATGCTCTGTAATGACAGGCTAAAGAAACCTCAGGTGACATTTTCACCAATATTGTAAATATTTATATAAAACACCACTAAAATAGCTATATAGCTGAGAAAAAAAGACTACTAAATATAGATTGCCCAAACTAAGAGCTCCTTTGTCCTGTCAGATCTATGTGGTGGGTGCAAAATACACAGAGATCATGGAAATAATAAAAAAAGTACAGAGCTTTCTCATTGCTCCGTATAAAAAAGCTGAGATACAGATGGCAGCTCTACATGGAAGTCCATAATATTTACAGGCTGTGCAGCATGTGGACGAACAAACAAATGGCAAGAAGGCTGTCCAGATAGGAGGCCCATATGGAAATCGGCTTGAATCAATCAACACTGTGGTGCCAGGCTGCTTGTATCCATACAGTGGAGATAGATCTGTGATTACTCCCACTCCCAATTCCCTGGCCAGGGAGTGCAAACCTAGATGCAGTTTTGACACAATACTTCTAATACTAAAAAGTGACTATGCCATTCTCAGTGTTAGGTAGACAGGGCCTTCAGCCAGGCTGAGACAAAGACTGATTCAGCTAAAGTTCACTTGACAAAAATAAAAGAATGTAGGAATGTGCATGAATATTCATAACATTTGACATTCATACAAATTTGACAAAATTTGGACATTCATATTTGAATTGAACATTGGCACATTTGAATATTGACATTCCAAATTCAAATCAAATGTTTCAATACATTCATATGAAGCTTCGTATGGGATTTGTTTGGGATATGTATGGGATTCCTATGGGATTGAACACTCATATCAAATTCAAATCCCACTACATTCAAAGGGGATCTATTTGAACAAATACAAATTTTCTTGCATTCGATTCAATACAAATCAAATACAAAAAAATACTCAAGCACATTCCTACCACGGAGACAGGAGGGGAAACCATTTCACAGGCCTTCGCTTTACTCACCCTTTCCACTGACCCTGTGTGATCTAGCAGCAATGCTAGTGCCAGTATAGCCAGGGTAAAAGAAACATCTCTCTCCAACTTATTCTATGAAGACATGATGTCATCAGTGTGTAGATAATGCTTTTGGCTTCCACTACAACCACCAGCAGCCAAGCAGAAGCATCCTTGATAGAGTCAGGGGATGTGGTCACACCTAAGGTTTAATCCAGCTTCAGTCTATCTTCAGAGTGAGGGAACACATCAACAAAGCATTCAACAATTCTCTTTCCACGTTATATGTCCCAAAGGTGAATTTTATTAGTTGAGACAAAACAGCTTGTTGCTTTGCTTTGCTGACATATTCTCTCACTCCAAATGTAGACTGAAGCTGGATTAAAACTTACGTGTGACCGTAGCCATGGCTACAACTTCCAAGCTCCCATCTTTGTGTGTATCCTTCCCAAATCAACAACAAACCCAGTCACAATATCACAACGTAGGCAAAAGGGGGGAAACAGAGAGGAGAAGAGGCATTTTCTCTCAGGCACCATTTTATAACATGAGGACAGAGCAACACACCACTCTCTGGATCTACCTCAGGTACCCTCACAATTTTTTCTCTATTTGCAGTCATCACTCCAGAAGAGGAAAGATACAGAAAAACAGGACACTAAGGATAAACTGCAAGCTTTTAAGGTCATCCTATCATTAGAGAGACTGTTCCTCCTGGTTTCTGTTGCAGCCAAGAGGGAGAAGTCACAGTCTCCCAGCAACACCCACTGGAAGGTGTCAGCATGATGAACTACACCTGCTCCAAGTGGCTCTTCTATGCAACCACTAAGGCTGCAGGAGCCTTGCTGTCCTTTACATTGGATCTCCTGAACTCTTATGTTATCCAAAGTAACATGGTTGAGCTTTTGTAACGGCTGACATGTGAGGCAAAAACAGGGCCTGTGCCGCTTTAAAAGACCATATGCTGCAGTCATCATCTGACGCAATGTGCAGAGGAACATCACAAAATCAACCTGTTCTCTAAAGGTCCTTGCTGTTCCTGTCCTGTCCCTGGCACAGTCACTTTGAAGGACTAGGATGGTGTGACAGCTTAAAGCAGCTTAACATCCTCTTTTACCAAGCAGTACAATGGCAAGAGTCCAGAATGGGAACTAGAGAATCCCTCCAGAAGAACAGAGAGATAAGAAGGCCCTTCTGGGTTTCAGAATGTGCGCGTGCACACACACACACACACACGGCCAAACACTCTCCTGTAATACTCACAGCGATATTACTGTAATCAAAGGTTAGTATTCAGAGAGACAGGATGCAGTTGTGGAATATTCACACACACACCAAAAACCCAGTGTCCTTCTACCGATCTCTGACAGTCAGAAAAGGACATGCCTGGTAACTGTGTCTTCTGGGACAGAGGACATTATATACTTAAAAAAACAAAAACAAATCTGGATACAGGACATGGAGTGCAGAGGTGGGGGGGCTTAAACTTGACAGCGGGTCACAGCTCTCACCATCTCACTTTCATTTTACTCTTGGGGGGGTGATGGTGACACTTGATCTCCTGCCAACATAGTTTTCATTCTTTACCTGTTCGTCCCCCCCCCCCTCAAACTTTATCTTCCTTGGGGTTGGGGTCAGCATGGAAGAGCTGTTCTCCAGGCTCTGACCACCGCAGACCCTGACAGTCCTTACAACGTGCCACAGAGAAGCTCCTTAGAAGCCTTGTGTTCCTGTTGCATATGCTTTTTGCACTTTACATTTTCCCTTTTAGCCTCCCTATAAAGATGGAGATTCAGATTGTTGACTATAGGTTCTGAGCATGTACACCTTTTAAGAGTGGAGGAAAGAGGGTTTCAAGAGGGATCTAGTCTGCTGGCAGCTTCTGCAGCATACACTGTGCTCTGTTTTCTTTGTGAGATGAGGAATGCCAAACATTCCAGACAGCAGGTTGCCTATTAACATTTTTTTTAAGTATCTGATCTGATAACCGAATATAGTCATAGGCCCTTTCTGCACTTGCTGGTGTTCTGCACCAACAAGTGTACTAAAGGCCTTCTTTCTACATGCTAGCTTGGAATAGGGAACATTCGGCCATTGCTAAAATGTTCTGACTGTGCAGGATGGAGTGTGATCCAGATCTGGAACCTCTGATTTGGGTCCACCAGCAGACTTCAATATCAAGGTCTACTAGCGTTCTAGAGAGGTCACCTCTGGAACACAGCGGGGTGCAGAAGGTCCACACCTTCATGTTCCAATTTATGGGGAGGCATTTTGGAGGTGCACTTTATTGCACACTGAAATGCATTCCTCAGGGGCTCTGAAGACAGGAGCATTTGTTCCTGGCTGCTGGACCTCACAAAAGCTTTAGACTTGATGCAGGGGCTGGGCAACTGTCATGCAGATTGTACTGTTCCAGCTCAGAATGATCCATCTTTGACTTGGGATGGATCACTCTCTTCATGCCCTACTATTTCAGACTTCAAGAAGTACAAAAAGACCCATAAAAGACCCACATACCCAAATATCTGGATTTTTCTAAAAAAAAAACCCAAAAACCTCACATACATCTATATGCAAAGATCCATAAATTTAGCTATCAAGATGTTGCTAGTCAAAAAAGCAAACACATACGAGCATACAAAGGTTCATTCATCTAGGTTTCTGAATTTTTCTAATGTAAAGAACTTGCACATGCACTAATGAAAAGATCCATGTATCTGAATATACAAATTTTACTAATGAAAATGGCAGCATAGTGTGTCTATAATTCTACTTCATGGAGGTCTTGGACCCTTTCTTGGACGTCCTTGTACAGCTACATCCCTTGTTCCCCAATTTAGTCCATGCAGAGTCCAGTAGTTTGTTCCAGTTATGTACACCACAGACTTCTTAGCACCATTTACTCACTTGAACCTGAGGGCAGTGTATCCTAACATTGCCCAGGACTTATGTTAGCCAAATCCCATGGCCATCTCAAGGCCTGCAAGCCAGGATTGTTTGCTGGATGCAATAAGTAAAGACAAGGACAGTGATGGCTAACCTTTTGGGCTCGGTGTGTCAAAATTCACAAGAAAACCTAGCTTAATTTGAATGCTGTGTCACTTCTAGAAATATCCATAATTTTGTGATATTTGTAGCTCCAGTAAAAAAGTTATATTTTTGATATATCTATTTTATTAAAAGCAAATACAAATAATTGTTTACATTAGTGACTTTTGTTGCTGAATTTTGTTTGCTAACTTTGAATTGAAAGTTAGTATTTGGCACACTTCAAGAACAAGCAAGCACTACACACCCAGGTGTCAGAGTCACCATGTGTGTCACCCAAAAGGGCTTGGTGTGTCACCTGTGACACGCGTGTCATAGGTTGGCCATCACTGGACAAGGATCTGAAATGCTTTAATTCAGACTTCATTTTTCTTTCAACATAAGTAAAGAAAAAAATATGTAGAGCAAGAGGGAAGGACAGAACATGTTGGTGGTGGTGGAAAAGGGAAAGTTCCTTGTGATTGCGCAAGTTGATCAATCAATTGCCCCAATCCTGCAGCACCATCACCCTAAAGCAACACTAACCTCATTTAAGGTGGCTTTTAAGATGTAAAGATGAGGAAAAAATAACACAAAGGGAGGAAAACTCACTTTTAGAACAAAGGCTGGATTTAAACCACTTAGGTCTAACAAGACCCCTGCTTTGCTATACTTGAATAAAGCGGCATCTGGATGCATTAAAAAGTGGCTCAAAAGTGGCTTAGAGGTGGTAACATTCGGCAGCTGAAAATACATATGGCATTTGTGTGCCTTATATGTGGATTAGAGGTGGGATGGGGATCCAAGCATGTGGCAACTATCACCTTTAAAACGGCCTTTTTTACTGCATGTGAATGCAACCTGAGTTACTGCCTCATGCATACAGAAAACATGCAAAATTCACTGGAAACACAGTCATGAAGATCTGTGGCTAAGAAGGAGAACTGCAAATGGCTGTGCTGGCTGAAGCTAAAGCATCCAAAAACATCTGAGGGGCATCAGGCAGCGGAACGCATTCCTAAATTTTATCAAGCACCAATAAAGTAGGTAGTCCTCACACTTCTTTTTCACACTTGTGCTTGCTTTCCTCCACTGTTTCTTGGAGTACATATGACTTCAGTGTACACAGTACCCCCTCCCATAGCAGGGAGAAGAAGAACAAAAGTATTGAATATTCATTTATCTTATAAAGAAAGGGACTTATTGCATGGCACTGGTTATCCCACACCATGCTGCTCTAACTTAACCAAACAGGACCATAAAAAACTGGGCTGCCACTAGCCTCCATCAAAGGCTGTCCACATTGCACTCAGTTTATATTGGCCCAATTAGGAAGGCTGGGAATGAAAGTTTCCAGTCTCCATAGCAGCATACTTTGAGTATCTCTTTTTGGTGCTCAGCAAAATGGCACTGGCCATCTTGGCTTTGGTATCTCAGACCAGCAGCTCATCTGCTGTTATCAGCACACAAGATGCTAGTCTGGTACAACAGCATGGAATGCCTTAAGCAGTCTATGGCTAGAGTGGGTTGTGGCACCATTTTTGTAACTTAGATGACTCCATCGCCTTGTTTGTTGCAGATGAGCTGTTCCAGGTCTGCTGGGCAGTCTAGCTGCCCACTTTGGACACTGCCAAAGGATCCTAAACATCAAGGCATATCTTGCAGTCCTTCTTGGGCAATGTATTTATGAACGCTCACAATGTAAGACAAGAGACTGCAAACGTGTCCTCTGATGCTTGTTTGGGAATAGCCTTTTGTTTGTTTGCATGTTCACTAAGTTTGAAAACATTTGTGAGAGTATTTAGGGTGGAACCCTTAGCCCATTTAGAAGAAACAACTGCATTATTTCAGAAAAAAATGCTTTCCCACAATAAAACTACTTCCATACTCTCCTTTTAGCCCATCGTGCTTGGTCTGGAAATTGGAGTTTCAGTCTTTCTGTAGTTTTAGTTCTTTAAAGGTTAAAACAGCAGGGGAGAGTACAAACTTTAGACTTCCATACATGTTCCTGAACTACAAGTCACATCCACCCCACCCAGTTTGGCTAATGGCAAGGAATGACAAAGCTGTGCCTTAAGCCGAACTTGGAAGGCTACAGTTTCAGCATCCCTGGGATGAAACATTGTACAGCAAAACTATGAAGCAGTCATTCAGGGATGTCTTAAATGCTTTGAGATCAATTACAGTTGTCTAAAGCAATGTGACAGCAATCACTTCCATCAAGGCCAGCAAGTTAGATTTATGTAAAAACTGAACAACTCAAAAACAACATTCACAGCTTATCCAAACCCTTTGCAAGGATCTGAATGTGGAAAAGGAGAATCTCCCTGAAATTAAGACTAGAGTGGTTTGAGAATCTATGCACCAAGCACGCTGTAGCATCAGCTAAAAAAAAAAAAATCAACAACCATCTGCCTGTGTTAATGCAAGCATTTTTTTCTTCTAACGAGGCCACAGAGAACATCAATAAAAGATGGCACTGCAATTTGTGTGGGTGTTGATAGCAGGATGTGTGTGTTTGGGTTTGTGTACAGAAAGAGAGAGAAAGCATGAAGCTTTGCAACCATTATTTGGAAACCAAAAACTCAAGATAATGTGTATGTGCATTTTAAATAATGCGACAATAGAAATTGGGTTCCCCATTCCTGTCTTCCTATCACAAGCCTGTATAGCACTGGAATCTAAAAAAATTATATTATGATTTCACCAAATTCTCAGAGGACCAGGACTAGCCCATTGCTTTTGGTTACCTGGAAAAGGAAAACAAACACAGAGACCCTCAAGGTGCTGACAAGATATTTTCTTCTCTTTTCTTTACTTATTAATTGACAAACATATTTCAGAAAATGATACGACCTTCAACAGGGGCTACAACATTGTGGAAAACTGTTTTGAAGACCAACGTAATTCCTTTGTCCATTATATATATATTTTTCTTTTAACCTTAGCATTGTGACTGCTTCCTACCATTGTTTACCTGGAAGAGGGGAAAGCTAAATGGAACTTAACAGTGTGCTTGCCCATACAAAATTTCTCTAGTCAGAGGGCCAAACTAGGGAAGTTTTTGCAGTTCTCTTCCTGTCCACTGAATGGGAAAGGAGGGTAATTAACCAATGTTGATTAGTGCTCACACTTGAAGTGCTGGTCAACTTTGGCCGTACCCTGCCCCCCCGGGGTCTAATGCCTACCTTATTTGATCCGGGGCCTGGTCCTCCTCTGGACACTGCCATTTTGGCTGCAGCACCCTCTGTGACTACACATGCATCAGGGCCATCACCTTGATGATGTGGATGCTCTGCACATGTGCGGTTGCATCTATGGTCATCCAAGGTGCCAGTGCGCTGGACTGGGAAGGACTGCAATTAACCAACGTTGATTGTGCGTGCATCCAAGGTGCCAGTCCACTTTTGCAGCATCTCAGATGACCCCGGAGCATGGAAGAAGAGAGAATGGTCACTGCCAGGGACGCATGAGGTAAACTTTTGGGTAGGGTTAGTTAATGTGCATAGCACGACTTCATGCTCCACCTAATCAATGATTAGTGCACTTCTGGTGAAGGTGGGCCTGCTTGGAGGCTGTAACAGCCTACTCTACATAAGAACATAAGAACATAAGAGAAGCCTTGCTGGATCAGGCCACAGCCCATCTAGTCCAGCATCCCGTCGCACACAGTGGCCCACCAAATGCTCATGGGCATCTCAAGCAGAGACAAGGACAAACCTTCTCCTGCTCTCGAGTCCCAGCAGATGGCCCTAGAAGCGCCCCATTTCCTCCCCCCCCCTCAGCCTGAAAGATGCACCTAGGCATTCGTTCTAGTAGCCATTGATACATCTGTCATCCATAAATTTGTCCAACCCTACCTTAAAGCCATCCAGACTGGTAGCTGTCACCACCTCTTCCGGCAGCACATTCCATAGGCCGATGACCCTCTGTGTGAAGAAATACTTCCCCCTGTCAGATACACATACTCTCTGTGTGTATGCTCTTCACCAGGAGTTAACTAATTGTGCACTAGAGGCCGTAGTGCAAGTAGGCCTCTGACCTCTCCATATAAATGTGATGTTAGCAACCACATCTTGTTTAAAATAAATAAGTGGATAAAGGCTCCCACTCACAATTCTACTGAAAATTACCCCTTCCTGCATTATTACTGGCCTTGCAGGACACATTTCTTAAACATAACTACAGCACAAAGCAAGATCTTGAAAAATAAAGGGGCTGAGGAGAATGGGGTGGGGGTGGGGTGGGGTGGGGGTGGGGAACAACCTCCCAGCCTGACACAGTGCACTTGCATCTACATATACCTACACATCATTTTCCCTTTCTCTAAATCATGTGACTGTCTGTACAATCCTGACTCCCTATTTGGTATATATTAATAGGTTCCAACTTCCAGATAAGGAGAGGAACAAAATGGAGATTTGTAGATTATGGGGATTTGTGGAGAGGGCACACTGTTTTGAAAAATGTGGGTTTTGGGGAAAGAAGGAATAACCAAGGAAAACTGGAAGCTTTGGGATTTGGGGAAGAGAAGAGGAAAACACAAAAGGAGCATTAGTACTTGGTTTCACAAACAGGCTTAACATGTCATTTAAAACAAATGTGTCTGTGATATCTTTTAAAATAAATGGTGAAATTTAACAGCAAGCTTCACTGAAATGAAGGTCAGCTCAAAGAGGCTTGCACAATCGAAGCTCCTCCATCTTTCATGAAATCCTAAGGAACCAGTAAGCCTACTAGGACACTCCGGGGGAGGGAGGTCCCTTAGACTGGTTGTACCAGCAAATGGAAAGGAGGATCCTACTATAAGGAATCACCCTAAAACTATTCCATAGAGTGTCATGGAATGGAAGGCAGACTCTGACCATTTTCGCACTTACCTTCTCAGCTTGGTCCAGCAGGAATGGGCCAGCATAGAACCATCCTGGTGTCAGTAACAGCTCTATAGCTTCACAATAAGCCTTCTGCATTTGGAAGACTGCCCTGCAACAGCCCCATCCCCCATGCTGGCTCCAGAGATGGAGCAGTCTCCAGGGTCACTTCTACGTTCACTGAGTGCTAAGAACTCATTTCTGTGGTGCAATCTGGTACACTGTCAAATGGTTCTCCTGTTTAACTAGACCCTCACTAGCTCTGGATCTATCTCTGTTTGAGAGAATGGTCCATCATCAGAGCCCCCAGGTCAGGCTGTACAGAAAGAATTACCTCTACTAATCTTTTGCCAGCTGTATGCAAAGCCCACACATTTTCCCTGAGAAGCTTCCAAAAGAATTTAAAGCTTGCTGGCATACTTAGGGTCTTTCTTCATTTACCTGCATTTCACATCTGTCAGTGCCCTAGTCCTCTTTGGGGCCTTGTTTGTCCACACATTGCTGTGGACTGGAAATGTCCCATCTCCTATTCTTACCTGTTTATATAGCACCATCATTGTACAGGTTGCTTTTTAACAAAAAAAAAAGAAAGAAAGAAAAAGAAAAAAGGTCCTGCCAATGGTGTACAATCTAATCAACAAATAAAAATATTAGATTAAAACAGTAGCATTACACATACCAAACATAAAAGCATGCATGACCAAAACTACCAGGGAGGAAGCTGAGTGCAAGTATACTCTGCCTGCTCCATAATCCAGATTGGGAAGGCCCAGATCCAGATCACTAGTAGATCTAAATAGTGAGGTCTACTTCTGTACTAGGCAGCCTGGGGGAATTTTGCACTTCCCTTCCTGTCCACTGGGTGGGAAAGGAGCTCAATCACCTAACCTTAACTAGCGCTCACACATGTGAGGGCTAGTCACTTACAGCCCACACTCACCTGTGACCGATCCCAGGGCTGGTCCGTTTCCATGTGGTGCCTTCCATGACTGCAATGTCAGTGCTGTCGCCATGATGATGATGATGCTCTGCGCAATCGCTGTTGTGTCAGGAGGGCAGCAGAACTGCCAGCGCACTTGCGCGGCAGCTGTGTTGACCTCTCCATCCAGCTAAAGAGTGAATGCTCCCCAACTGGATGTGATCAGGTAAGTTGAGACAAGGATTAGGAAAGGTGTGGAGCATGATTTGATGGCTCCACACCTAGTCAAGAACTAGGCAACATCTGGGAAGGCAGGGGCTGCCTGGAGGATGAAACAGACATTCCCCAGATGTTGCCTAATTCTTGACTAAAGGCCTCAGACCACAGAAGCATGGAGAAGATGCATGCTTCCATGTTCTAGTTTACCAGGGACTCATTCTGGTGGTGCAACAAAGTGCACCATCAAAAAGGGTCTCCAAGGGGCTCTGAGGCCAGGAAAGCCTACTTTGCCTCTCAGAGCTTGCAGAGGCTGTCTCTGAAGCTTATGCAAGCTTTGGGGCTGCCACAGAGGCTAAGCTAGAACACATCATCGCCATAGAGATGACACTGTTCTACCTAAGGCTATTCGTACCAGCTGTGGGGTGGATTCCATTATCCAAATCGACATAAGTCCATAAAGGCCCTTCATTTCCATCCAACTGGAATCAATTCTCCCTTTCCCAATCCAGTCCAACCAGACTGCTCTAGTCAACAATTTAAGGTAGCCAAATACTCTTAAGATGTCATAAATTAAAATAATTACAACTATTCCACTAAAGATAATCATATATTTTTCAAACAAGCAAATTCAAAATATTTCCAACCGTTTGGTTTTCCCCCCAAATCAAATATTTTCAGTTCGAATACTGTTTGTTCTTGGGAAACACTTTTGAGACATTTATTCAGCAAACAAAATAAATAGGGGATATATGACAGCATTTGCTTTGAATACAGAAAATTCCATGTTCGGTGGCTAGCAACTCCATGGAAGAAATAAATGGCAAATGATTTTCATATTGTAGCTGAGATCATTGCATAGATGTGTCCATGTAGTGAGCAGGGGTTAATCTGAACTCAGGGGCATCCTTACTATATTCTTCAAGGGAAAGTCCTCTCTAACTAATCTTCTAGAGCATATGAATATGTTAACAAGTGTGCAGATACTGGTGATCCAGCAGGCACCATCTATTTAGATTTTTTTAAATACTTTTGATAACATCTCTCAAAGGGTGGATTTGCACCTGCTCCTTCAATCTCGGGACAGGGTGGGTTGCCCAGTCCCAGAATACCAACCCATCCCAAGTTGGGACTGATTGCTTCTGTCGTGGGTTAATACATAAAAGGTAGCAAAGTTGCTCAGCTGATCCTCACAGGAGTTAACTGAGGAAGAACTATAAGGGCTGGTATGAAAGGGGCTTGAACAGGAGGAGGAAGAAATACATTCAGATGTGGTCTCATGCCATTCCAAGCTCCACACAAAGAACTACAGAAAGACCTGCACTGATGAACAGTGTAGGCTATCTTAGATTCCTCAAACCAGCCTCTGGCTAGTGCCAGATGTTCACCAACCTCACTGGAAGCCACTAGTGCCTATGGACAGCTAAATCACCCAAACAGGAAGAGCAGAAGGAGAAGGCAGAATAAGTGGAGAAAGCAGGCTAGTCCAACTCATCTTTCCTTGGCAATGAATTCGGTCTTTTTTGCCCCTTCACTACGTCCATCTCCCTCCAACCTCTCTCTCTCTTCAGTCTTTCATCTTTGCTGTTCCTGCTCTGGAATACCTTCATTACTGGCATTCCTCTTTTATTTCTCCTTTTATTGTCTGGCTCAGTTGTAAGGTCTGGCAACCTTTGAGGCATTTTTGAGATCTTGCAAAAGTGACGCCTGTGCAGTCTAGCTCAGTTGGAAGGCTTGGGAGCCTTTGAGGCACTTCTGAGATCTTGCGAAGTTGGCAACTCCTGTGGTTTGGCACAATTAGAAGTATTGGCAACCGGTGAGGCACTTCTCTGAAATCTTGCAAAGCTGGCAACTCCTATGGTCTGGCTCAACTCAGCTGGAAGGTCTGACAACCTTTGAGGAACTTCTGAAATCTTGAAGGGTTTTCCTTTGATCTGATAAAGTTGGTATGGATTCTCCAAAGAGTGTGTAAGAGTGGGTCTGTGGCCATAGTTGAGTCTGTAGGAACAGGAATTGAGCAGAGTATTGTTCTCCCTCTCCCCCCCCCCTAGTACTTTTCAGACAATAGCTCCTCTAACCTCCCATATTCCTAATGGCATACTGTTTTATCCATGAATTTGAAATTTGCAGGGTATTTCTGGAACTTAACCTCACAAATAATAAGGGACAACTATACACTTGTCTCATTAGCACCAGACTACAGGCCAGTTTGTACTTGGCCCTGTAGTACATGATAGGGTAACATCTGGTAAGGATCATCTGTACTTGCAGGAGGCTTTTCCTACCCAGAAACGCCTCCTGACTTGCCAGATGTTACCCTATCATCTACTAGCTGTGGTGCACAAAATGGTGTACCACACGATTGCCAACCCTACCCAGAACCTTACCTTTCACGTCCAGCAACGTGGCCATTTGCACTATTTCCAGATGACCCTGAACATGACTGCACATGTGCAGAGCATCACTGTTGCCATGGAGCCAGCACACGAGCAGTCATATCAGCCAGCATCAAGAAGATGGTGGTGACTGAACAGGAACCTGAACACAAATAAACATCTGGGTGTGGGGGGTTAGAAGGTATCTCCAACCTTAATGTTTGGAATATGTAACATGGATATTGAGCTATGGATTTGAGGTACGCTGGAAAAATTGTTGAGGGAGTACTGGCAAAATAGGGGGAAAATGAATCCAAAATGCTGATCCAGAGCTACTCTATTTATACTGGGCAAAATTTGGCCCAGGGTTTCACTGCTACCTCTTCTTGTTAGTGTTTCTACTGTGTAAGGTAACCGAGCCCGGGGGGGGGGGGGCTATGTTGCAGTTACTAGGCAACTAAAGATAAGGTCCTCAACTACTGTCAGGTATTTGCAAGGATTTGAGGCAGTGAGCCTGGAGGAGCAGAATGCAACCTCTTCCAGAAGTTAGGACCTATCCTGCCACTGTCTATTTCAGGCCTTTCTTTACTATCTCTTGATTGTACCTGCAGAAGCTGTACAGATCTCTGTCAGAGTTAAATCTCCTCATACCCAAAGTGACAGGAGAAAGAACTGGAGATACAGTGTGAATCTATCAAAGTTACATATGAAATTGAGCAAGCCAGTTACCACAGAAGCAGGGCTGCTAACAGGGAAAATACACTACTCTAAGAAGAGGAGTCTTCTGTTTTGTGTAGAAGGCTTTTCCCACGTGGGCTGGTACACAGGCCAGGCCTAGTGTGGAACAGCAGAAGTCCTGCATCCCAATAGAGAGGCCTGTCTGTGTTAGACTGGATACGGAACTACATCCTGCTCCAATGGTAGACTTATTAGGCCCAATCCCCAAAAGACTTATTAGCCCCTCTCGGCTTCCTCTGCTGTCACTCTGTTATAGCTGACTTTAAAAGTCCCCTCCACTTCCGGAATAAGCATCCCCATGGTAGCTGTGATCTAAACGGACTTTCCGTCCCCAAGGAAGCCTGTTTCCTTTCCCCGCATCTTCCCCCCCGCCCCCTCTCTTGTTAAAAGGAAAAATAGCCAGATCCCGTCTCCTGAAATGGCTTCCCGCCCCTAGCAAAGGCAGATGATCGCTCATTCATTCACTTTCAGCACTTACTTTCACTCAGTTCTCTGTTAGAAAAGGCTTTCCGTCCCTGCAAAGTCAGCAGCTGCAGGTTTCGGCAGCGCGATCCTTCGCTCATTCTCTTTTAAGGCTTTCACAGATCACTGATAACAATGTTGCAATTCTGAGCAATTCTGGCTCTTTTTACAAAGGAAAGGAAGCGAACCTGCTGCATTTCTCAGATGTGTGAATGCTTTTTGGCTGTGTGTGCAGCCAAGCAATCCCCGCCCCCTTTGCCAAGGAGCGTCCTCAAGGCAGATATAGCGAGCAAAACCCGCGAATCGCCGAAAGAGCGCTGGAACTCTTCTTTAAAGTGCATGTATTTTATCGTGGGTGTCTCACTTTCCTAAGCTCCCTAAGCGCCTTGTAAAGCCTGGAATGGGGCCGCTCAGAGGCAAAAGAAGAGTTCCAGCAGACTTTCAATTGCATGGGGACAGGACCTTAGTCCACCAGTAGACCACTAATGATATATTGGTGCAGACGACACAGCCCATGGGCTGGTATACCAGGCCTGGACCTAAATGGTGCTGGAAATGCACCACTCCTGGGTGTGCCACAAAAAAAAAAGGACCACTGAGGAATTCAGAGCCCTGGGTGGTGACTTCAAAGACTTTGGGGCCAGGCACAACAGGCAGCCCTTCGAAAGTTATTCAGAATCTGGCCCACTGTATTCAAATGTGACACTCTCAGCCTAACCTAGCTCACTGTCAGGCAGGGCTAGCTGCCTGCCATAATATTTGAATGTAAGATCTCTGCCACCTATGTGATTCTGTATATATGAATATAATAGCTGCCTGTTGTTTTGGAAGTGACAGTTGACTCCCTCCTCCCTGCTGGGGTCGAGCGATACATTTTGGCTCCAAGTTTAAACTGGGTTTTGAAAAATAGTTATTGTTCATTGGTCGAAGGCCAAACCCCGCCCAGCTATGAAACATATAAATATGCTGGGTTTTCTGTTCCAAGTTGCTCCCAACAAGAAATGTCCTAACACTGAGCTGAAATAAGTCACTGTTCATCTTTTTAAAGAAAGAGTCTCATGGTCTCTCTTTGCCAGCCTGACACTCACAGGATTATTGTGAGGATCAAATGGAGGGAAGGAGAAAAATATACTCCACCCTGGAAGAAGAGAGGGATTTATAAGCCAAAAATATTCAGAATAGACTAGACATCCATGCAGAAATAGTACTCATTAACTAGTAGAATGCTACTCACAGGTCCCCATTTTTCTCTAAATCTGACCATAATTGATCCTAAATCTTGTATGTAAATCCTGACCTTTTCATTGTTAAGTTTTGGTTATTCATGGATAAGGAAACAACAGCTTATAGGTTTCCTATATTCATAAGGGTATTTTATGGCTATTTATAATGGTGTGTGTGTGTGTGTGTGCAGTTGGTGTCAAAATTTGTGAAAATTTTTAGGAACCTGACCTTTCATGAATGCAGTTGCTTACTAGGCACAGGCCAGAACAGACTGGGCTACTGCAGTTTGCTCAGAAAGGGCCACATTATGGCTGCTCACCTGATGAAATTTCTGCAGATATAAACCAAACCCCAAAGCTATTACATCAGGAAGAAGAGTTTTAATGCAACCGCCTGCTGGGAGTGTGTATGGGTTTGGTTGTGTTTCTTTTTCCATAGGACAGAACATTAAAGGAAGTTTTCCCCGCCCCTTCCATCTGAAGCTGCACAGTCTAGTCTACCTATTCCTCACTCCACCAGCTCACTTGCACCCCATTCTGCTAAATGCACATGCAGATGCAATCCACAGACCTGAGCTGCCATTCCAGTCTCCCAGCATACCTCTGAGACTCGCTTCCCTCATCCTGGCAACTTTAAGAACTCTTTTCCTCCTTAGGCAGGTATCAGCATGAAAATCTGTAGCTGAAATAAAACCCAAGTGTAATTGAGTTTGTACCTGGGCTCGGGGGTGGGGTGGGGTATGCTTGGCAAGTCCTGACTGTGTGGAGCAGCAAAAGCATGTAACAAGGGTAAGGTCTGAAATGAGAGAGGCAAACACACCACGTCTTCCTTCAACAAGAAGTATATTCATTAAGAGATGGGCTGGAACTGGCGCATGCCACTCTATATCCCGCGCACACCACAAGGCATCATCAGCTCTCAGATTTCACATGCTCCCATTAACATAGTTATGCATTTTAGAGACAGCTCTCCACCTCATGTGCTGCATCACATAAAGGAACACATTTTCTCAGAAGCAAAAAAATACATTCTTTCCATCCCTCGCCAGACCTCACCTGCACCCATGTGCTCACAGCATGGTGTGTCCCTGAGTATGCACATTCTACACTCCAGAGAAGCAGCCCATTCTCCCAGGAAGTATCACGCTTCTTTATAGCAGTGGGGAGAACCAAGGCATTGAATTTTTAGCAGGGAAAGGGACTGGGGTCAAGTCCTACCCTCTTGCTCCTTTTCACAAGATAAACACAAACAGGCAGGGAGCACCCCCTTTCCCCCCCTCCCCCCTGATCATTGGCAAACCTTAGACGGGGTCCAGGTCATTATGCGGTCAAGGAGGAGGAGAGAAGCAGGTAAGACAAGAGTCCTTTGTTTGGGGGAAAGCAGGTGCTGGGCGTGGTACAGCCTAAGCCACTCCCCTCTGAGTGAGGGACTAACAAGGCTGCTTTACAATGGAAAGCACTTCTGCAAAGTTTCTTCATACACACAGCCTTACTCACTGAACTCCAGAAAGGCAGCAGCAGTTTTGGAGCACAGTCAGAATGAAAGAAAGGTAGATTGTGTCCTCTGAATATGCAGCTTCACCAAAAAAGGCACATCGATAGGATCAAGGGGAAGTTCAGCACTGGGCTGGAAGGATAAAACTCTCAAATGAGGTAAGATGATGAGCAGGGGCAAAGGAATGAGAGCAGGGACTCTTGGCCCAGATCTCCCCCCTGCAATGCACCAAGTGCTCCCAACCTGGAAGTTCAGCAGTTTGAGTTTCTTGGCCACAGTCATCCATGCTCTGGTAACCTCTAGATTGGACTACTGTAATGCACTCGACATGGGCTGCCCTTGAAGACGGTCCAGAAGTTGTAGCTAGTGCAAAATGCAGCCGCTAGAGTGCTGACCGGAACAGCTAGCCAGACACATATCACGATGGTTTTAAAAGAATTCTATTGGATGCCAATTCACTACTGAACCCAATTCAAGGTGTTCACTCTGACTTATAAGACCCTAAATGTCTTGGGCCCCAAATATCTAAAGGAGCGCCTTCTCCCATACTAGCCTGCCCGTGCCTTAAGATCTAGCGGTGAGGCCCTCCTGATTGTCCCACTGCCTTCAGTAGTGAGGCTGGTGGGCACCCGGGAGAGGGCCTTTTTGGCGATGGCCCCCAGACTATAGAATAGTCTCCCCCTCGAGATGCATCATGCCCCTTCCTTATATATATTTAGGAAGGCAGTAAAGACACACCTCTTTGCCCTGGCCTTTGGCTGAAGTGATTATATCCCCCCCCCCCCAGTTACAGTCACTATTAATGCAATATGGAGTGTACTGTTTTAAATTTGTTGAATTTTAAAGTGTGTTTAATCTGTTTTCACCTGCCCAGAGACCTTCGGGTATGGGGCAAAGAGAGCATATTTATAAATAAATAAATAAATAGTCCTAAAGGTTATCAGTGCACAGGGCTTCCTCTATAGGCTTCATGCCTAAGATAACCTTCAACCTGCTCCCAAGATCAGTGGCTTTGTGAAGAGACAGAACAGGAGGCAGCAGACAGCACAGAGCAAAAGCTCATCTTGCCCATTGCTTGCTCACTTTCCAGCCAGCGGAAGAAATGGTCAGAACTGAGAGATGCTCAAATTACTAAACCACAGCTAAAACAAAGATGTGAAGGTCACGGGGTATAAGGCACAAAGCCAGATTTCTACAGAGTCCTGGCCACAATCACCACACTACAGTAATAGCTGCATAGATTGAGGTAAATTCCCCAGACAAACGGCCTTTCTGCACTTACCTGGGGAATTTGGAAATGTGGATGAGGAACAAAGCTATCTGTTCCAAGGCCAGCATTGGCTTGAACAATGCTGGCTGCGTGACAATTTGCTCCAGCTCAGTTCCAGTTCTTGTAGCCTAGGGTCCATTTTGGTGGTGCAAAAGGGCACACTTTCTGTACACCTCTAATCCAGATTAGGCCCTCCTGGTCTGGATCACACCCCATCCTGTGTGGATGGAGCATACTCTTTGCCCTGGCCTTTGGTTAAATGGGGATACACTTTTCTCTTCCCACTTGCAGATGCTATTGTTTTAATACATGCTGTTATTGTTTTAATAATGCTTGATTTTATTTATTTATTTATTTATTTACATTTATATCCCGCCCCATACCCGAAGGTCTCTGGGCAGGTTACAACCTTCAAGCAACAGATAAAAACAGAGTGTAAATTAAAAGACTTTAAAAATTCAACAACTTTAAAACAATACACACTATGTTTAAAATAATAGTGTGTGGCCTGGGTGGGAAATATAGTCAACTCAGCCAAAGGCCAGGGCAAAGAGGTGCGTCTTCACCGCCCTCCTGAATATATATAAGGAAGGGGCAAAACGCACCTCGAGGGGGAGGCTATTCCATAGTCTAGGGGCCATCACAGAGAAGGCTCTCTCCCGGGTGCCCACCAGCCTCACTACTGAAGGTGGTGGGATGACCAGGAGGGCTTCACTACTCGATCTTAAGGCACGGGCAGGTCGATACGGGAGTAGGCGTTCCTTCAGATATTTGGGGCCCAAGTCATTTAGGGCCTTATAAGTCAAAGTCAAAACCTTGAATTGGGCTCGGTAGTGAATTGGCAGCCAGTGCAATTCTTTTAGAACCGGCGTGATGTGCATCCGGCTAGATGTTCCGGTCAGCACTCTAGCGGCTGCATTTTGCACTAGCTGCAACTTCCGAACCATCTTCAAGGGCAGCCCCATGTAGAGAGCACTACAATAGTCCAATCTAGAGGTTACCAGAGCATGGATAACTGTGGCCAGGTCGTCTCTATCCAGAAGAGGCTTCAGTTGACAGACTAGCTGTAGTTGAGAGTAGGCACTCCTGGCCACGGCCTCCACCTGAGCTTCAAGTGTTAGCGCAGAGTCCAGGAGTACCCCCAAGTTACGCACCTGTCCCTTCCAGGGTATTGCATACTGATGACACCTCACTCCAAAACCCCGGATGACCTCTCCCAACGGCTTCATATAGATGTTAAATAGCATGGGAGATAAGATCGACCTGAGGAACCCCACAAGTGAGTTCCCAGGGTGTCGAACCAGTGTCTCCCATAGCCACTATCTGAGATCTGTTCTGGAGATAGGAGTAGAACCAGTGCCAAGCATTGCCACTCCTAAACTCCGTAGTCTCTCCAAAAGGATACCACGGTCAATGGTATCAAAAGCCACTGAGAGGTCCAGGAGAACCAACAGGGTAGCATTCCCCCTGTCTCTCTCCCGGATAAGGTCATCAACCAGGGCGACCCCCAGGTATAGGGCAGGATAAAAATGTAAATAATAAATAAAATAATGTGCCAAAGGGAGGCCCTTGGTGGACTTGTTGGAGCAGAACACCAGCAATTGCAGAAAAGTTTCAAAGGGCCTGCTGTAGGAAGTAACAACAGTATGAAGAAGGACCTTCTACTGGACTGATCTGAAGACTGGGCACAGAAACAGACAAATGGAAGCAGTGGCATTCAGAGGGTTGCTTCAGGGCTGTGACAAAGAGAACTTCCAGGAGGTTGTCATGCTCAACCTCTTTTTTTTTTTTTTTGTATATGTGCAGTGAGCTACTGAAACTGAATCTGGCACTGTGCTGAAAGAGCCCAACCAGAGGGATGAACATCTGGGAACACGCCAGATTGTTGATGATTATGTGGGCAAAGAGGTGCGTCTTCACCGCCCTCCTGAATATATATAAGGAAGGGGCAAAACGCACCTCGAGGGGGAGGCTATTCCATAGTCTAGGGGCCATCACAGAGAAGGCTCTCTCCCGGGTGCCCACCAGCCTCACTACTGAAGGTGGTGGGATGACCAGGAGGGCTTCACTACTCGATCTTAAGGCACGGGCAGGTCGATACGGGAGTAGGCGTTCCTTCAGATATTTGGGGCCCTGCACTACCTTTCATTCCATTTTGAGACTGAAGTGACCCGGCATCGCTTTGGGTCTGTCTGCTGGTCTTGCTATGATTTATTTATTTATTTATTTATTTACATTTCTATCCCGCCCCATACCCGAAGGTCTCTGGGCAGGTAACAACAGATTAACACAGATTAAAACAGGATACACATTAAAACAGATACCAATTAAAATGAAATACAGATTAAAACAAAATGCATGTTTAAAAACACCTTAAAAATTCAACAAATTTAAAACCATGCACTCCCTGGTGCATTAATAGTGGTGTCATTGTAAGTAAGTGGAGGGGGAGAATAAAACCTCAGCTGAAGGCCAAGGCAAACAGGTATGTCTTTATAGCCCTCCTAAATAAATACAAGGAGGGGGCATGGCGCACCTTGAGGGGGAGGCCATTCCACAGTCTCGGGGCCACTGCTGAAAAAGCTCTCTCCCAGGTGCCCACCAACCTCACTACTGAAGGTGGCGGGACAACCAGGAGGGCCTCATTGTTGGATCTTAAAGTACAGGCAGGTCAGTATGGGAGAAGGCATTCCTTTAGATATTTGGGGCCCAAGTCATTTAGGGCCTTATAAGTCAAAGTTAACACCTTGAATTGGGCCCGGTAGTGAATTGGAAGCCAGTGCAATACTTTTAAAACTGGCGTAATGTGTATTCAGTTAGCTGTACGAGTCAGCACTCTGGCTGCTGCATTTTGCACTAACTGCAACTTCCGGACCATCTTCAAGGGCAGCCCCATGTAGAGCGCATTACAATAGTCCAATCTAGAGGTTACCAGAGCATGGGTAACTGTGGTCAGGTCGTCTCTATCTAGAAGAGGCTTCAGTTGACGGACTAGCCGTAGTTGAGAGTAGGCACTCCTGGCCACGGCCTCCACCTGAGCTTCAAGTGTTAGTGTAGAGTCCAGGAGTACCCCCAAATTACCTACTTGGCCCTTCCAGGGCATAGCAACCCCATCAAGGACAGGGTATCTCCCAACTACACGAACCCAAGACCCTGTGACACACAGCACCTCTGTCTTGTCTGGATTCAGTTTCAATTTATTCACACTCATCCAGTCCATTACTACCTCCAGACACCTGTCAAGCACTTCAACCGCCTCTCCTGATTCAGATGGTACAGAGAAATAGAGCTGGTTGTCATCTGCATACTGATGACACCTCACTCCAAAACTCCTCATGACCTCTCCCAGCAGCTTCATGTAGATGTTAAAAAGCATGGGAGATAAGATCGACCCCTGAGGAACCCCACATGTGAGCTCCCAGGGTGTCAAATCCACATCTCCCACAGACGCTATCTGGGATTGGGTTTGGAGATAAGAGCGGAACCAATGCTAAGCATTGCCTGCAACTCCTAAACTCCGTAGCCTTTCCAGGAGGATACCATGGTCAATGGTATCAAAAGCCACTGAGAGGTCCAGGAGAACCAACAGGGTGGCATTCCCCTTGTCTCTCTCCCGGAGTAGGTCATCAACCAGGACGACCAAGATGGTTTCTGTGCCATGACCGGGCCTGAAGCCAGATTGAAATGGGTGTAGATAATCAGCTTCTTCCAAACATGCCTGCAGTTGAACAGCGACAGCCCTCTCTAGAACCTTGCCTAGAAAAGGTATGTTAGCAACAATCTGTTGACATTTCTAACAAATCTGGCAGCTGCCTAAGTAGCATTTCCAATTTTGACTTTGCCAACAATGAACATATTGTTGAAGCAGGAGCAGAAGAAAATTCTGCTTGGACACAAATTCTGTTCCTTTTTCCTCATGAGTAAGAGCCAAACAGAACCAGGATTCCATCAAAAGCATTACCAAATAATGACAGGAAAACTTGGATTTAGGGATATACCAGGTACAGCCACACATGCCACAGCATGAAATGAATTATACACAGAGGAAGTTTCCACATATAACTTCAGGGGCCTCAGAAGCTTAATTACATCTTTCCCTGGGAAAACAAGCAATGGCAGTCAAGCTTCCCCAACAGAAGATATTACCTGCCAGGCATAGCAGTAGTAAGATATTTGCTACAGTCTAGGCTGCATCCACAGTATCCATGTGAGACCCAAAAAGCTTTGGCAATTCTATGTGTGCATTAATTCCATGGGAGACATGCAGTGTATCAGTGGGTGATTCTGTACTGTTGGTGACTCCACCTGGGGCCTTCTTCAGACCACACCAGGGTGTGGAATGGAGTCTCCTAATACACTTACTAAGCAGTGCTGAATTGCCCTGTTTCCCTAATAGCTCTAGCACTCTGGTATCTGATGCAGACCACATTGTCAAGGCTTGATTTCAAGCACTCTGGTTAGACTACTCTTCAGTATTTCTTCTGAAACCTCAAGTATCTTATGCTTAACAGGTTCTTTGATAGCTGTGTCAATGTGAACACAGTTTGAAAGCCACTAGTATTCAGGACTACTTGCAACAAATAGCCATGTGATATTTTTGCAGGTTATTTTTAAAGTGAGAGAGAATGAAAAGGTGGTCTGACATTAGAGAGAGAGAGAGAGAGAGAGGTGGCCTTGAGGACATCATTTGGCCCTACAGCCAAGAAGTGAGGCCTGCACCTCCAAAAGCATCCCACTCGCACAAACTTGTTTCCTGCCAGCTCCATTAAAGGTCAGACAATAAATGGTACTGGTAGTGGGCCATTTTGATCATGTCTGCACTGGACAGTAGACCAGTCCAGCAGGGCTGCTTGTAAGTAGTCCATGCAATGTTCCTGCTGGAATACTGGATCAGTAGCTTGTGTGCAGATGGCACACAGGTTATCGTCCGGTATTCCACAGCTGAAATACCTGGCACCATTTCATCAGGTACATGAAAGAGGCACTGGATTTGTGTCACTTGTACACACCTATCCAAAACAGCCTTGGGCTCCAAAGTTAGGATGGGCTGCCCACAGTGTGGGTGGTTCTTGGTATACACCATCAGTGGGCTGGGTTGCCTGTTTCTGGCCAGTGTGATGCAGATAGCTTACATCATGAGGAAGGGGTCTTTTTGTCCAGCCCTTAATGGATCAGGTTGGAAACAGGGCAGGTAAGTCACCCCTGCTACATCTGCCCTTCTGCATGGTGATGGCGGGGGCAAATAGGAACAGCAGGAGCCCTTATTTTCTAGCCTGCAAATAGGTCACCTGAGGGCACTTTCTGTTCTCCAGGGTAAGCTGCAGCCCTAATGGGTGGTTACCATATACTTCAGGCCCTTTCCAGGTAGCCTTTGGAGGCCACATAGATACAACTGGAGAAAGAAAGAGCGCAAAGTGAATACTGCAGAGATTGATGGATGTGCCTGTCTTTTACACATCAGTAGTGATAACATTAAAGTCCTTAATTCTGACTATAACATCTTATACTACAGAAATGTTCTAACTCATCTCCTGTCCTTGACAACAGGCTGCTATGGCCTGGATGCATGAAGCCTTTGCCCCTGATCCTTTCGGGGCCTCATCTCTCCTGGCTTTCTCCTTTCAGCAAGAATTGTTTTTGGAGAGAGTTCCTTCATAAGATATAAGATGACTTTGCTGCAGAATGTTTCTTTCCCCCTGGTGTGTGTGTGCATATGTATGCGGGTAACTCACACCCACACAACAGCCTTGTGATTTACGGTTTACTATAACAAACCTCCCAAGCCAAGAAAATCATCATCATCATCACCAACTGTAATTACAACAGAACAGAGACAAATAGTTTGGCTAGCAGCCTGCTTTTGTCTTGAGGCCAGGTAGAGTAAAAAAAAAAAATATCAGAGAAGCAAGAAGTGTTCTTTGTCCTTTCTGTGGAGGCTTTTAGCTCATGTGTGAGAAACTGAGGAGTGGCCAACATGGTAACTTCCAAAAAAATATATATCAGAGAAGCAAGAAGTGTTCTATGTCCTTTCTGTGGAGGCTTTTAGCTCATGTGTGAGAAACCGAGGAGTGGCCAACATGGTAACTTCCAGATACCGCTGGACTATAATTCCCAATGGACGTGCCAGATGGGCTAATGGAGAATCAGAGGGTTCATTCTGTTGCAGAAACTCACACTTTACCCTGAGTCATGCCATTCATTCTGCTACAAATCAGAATCCCTTAACTGAAGATCAAACGAGATCTTACAACATAGACCAAAAACTTATTTCTTCTCATTCAAACATCTGCAAATTGCAACTATGAAGGGAGAGACACCGAGTGGAAGTGGAGACTCCCTCCCTCGGGTGCAGGTCCCAAGGGTTTGACACCACTGGGCACAGCACATTTGATCATCTAACATAACTGGGAAAAGCAGGATGTGGAAATCATGAATTCATGAATAGGAATACCTGCTCCTTTGCATTCTGCTGATCCTGGGACCTTAGCAAGTATCAGTATATCCCCCACCCGACTGGAAGCCACCATTCCACTCTTTAATGACATCTCTTCCCAAGGTACTATTTGTTCCATCGAGGAAAAATATGCACACACAGTGAAACAATGAGGCTTCTCTATGCAAAAGATGCTGCATCCTTATAGCAAATAATGGAAGAACACCCATTAATCTGAAAGAAAACTCATTTCATAAATAGTAGGCAAGTGGACCATCACTGGTCAAACTGCAAAATAGCTGTTCAAAACATCAGAGCAGCTCCACCTGATCTGACTATCTAACCCAGTGGTTCTCAACCTGGGGGTTGGGATGCCTTTGGCGGTCGAGCTATCCCTTCAGAGGGGTTGTGACAAGTCTCCCACCGCCCTTCCCTCCCACTTCCCAGCTGCTCTAACCGTGTGGTTGGGGGTCTCCACAACATGAGGAACTCCATTAAGGGGTTGCAGCATTAGGAAGGTTGAGAACCGCTGATCTAACCCAACATTCTCTTTGTCCAACACCTTTGAGAAGGTCTCAAGGCACAGAAGTCTCCTGTGCTCTTTTTTCAAATGGTAATGGAAGGTAAACTCTCTGAATGTGGAGGCTCTGGTCTGTGGTGTACAAGCTGACAGGATCCTAGGATGTTGCTGTCTTTTCAACAGGACTCCATATTTCTGAATATACATGTAGACCTACTTCCTTTCATAACAACATAAGAGGAGCCCTGCTGGATCAGGCCATCACCCATCTAATCCAGCATCCTGTTTTCATCTGTCCTAGCTGAACTGCTCATCAAGTTCATGTTCTAGAGCTACTCCTACAGGTAAACAAGGAGAACAGATTCTTATCTTCCTTTGACTAACTCGACAGCCCTAAAGGGCAATATCACCACTTCCTCCTGGATCAACCTGAGTAGAGATCAACCTATTAACAGTCTGTTATACTGGGCTTTGTTTATGGTGATGAAAAATTAAGGCTACAGTCACAGTGGTAATTAAAAACAAACAATGGCCACTGAAAGTCTAGAAAGGAAGACAGAAGAGGAACTACAGATAGGCTGCAGCTAAAAGGCCAAATACAACCTAACATAGTAAAGGACAACCCTATGGGTACCCTTATGGGGTCCAGAATCATTCTTTACACACACAACACAAAAGTTAACTGAGATGCCATTCCAATGGCACATCCCAACACTTTGTGGAGGTCAATGAAGCAAAGAAGGATGTCCAGTTGACCTATTTGCATGGTTTGGCTCAGTGTGAGTTGAACCATAGCAACATTGCATTAGCTCAGTGTGACTCATTGAGGAACACACAGCCTTGATGAACTGACCAGCCAGCAAGGCTCTGCTCCCCCTAGAGAACAATGGGGGAACCCAGCTTGCTTTCCCCCTTCCATATGAGCCCCCCAAATGGGCTGCCAGCAGCCCCCTGATCTCCCCTCAGTTAGCAATAAATACAGAAGGTTGAAATATTGTTATGTTTGCATACCCCAAAAGAAGGGATCAGGGAGGGAACTCCTCAGTATCCTCCGCAGTGCAAGTGGAGCTATTGCACACCTGCTGGGACTTCAACCAGCTGCTGACTGAGAAAGTCACACAGAGCTTCTCCCCTTGGGCTGAGAGCTGCAAATCTTTACGTCATGCACTGGCCAAGGCAACCAACTGGCTACTGCCTGGCAGAACTACTTCACAACTGAATGCAGGGAGAACTGTTAAGCAAATATTGCAAGCATTCTTTCTCTTGGCTTGCAGCACTCAGTGATCAGAAATTCTGTCTGCACTCAAGCTACATGGGGTCCACGCTCTCAGAGGACTGTTGCCCCAGTTGATGCACAGAATGAAGAGTTGCAGAGCTGGGTGGCAGAGTGCATGTCAAAAGTTGCTTCTGACTTGAAGGATCGCTCGGCTACAAACAGCCCCATCTCCAAGCATGAGCTTGTCCTCACTTTCTATTGCCTGCCCTGAGCTACTTCCTTTGAAAAAAGCAAAAGTACAATGTTTTATTCTTTAGGCTGGCTTAGCTTGCAAACAGGCACAGTAAGCCCAGCTTCTTTGAAATGAGCTGGTTTGTGATGAGCTGTCTTATCCATCTCTACAAGGCCCTTTGCACATGTGCAAAAGTCCACTGTGGTCAACACTGCAACAAGCTGAACTCAGCATTAGCAATTAGCCGTAGGGTTAATGCCTTGTTCAAGTTAACCTTTGGTAAATTTATTTCTTTGCTGGATTTATATACCATTTATTTCAGAAGATTCATTGTCATTTACAACAGAATACTAAAAGACAACAATAAAAAGAGTTAGTTTATGGTCACCCTATTAAAAAATACCAAAGGCACGAATAAGAAAAAATCCTTGGCTCTCATGAGGTATTTGTAATCAGGACCAGGAGCAGAGGCTTTTTGGTTGCAGCCCCAGCTCTCTAGAACTCTTTGCCAATCAAGATACAGACACAGCTGATTCATTAAATCCTTAAAACTGTATTTTCTAAGATCTATAGATCTAAGGAATTAGCCAAATGGACAGAATGGGTCCTAATTGGACAGGAGAGATGGATTTGACCATATCCAGGATCCGAACCCTGTACATAGTTTGAACTGGATCCTAAAGCTGACAGGTAGTCAAAGCAGCGACCAAAGCAGGGATGGGTACCATCACACTATCATATTTTTTGCAGTAAGTTGATCAGCAGGCTACTGCCTTTTGGACCAGTTGAAGCTTTTTAGTTGATTTCGAATGTCATCCAAACATGACTTAACATGAGCCTGAATCACTGAAGCCTTTGCCTGTTGCATGAAACAAAAGCTCCCTTCACTACTGACGCCATTTATTGTTTGGAAAGGAGGGAAGGACTTATAAGGAACCCTATATCATGCAGTTTGCCTTTTGCAGACCTCTACCACTCTTTTAAAACCCAGCTATCAGAAAAGCAGTCACTGTGCCTAGGTGAAAAACTCAGAAGTGCTCCAGTCTCAGAACTTTCAAGGGTCAAGCTGATCTGCATTAGCCAGTTGCACTCTTCCTTGTCCTTACTCAAAGCTGCCCCCAAAGCAGACCAAATTATGCAAACTAATTAGACGTGTTGGCCTCTCTACTTTATTTGCATAATTTATTCTGGTCATAGAATTCTGCTTGCTTTGGAGTGCAGTTTTTAGTTACTTCCATTCCAAAAATTTATGCATGCTCTTAGAAGCACAGAATATGCAAATGGCTGTCTCAAGTCTCCTTCCCGTTCCAGGCTTCTGTAGAGGGACGAAGCTGATTAAATGGATAAATCTATTGGAACTGATGATTCAAGAGATTTGTGGGATGTTCAGCTTGTGACCTTTTCCTTCCATTACACCCATTAGCCCCCCCCCCAAGCTGAAGGAATCTAAACAGAAAGAAGAGAGGCTATCCATGTGGGGAGTCTCATATTTGCCCACCCAACCCATAAGTAGCCCCTGTGGCTTGGACCCTAGTTTCTTAAGCCAAGGTTTAGGAGTCAAAACAGAAAGCAATGTGGCAATTTGCAGCCTTCAAAGAAGGCAGGATCAGTCCCCCACCCCATCATGCATCACTTGGCTACCCACAAAGAGTTCTTCTATGCCTTGCGGCTCTGCTATGTATGAGCAATGAGAGGTTTTCCCCTCCCCATGTTCTGACTGCCCGGCACGCTATGAAGCCCCCCCTATTTTTCACTGTCACCCCAATCCAACCATGGCTGCGTGCAGAGCAGAGAAGCACTGAAGCAGAAGAGACTCTGATCTGTCCTGACAATCTGGCCCAGTTTCTTGCTGCCGCTGCAGCAGCCAGGGGTGTGGAGGAGGCAGCTAAGGGGGAGCCCAAGGTTAGTGGGAAGTGGGGAGGAGGGAGAGGAAATGGCTGCTTGTGATACAATGCAAAAGTGCCTCTGATAATTAAAGCAGAGAGCAACTAAGTCAGAGAGTCTGGAAACCTTGACATACAGTACATGTCCTAGCTTTCAGAAAGGAAGTCAGGAAGGTTGGAGGAAAAATGGAGGATGTTCAGTTTAAAGTCATTTCTGCCCTTGCCTGGTATTCCAGAACAAGGTGTCCTCCAGTCCATTTAATTTGAACAGGACCAGTGACATTCTGGTCCAGAGCTGTCCTAAGGGCTCCCTACCCTGGTTTTAGCAGTGGACCTATTTGAAAAGATCTGGAAACACACTGTCTGTTCCAGTCCAGGTATTGACACTTCTACACCTGGTTCAGAACAAGGAAAATGCCACAGCCTCAATGCTGAAGCTTATATAAGCCCAAGATAAGCTTTGAAGATAAGCTTTAAAGCTTGCATAAGTTTCAAAGATGGGGCTCTAGTGCTTTATATTGTTCCTTGTGCAAGCTTGGAAGATCATCTTAAAACCTCAGACAGGGAGGTAGTTCAGCTCTGCCACTGTGCAACAGACATGATGTTGGAATGATGGGAACATGGGCCAATCACAAGGAAGGGTGGGTGGTGCTTTAGGCCGAAGTCCATTTTGTGTGGTGCTAACCAGAGAAGGCACATCCACATTGCAAATGGCATTGGCTTGGAACAGTCAACATCCCCACTCAAGATGTAGATGAAACCTGCCATGCTTGATCTGGAAAAGGTTGTAATGGATTAATCTTGGGGTTCTGGTGGACAACCCAATGAAAGTGTTGACTCAGAGCACAACAGCAGTGAAAAAAACATTAAATGCTAGCGGTAATGAGGAAGGGGATAGATCTATGATGAGGTTACATTTGGAATATTGTGTTCAATTCTGGTTACTACCCTCAGAAACGCTACTGTGGAACTGGGAAAGGTGTAGAAAAAAGCAACAAGAATTCTCAAAAGCCTGGAACGCCTTCTTTATGAAATCTTGCTGCAGTGTCTAAGCCTCCTCAGCTTTGAATGACAGCATTTAAGACTGAAGTACTTCCTGATTGAAGTGTATAAAATTATTTTCTGTATCACACAACACTAGAACCAGGGGCACTCTATGAAGCTAATGGGCAGGAGAGTTGGGACTCATAAGTGGAAGCATTTCTAAATTCAGAGGGCCATCTGTCTATGGAATTTACCATAAGAAGTGGTGGTGACAGCAATCAGCCTGGATAACTTTAAGAAAGGATTAGCCAAATTCATGGACCACAGGTGTATCAATGGCTACTCGAATGGATCTATAGGTACTTGCTCCAGGTTGCAGAAATAAGCAGGATACCTCTAAGGCAATTTGCAGGGAGTTGAGAACAGTTGAAGGTTTTGCCTTTGTTTGTCTTCTGTTTGAGAGGCCCAGAAGCAATTGGAGGGCCACTGTGTGAGACAGGATGCTGGACTAGGTGGGCTGTACCCTGAAACAGCAGGGCTCCAGTTTGGTCTCGTGGTAAGGGAGCCGGACTCTTATCTGGGAATACTGGGTTTGATTCTGCACCTCCCCATGAAGCCACCTGGGTGACCTTGGGCTAGTCACAGCTCTCTTATAAGCTCTCACGGCCCCATCTATCTCACAGGGTGTTCTGTTGTGGGGAGAAGAATAGAAAGCTTTGTCAGCTGCTTTGAGTCCTCTTAAATGGGTGAGAAAAGCAGGGTAAAAAAGTCAACTCTTCTTCTTCCTCTTATATTCTTGTGTTATAAATATATATATACACACACATACACACACACACAAACATACATACATACGCACGCACACACACTGCAAGTAGGCATAGGGCGAGGAAAGGAGGAAATTAGTTCTTTGTCCTTTCTAATCAAAAGCTAAATTAATGGCTAAATTAATGAAATAAACTTGAAACTCTAGTTCTTGCAACAGAAGAAAAATGCGTGTTGGCAAGGGTGATAGTTTCCCTCCTATAGTTATCAACAAAAACAATTTGATTCAGGGCAGCAAGGGTTTAGTACTCACCACCAGCATACCATCAGAAGTGTCCATACCAGCTTTTCTTTTTAACAACACACATACATTGTAGGGCAAACGAGACAGAATCCATTTGGCTTCACTTCAGACATTTATTCCAGCCTGTGGTGAACCTGGCCTTATAGCAAAATCAAGAGAAAATATAGGCTTTTGAGGTACTGGAAAAGCATTTTAAAGGAGCAAGGAAAGGCTGCATCACACACAAAAGGATAGAGCCTTCTGGGATGTCATAAGAAGGACAACGCATTGGTGATAATTTATCGTCATTTTGTTTCTAGTTTCAAAGGGAAGATGCTTCTTCTGAAACCAGAATAATTTGATTACCTTAATTTGGTAGATAAGTAAAATCCAGCGTAGCAAGAGGAGTGTAGTGGCCCAAAGACCAAGAAGTCCTTGAGTTCAAATTCAAACTCTGTCATGGAACCTCAGTAGGTGACTTGGGATCAGTCATTGCTGCTCAGCCTAGAACTACCTCACAGGGTTGTCATGAAGATAAAATGGAAGAAAGTGCCATGTATTCCCTCAAGCTCTTTGAATGAAAGGCAGGACACAAATGAACTTAACACTCATGTACTATATTTTCATGCTATCCTGAAGCCTTTGAAAGGTTATCGGAGCAGCTTATAAAATGTTAAAGACACTGTTGAGGGGCAACTGCTTAAGAGTTATTAGCTGCTACTTGTTCTGTCTGTTCTGCATTGCTGGATGATATTTGGATAAGACAGAGACCAGTGCACCACAGGTTTGCGCGTGCACGTTTTTCAACCTGAATTGCCCCAGCAACACAACCTTCCTGCCAGAAAGCTCTCCCAGTTACATGGCCACATTATCCGCAATCTCTTGCATTACATCAAATCCGTCTTTTTCTTCTCCATCACAAGGCCAGGCCAATCCATATTCTTTCCAGCCTTTTCTTTTAGCTATAGGCTCAGGGAAATTGTTGCTGCCTGTAATTGATTGTGACTTCTGGTGCACCTTAAGTGTAATTGGGGAGCACTGTGTGCCACCTTGGCCTCTTTTGGATGCCATAAACAAGTAATAAATACTTTAAAATTGCAGTAGTGGTTATTTAGAGGCAGAAGCAAGCAGGTTAATGCCAAGAAGCATGCCACAGTGGTACCCAGTGCCAACAGCTTCAAGCAAACCTGAATCCTTGCAAGGCATTTCCTTCTCTTGTCTTCCCTGGCAGTCAAATTTTTCTCAGTCCCCTCCTCCCCCATAGCAGGTGTTTGGCAAAGGTTCAAGCTCCGTTCCCCAGTGCATCCTTCTCTACTCCCACCATTATAAGTGCCTCTAGGGTGTGCCGGAGTCAGCCGACAAACGCAAAGGGCAGCCAAAGCAGCAGATGATGCCACTTGTTCAGGGCAGGATGGAAGGTGACCCTTACCCAATTCTATCCATTACATCCGCCCCCCAACACGCAGGCACAACCATCTGTGACATGGCAACCAGCCGGATCCAAACACTGTAAACATCACCCAGGCAAGTCAAAACAAAACCTGAATCAAAATGCCTGTGTTCATTTATTGATTTAATCCTTGCATCACCCCCACCCCCTGCTCTGTCCTACTTTTTCCAAAGAAACTCAAGGTAGCAACAAATCAGCCAAACAACATAAACAAATAGTAGTCCCCAAATTAAACCTAATCATACAATCAAGTATTAATCTAAACACATTTAAGAATTCCAAAACAACCACCCAATCAAAACTTACAAACAAGTAGCAAAAAAGCAGCCAGCGAAGAGAGAGAGAGACTGAGAGAAGCATCAGTTAGACTGAGGCTTATGAAAAGAGCCAGCTCTCAGCTTGGCCTTCCAGGGAATTTCACAGCTTCTGTTCAACCTTCCAATTCCCCTCTGTCTCTTTGCCACATGCCTCTCGCTTTCCAAACCTTGTCTCTCATAGCCTCCTCTTCCTTTCAGACCTATGTGATTCATTTCAGAACGTGGTGCTGTTGGGTCCTAGGATACGTTTCAAACACAAACGTGAGAACAACAACAAAAAAAAAGGATTATTGTTATAGTACTTGCTTGCAGTGGAATTCACGCCATGTTTCCAGCCCAGAGTGGTGAAAGAGCACCCCAAAAGTTAACCTCCTTCCCTCCCCAAAAAGGATCTACAGCCAAGCCCTACTCAATTCAGATTAAGACCTTTTGTTTGGCAATGGGACAGGATAGCTTATGAGCAGTTCCTGTGCCAGAAATGTTTATTTGCTATCTAGTGGTGGAGAAGGCACCCCAGTTATATACGACATGGTTTGATGGCCTAAGATCCAAGGGAAAGCATATACAGAATTGCAAACAAACTAGACTTTACAAAGCACCTGCTGTTTCAGGTGCATTCTCTAGATCTCTTGGACAAATGTTACAAGACTTGTTCAGTCAGTCAACCATATCTTGCAAGATGCTCCTTTCTTCCCTTCCTATTGGTACGTTTCTGTTCCCTGCTGTCCTACATGAATATGTGCACACAGAGACAGGATTTGGTGGCCACCTAGAAGCCTTTGACCGTCTCAGATTATTTTAGAACAGCCTCAAGGATTTCCCATAGAGATGTGTACAGTTTTGTGAACTTAAGAGTTTCCTTTCACATTATTCCCCCATTCCCTTTGACTCCAGTCTCATTAGCGCCCAGCAACTAAACTTGCTTTTAGGGGGACTGATTACATTATAGATGAGCAAGAATATTCCTCCAAGGAATCCAGAACAACATAATTTCTCTCTCTTTCTCTCTCTCACACACACACTTCACCAAACATCTGTTAAAGAAGCTTGTGCAGAGAATCTGTACATTAGCCAAGATCTGCATGAACTTAAAAACTAAACAAAACTTTAAGATTTGAAACTGGTTAATCTCTCTGCTTCTACAGCTATATTCCAAAACCATTGCCAAACTCATGGGCTAGCTCTAGGAACCTGGGAGGCTGAATGTGGAGAAGCATTTCTCAATTTGGAAAGCAGGAGCCATGTTGCACAAAGAGAAAACCATGATTAGGATGATCCACTGTGTTTAGTTAGCTGCCTTCAGTCTTGAAAACAGTGGAGTTTTAAATCCCACTCCATGCTCTGAAGATCTTCTCAAGCTTTGAATGAATCTTTCAGTCTAGTTTGGAGGTAGCTTCACTGAATCAAAAGGTGGTTGAGCCTTCCCTTAGCTAAATCTGTCACTTCTTATAGATGAGACTAATACCTGTCATAACACAAATCCAACAAAGGTATAAGAATGATGCCAGAAGAGCCCCTGTTAGAGACCCACAGTAAGCCATAAACTGGAACAGCCTGTTTTTTATTAGTTTTAGTATAGGATGGGCTCTCATCAAGCCTACATGTTTTCTAAGATATTGGTAAGCTCTAGCCCTTAGTTTTCCCAAAGGAGCAGGAATTGTGTCTGGCAACAAACAAAATATAATATGAGCCTGCCCAGAAGCTTTGATGAAATGAAACAATATGGAATAGGAAAAAAAAAGAAAAAATGTACAAGTTGTGTTCATAACAAGAGAACTTGTCCTTTCAGATCTGGAATTCCACCACACTTGTACTGTGCAATAGGTGTGGGAAATCTATGATCTCTTTCTGTGACAGATTCTCTCCCCTCACTTTCCATATACCTGAAGAGCCATGTATAAGAATACACAGTGACCTTTTGGAATATGAATCCCTAATACTGCATTGAAACAGAGAATGGTTAGAGGCAATACCTGTGGTGTGTGCACTCACATGCATGCACGCACAAACATATGCATGCCTTATGACATCCACAGCCTTTTATACCTCCCCATGCCGTGGATGAAAGCAATCCTTAATTCTGCTATCAACATAAGAATTGGTTTCACATGCTTCTTCCATACTGGGAGTTTAGTCTTGTCACATAATACTGATGCACAAAAAGACTCAAAGATCACCCATCACTGCTTTGGCTATAACCTCACACATTCACATCCCTCCCTCCTTTCACTTCCATGCCAGTATGGTACAACAGCTCACATTTTCAGGTTGGGTGATGCAAGCTTGGAGGGTCACAGATGGTACTATGATCAGAAGTGTCCTGGGCTCCATGCTAGAAATGCTTACAGAGTTTGTGCAATCTGCATTTAAGCACACTGACCTGATTTGCAGTTGAAACAGAAGCTATCTGAGCTTATTTTCACATCACCAATTTTTGTTCTCAGCTTACACTATATAAAAATAAAGCATATACAGTATGTATTTTAGGTTAAGAAACATATGGAAATTAACATCTTATGGGAAAGTGTCCAGAATGAGCCTTTTTTAAAAAATAATACACTCCACAACAATACTAATCTTAATTTGACTAAAAAGAAAAATAAAGAAATTTGATTTGCAAATGGGGTAGAACAGGTATGAACATGTGCAAACATGGCAGAGATTGATGAAACAGCTGATGTGCCCATTATCCTTCTCCAATGTTTTAGCATAAATATCAGTCTGGGTCAACACACAGGATCTCCAGGAAGGTTCAGTTTATTTTCTGATTGCATAAGAAGTGTCTCACTGGACTGTACCCATGGCCCATCGGTTCCAACATCTGTTCTCACAGAGGGTAACCAGCTGCACAAGAAGGCCCACCAGCAAGATACAAGCACACAGCTTGCTCTGCTTGCAGTCTCCCAGCGGGTGGCTTTTGGAGATGGACCACCTCCGACTCCTCTTAGGGCTAACAATCATTGATAGCTTTGGCTTCCAATAACTGGTTTATACCATTTTTTAAACAAGCCAAGCAAGTAACCAACATGACATCTTATGGTAGAAAACTGCAAAGTTTGACTATGTGTAGCACACAAAAATATTTCCTTTTGTCTGTCCTCATTTGTCCACTGGGTGATGTTTAATTCTAGCATTCTGAGAAAGGGAGAAAAATCCTCCTATCCATTCTATCCACACCATGCATAAAGCACCATTATGTCTCCTCTCCTCATTTGTTTCCTAGATTAACCCCCCTCCCCAGATGTTGTAGCTCTTTATTAGGTACCCCTCCAACCCCTTGAGCATTTTAAGCAAGACCTGTATCATAGGAGTGCTCAAAAGGGCTCAAGTAACACACAGTCTGGTACTGTGGGAGCACCCAGTTTGCCTTAAGTGCTCCTTAGAGTGCTATAATGGTGGAGTGATGGGAAGTGCTTTCAGAGCACTCCTCATTGCTTTGCACCCCTTGCTGTGTCCACACTTACTGCTGGACAACACCCTTCATTTTGCTGAGCAGAGGGAAAGGGACAGCTTTCACAGCTATTTCACTCCCAAAAGCCAGGAGCAATATTTTGTATGCTGCAAGTTCCACCATTGTGCAGAAGCTGCCCTTCTATGAACCTTCAACTCTCTATATTTTTTGAGCTACAACCACCAAATCTGCACTCACTGTTCCAGATGCAGCTACACCAGTGATGGCGAACCTTTTGAGCTTGGTGTGTCAAAATTCGCAAGAAAACGTAGCTTAACTCGGGTGCTGTGTCACATCTAGAAATATCCATAATTTTGTGATACTTGTAGTTCTAGTAAAAAGTTATATTTTTGACATATGTATTTTATTAAAAGCAAAAACAAATAATTCTTTACATTAGTGCCTTTTGTTGCTAAATTTTCAATTGAAAGTTGGTATTTCATACACTTCAAGAACAAGCAAGAATACACGTCCAGTTGCCTGGATGACCATGTGTGTCACCCAAAAGGGCTTGGTGTGTCACCTGTGACACGTGTGTCATAGGTTGGCCATCACCGAGCTACACTATCAATTTGTATGAGGACATTCTAATAGTTGCAACTATGTTTTTTAATCCCATTTAAAAATTGTTGGTAACATGAGATTGGCCTTTTCTTTGGAATAGATACACAATGTGTTGACACTTCCATCAAACTGTCTATCATTACTCCAAGATCCCTTCCCTGATCTGTCACAGTCAGCTTTGATCCCATTAGGGAATATGGTTAGGATTTTTAGCTCCAATGTACGCTGCTTTGGAAGCACTGCTCCCAGGACAGAACCTTAGGGAATTCCACTTGTTACATCTCTCTGTTACGAGAAATGGCCAATTTGCTCATACTCTGATTTATATTCCTTAGACAGTTGCTTATCCATAACAGAATCTGTCTTTCCATTCTATGACTATTAAGTTTTTGGAAAAGTCTTTCATGAGCAACTTTATCAAAAGCTTTTTGAAAATCTAAGTAGATAATTTCTACTGGATTGATCTTATGTGCATACAGTATTTGTTACCGTGCTAAAAAACTCATGAAGGTCAGTTAGATAATATATGAGGAAATTCTGCCTATGTTGGCTACCTATGAGCAAGTCTGTCCTCCAACTGTTTGGTAAACCACTGAATACAATGATTGATCTCCTACCTATCATAAAGTTCACGATTTTTGCAACAGTCTCACATTGCAGGGCATGGAAGTGACAGTGAACAGTGGCCTGCTAACTGACAAGGAATGGGTAGCAGATCTAGAGCTGCAGGCTGGAGATGGGGCAAGATGATTGCTTTCCACTAACTTTGCAGAAGTTCACCCTGAAATCAATACATAATGAAAACACATTTTCACACTCTGGTATGCCCTAAAACTAGGTATGGTGAAAGTAAGTTCCCACGTCCTCAAACGTACACCTATGACTTATGTATACTGCACTTGATTTTATGCCAGTGAGGACCATATGAAACATCTATTATGCAAGAATATATGACTAGGAAGATTGCAGGATGTATACAAAATTACATGATCAATCTTGAAGCCTCTTCCTCTATGCTGCTGGAAATCCCAGACAGATCTTTCTCCTACATCAGCTTCTGAAACTCCATGCCATTTGACCCACATCATTCTAAACTTGCTTTCAGAGTGTTAAGACTGAAAAACCTTCAAGTGTGAGGACACGGAAATCTGGATCTGGCATCAACTGTAATGCAAACATAAAAACAACTAAGTCTGTCAAGATGATTTCAGTTCAATAAATCTTGAACTGAAAAAGAAAAAGAATTGTGCATGTATATACCTTATCTTCACACTTTCATCTGAAATTTCTAGGGTTTGCTACAGTGTCCCATTACATCAAAACTGGGAAGCTATGAAATTCTGATTTACAAACTAGGAATTCAATAGTCAACCACTACAATCAGATCAAAACAGGTTAAGACACTGAGTTGTAACTTCATTAGATGCACATATCAACATGATTCTGTCCCAACTGGCTGTGCATTTAGTGGAAAGCACTATAGCTTAACAACACACAGGATCCTATTGTTCCTATGTACAAACAGGCTGTTTTATGGCCGTTACTCCTGGTGAATCACCAGCTTTCTTTTGTTCCTCTCAGTAATGCTTCATTAACATTTTGTTAGGGCCAATTACTAGAGTTGTCACTGTTTGTTGTTAAAGCTCCTTTGCCACAGTCTCCAGCTCACTCAGAGATCACTGCATTTTCTCTTCAATGCCATCCACACAACAGCTGGCCATTTACACAAGAGCAAGGCTTAGATAGAACTATAGGTAGCAGACTGAAAGACAAACACCTGGACATACTTAAAGCCAAAGTGAGACATGTCACCACAAAAACAATAAATTCCATGGTAAAATCCATTCATGTGCCACATGTATGCATATGTGCGCTCAGGCTTAGGCAATAATCCTTGATGAAAGACCAGAAATGTTACTAACATCTCACTATTTTCATCAGTGACACACTGATAGGGGGTATCGGTAAGGGGAATGGTAGTCACAGATCAGTTTTTATACACAGAGCTTTACTTCATGTGGGCAATTTCTGAGCCACATTTGTGACAAAAGGCCTTTCTGCATTGATCCTTAATCAGAATTCTGGCCATCTTCTGGGCTTCATTTTTTGTACACTGGTGAGGACTAGAGAAGTCCCACCACTGCTAGCCACTGCTGATATGCTCTGTCTGCACTAGATGGGGTGTAACCAGATTGGGGAGCCTAAAATACCCCCTGGTCTGATTCTGGTATGGAAATGAACACCTCAAAAGGAGTCCAACAGGGGCTCCAAGGCCAAGAACATTCATTCCTGGCCTTGGGTAACAGCATGGAGGCAGTATCACAACCACATCGGTACCAGAACCTGCCAGATCTGGACCCAGTGATTTGGATCTGAGCAGATAAGTGCAGAAAGGCCCACAATCTACAAATGTGGATCATATTTCATTACAATTATTTTCTTACATTCAGTAAACTCAGGTTATTGTCATTTGAACTCTGAGTATAAATAACTCATAAACTTCCTGACAGTTTTTTAATTTAACATTTCTACTTTGCCTTTCTGTTCATGGATACCTCAGATCAACTTGCAGGGTAAAAATGACAATGTAACCCTTATGCATTTGTGCAAAGGTTCCACCCAAGGAGTCCTAAATGCTCTCTTGTTCCTGGATGTTCTAGGGACATCTAGTCAACTTTCTGCCATAGGACTGGTGATATAGGGCATTTGAAAAATAATGACCCAAAGATGACCTGGGAGAATAAAAAGATCAGGGCCAGTTGCAGCAGCTGTGTGTTTGTTGCCTTTACCATATGATTATAAGAACTCTAGCTTCTTTTGGCTGCGATGAAAGAACAGAGAAAGACCCAGGCAGGGTCCTGCCTCTTCTTCTGTCTCTTCAGCTCAATGTTTTTTCATTATCTTTGGCTGCATCCAGGTGTCACTTATTCTGCTGCATTTGGATATTCTGAAACAAAGCATAGATATTCTGTAATATCCATGCTTTAATACAGAATATCCAAATATAGCAAAATACATACAGTAAGTGACATGTGGATGTAGCTTTTGATTCATCCCTATTTATCTTAATGAGCTTTATTATAATTTTGCTCCATGTTACCCTGTATTATATAGTATATAGATCATTATTAACTTGCAATTGTTTTACTATGTATAGTTGATTTTTTAATGTGTTGAATTGGATGTTGTTGTTGTTTGCTTTGCATAATTATTATATTTTTTGTTTTGCTCGTTGTGAACCACTTTGAGCAACTTATTAGAACTTATTGTATTTGCACGCAAATACACAAGACCCTTACCCAAAGGGAACGCACAATCCACAGAACTAATTCTACACCTGTAAAGGATCGATTATTCCTCTGTGTTTATCAGAAGCCTGTTGCAGACATTTAGCATGTGGATGGGTTGGGGATATGAAGCTTTACCTTCCCTTTGTGACAGATAGGGCATAACTACAAAAAAAAAAAAAAAAAAATTTAAGGCCAGTGGCTGCCCTGCCAAACCATTCCACATAATCTCTTACACAACTCCACACATCCTACCAGAAAAGTGACAAAGATTCATAAATCTCTAATAAACAGAGCAGACTAGATTGGCCTTTGAAACAGAAATTTTAACAAGCTTTCCAGCTTTTACCAAATGAAAAATTGCTTCCCTCCTCCAACTTCCAAGGCAGCAAGCAGGAGCCAGCAAAGCTAGCCAAGAGGGGTGCCAGCAGGCCGCACGCCAGATCCCATCCCCCAAAGCTGCCTGGCCAGGAACAGAAGTGAACGCTATTGATCTTCAATACCCTTCCTTCCTCCAGACAAATTATTCTAGTGTTCCCCCAGACCAGGCTATTGTTAGAGGAACAAAGGCAAAGAATGAAAAATGGCAGCTCCCAATTCAACCATTAGCAGGAACCAGTAATAGAGCAGTTAACAGAACTGGAGTAAGACTGGAGAAGCAAAAGCTCACATTACTTCATTGATTTTGGACCCAGATGCTAAGGGCCTTTCTGAAGTTACCTTAGGAGTGGTCCATGCAGGGGTTCAGAGGCCTCCCTTCCGCACACTGATGCAGTTTAGAGGGAGACCACATCCTTTGGAAGCATACTGTTTCCACATGGGCTGCAACATAACCCAGTCTAGGCAGTCAAAATGGCCACCCAGGCTAGGATACTAGTGGATCTATTTTACAGGTCTACTAGTGGTCTAGCAGGTGTGAGACCAGCCCACGAGTCATGGGATTATTTAGCAGGGGGACTCATTTTGGCAGCACACAGAATTGCACCACCAAGCTGGGTCTCTCAAGGGCTCCAAGTTCCTAGCCATTGAAGAACCTGGAAGTTGGAGTGGATCACACAACCTATGGTCCTGGAACAGCTTCCCAAGTGTGGAAGGCTTGTTTCAGGACAATATGTACATACCTGTCACTGAACTGCTCCAGGGTGGCCCGCCTAGCCTAGCCTAGCCTAGCCTAGCCTAGCCTAGCCTAGCCTAGTCCAGCCCAGCCCACAATATAGATGTAAGATAAAACGGGAGACAATGTGGTTCATGTATGCCAATCTGAGATCCATATAGGAAAGATAGAAAGAAGTTTAGTAAACACAGACTTTGCCTGACTTACAGAAAGTTTGAAGACCTTTCTGTAATCTGAATATTCTGTAAATCTGTAAAAAGAAAACAACAATGGCCAGAAACAAACAGTAATTCTGAGGTTTTTACAGTTTCTTTCCTCCAAAATGCATTTGGGTGAGAGGGGAAGATTCCAAAGGGCCAGGAGGATGGGGTGTGAGAAGAAGAAGTTGCTGAGAGGTAGAAATTCTGGGCATGCAAGGATTAAACAAAAATTCCATAACTCAGACCAGGATATGTTGGGCTCTATGAACAAATTCTGCCAATCCGAGATTCTGTAAGCCATGTATTCAGTAACCCGGAAAATTAGGGATGTGCACGGATATTATAAAATTTAAAAATCCGATTCAAATTTGACAAATATTGATATTCAAATTCGAATCAGATTTTTGAAAATCCAAATTTCCGAATTTGGCCAAATTTCAGATTCTCAAAAATCCGATATAGATTTTTGAATAATTTGACTGAATAGAACGTCATATATCGCATTGGATTTTCAGGTCTATTTGCGCTTATAACAGGGGATGACAATGGGATGCAAACGGGACAAAAACAATGCATGCAAATTCAAAAATCAGATACGAATGTTCCCGACATTCGTATCATTCGATTTGAATTTGATTTTCAAAAATACGAATTCAGATAACCTGGATTTGAATCGGATTTTTGAAAATTCAGACTTTTGAATTTCGAATCGAATATTCTAATCAACTCAAATTTGAATGTAAAAAAAACCATTTGTGCACATCCCTATGGGGAATGTCTTTAGGTGCCTTAAGCACATGAATATAGATGAATAAGATGTCAGGTAAGTTGCGTGAAGATCAAGACTGTAACCCCAGACACAGAAAAATACTCCAGAAGTTTCTTTGACTCTGCTAAGACACCAGTGAGCAAGTAATATGTTTGAGACACATAAAGAAGCTGCCCTCTATTATTTAAGAAGGTTTCTACCATAACTCTAGTTTTAAAACCCACAAAAAAGGAAAGCACACTTGGGCTGCAGTCATACCTCATGTTTAGTCCATTTTAGGCCATCTTTTAATCTCAAGAATCAGATGTCAAAATGCATTTCTATTGCTTCTCCAAACTATCCCACCCGCCCAGTTCAGATTTGTGACTGGATTATTCCAGCAATGAATCTGTTTCAGTTGCAACAAGGCAAGAAAAGAACAAGGTGTGCCTATTTCCCTCCAAAACTGGGTTCTTTCTGAATATTAGGTTGGGGGTGGGGATCTGGGGGAGACTCAGAGGTCTTTGAGCTATGCTCAGAGTGTGAGATACAAATGGGCACAGACCCAGGTGAAGGATTGCCCATCCAATGGGACCTCCTCGGACCATGGTGCCCACCTCCCAGAACTGTCTTTGGGAGACACAACAGATAAATTAGAAAAGTAACACACCTACTCTATTCTCCATCACTGCTTTTTTCCTCCAAGGCTGGGCCACACCAGGCTTGTGTGTAACATCATCATGCAGGAAACCTCAGAAATGTGGGATCATCATGCCTCCTTCACGATGTCTCACACAAGCCTGCCATGGCCCGGTCCGCTCCTGGTTGCACAGCAGCCTGGAAAAGAGGAAGCAACAATGGAGGACAGTGCAACAGTGCTGATCTTTCAACTTGCCTGGCTGTAAACTCCCCTTCTGCTGCCCTTCACCTTGCCACTGATGTCAAAGAAGACAGGCCTGCATGATGCAGCACCCAGCAGTCCAAGGCCTCTTTGGGCCATCTGCTGAAGGGAAACACCAGTTTGCGCAAATCAATTGCCCCAACTTAATGTGTAATTAAGTTATTTATGGTTCTGTTTACTTGTATTGTTCTGATGTGATTAATTTTACTTCACACCTCTTGTATACCCCATGGTATTTATGGGGAAGATTAATAAACTTTTTTTATATAATATGCTATTATTAGGATTAGTGCTGACATTTATGATGAAGAAGGGGCAGTCTAGCAAACAAAACACTCCCATCTGTTAACAATCTGGTCAAATATAGAAATTGGGCTCCATGTGTGCTTCCTATATTTTTGTATACAAAGAGCATTCCAAGCTACTGAAAGAAAAAGAGAGCGTTAAGGATTAGGGCTTAACCAAGCCATCTTTCTGCTATACAGTCAAATCCCCGTACCACTGATTCAGTATCCACAGTTTCAGTTAGCCATGGATACCGGATCAGTTCACCCCCACCCGCCCACCCACCCCGCAGGCGCCATAAGGGAAGAGTACCAAGAACCGGAAGGCCTATTTTGGAATAGGTGTGTAAGGCCACCAGAGCCTGTCCCAAAGTTTAAGGGGGCACATGGGAAGCAGGCGGGAGGCGTTCGGTGGTGTCACACATCTATTCCAATGCTCTCCAGAGGCCAAAATAGGCCTTCTGGAGGCCAGAAAAGCACTTCAGGTTCTGGGGTTGCACGACCCCAGAATCGGAAGGCCTGTTTGCAATTATCCACAGTTTCAGGTAACTACGGTAGGAGCTAGAAGGTATCCCCAGCAGATATAGGGGTCCAACTGTACCGGTTTTCTACCTGCAAAATGATCCTTATTAAAATCTCTTACCAGTTGAAATCACCAGTTGAAATAAGAGCTATTTCACAAACACACCATGCTATGTGGGGTCGAATTTGGGTAGGATTGAATGATCTGGTCCAAGCTGAAGGGGATGGCTGGGGATGGAAGACATGAGGTGTTTTTGCACTTCGCTTCCCATCTGTTGGATGGGAAAGGAGTGAAATCAACAAACGGTTACTAGTATTCACACTTGCAAGTGCTAATAAATGTTAGCCTACCTCCCCCTCCCATGATTGAACACTTACCTACTGTTTGATTGACAGCTAGCCCTCTTCAGAGTGCCACCATCTTGTGCGACATGCCCTCCATGACTGCGTGAGCATCAGCATAGTCGCCATGATGATGACGCTCTGTGAAGTTGCAATCATGTCAGGACGTCAGCAGAGCTGCCAGTGCGCTTGTGCTCCAGCTCTTTTGACCTCCCCATCCAGCAGAGGTGTGAGTGGTCACTGGCTGAACGTGATCAGGTAAGTTATTTTGTGCTCCATTAGCTAGTTGATAATTTGTCAACTTCTGGGCAGGCACGGAGTGTTTCTATGCTGTAAACACCTCCTGCAAGTGCGGATGCACTTGCCCAGATGTTGCCTAATTATCAACAATGGGCTGAAGTGCAAATTGACCCATGGTAGTCCCTAGTCTCTGAAGTTTCCAGTCATTTTTTTTAGCCAGACACCCAGAAGTGGTACAATTCCAGGGATGCTTGCCTGAGCTCAGTGAAACTGCACCAGGCTCCATGTGCCAGGTAGACTACCCAGCTGCTTGCTACCATCCACACACGAGTGGTTGGGTCTTTCTACAACCAATAATGTCAGAGGGACAGTGGCAAGTAGTCTCTTGTTGGAATGGGGCCTACTCCAACACTGCATCCTATGTAAATATGGCATTTCCATAGAAGGTGTGGCCTCCCGTTAGATTGGTTCACTGACGCCCCTCCCGGTGCTGATCCTGCCAAACGCTCTTGAATCCTATCAACAAGGAGCTGGAGAGGGTTGCTGACATGAACAAGGGGTTCAATTTTAACAGGGAGTCCTACAGTTTCCAGGGTCAAATTATATCATATGCCATCTTACCTATTGATATGGCATCCAGGTGCCCTGTGGATTCACAAATCTATCCCTTATCCTGTGGAGAAGGGTGAAAAGGTAGTCTGCCTAGGGATGATAATGTTCTGACTAAAGTCCAAATTTTAGGTAAGGCATGTTTCCCAAGGAATTCAGCTGTGCAATAATCAGGAGATGAAAGATTACCTGCAGCTTATATAGGGCCAGTCAGGAAACATATTTCAAATATAGAACAACAGATGTGGAACGGGTGTCCTTGAGCAATTTGAGAATCATAAATAATGAACTAAGAAAGTTACAGTTGAATTATTATTGTTCACCTCTATTTTCTTTTCTAATTTTTCTCTAATGCAAAATCAAAGATACTGTCATGGACAAACTAACGTAATAAATCAAATAAGATGCCACATACGTCAGGAACAAGCAAGAGAGGCTATGTTATGTAAATGACATTCAAGGAGAGCTAACTTGAAAAGAAAACCAGTTACGTATTTACTCACAAAATACTTTCAGCCTGCTTAAACATTCAATTTGAAATATAAAGAGGTCATAGAAAAATCTCTGAAGTATTTTTAAAGATTCCCTGTGGAGTAACGTTCAGTGTGGTGGGTTTTTTTTCCTTTCCAAGAATTGCCATAGAGCACCATTCAACATGAACTTTCAAAAGCATTTTTCTCAGCCTTGAAAAAAAAGTGTTGAAAACATCTGGCCTGGCCCACAGGAAAGAATCAGGGAACCAGGGATGAGCACACTAACAGAAGAAAAAAGCTTGATCTGAAAAGATCTCAGTTCTAATTTCACTCCAGTCACCAGTTATCTCTAGCCTGTTACCTGCAGTGCTTTAGAGGTGACATATAAAATCCCCATGCACCCACAAACTTGGTCCCATCAGTATCTCCCACCTCACAGTGCTGTTGTAAGGATAAAATTAGAGCAGCTGAGAAGAACCATCTGTGTTGCCTTAACCTTCTTGGAAGAAAAGTGTGACAGAAATGTAACAAATCCATATTCATCAGTAAGGTAAACGGCCATGACCTACTTTACAGACTAGCTCCAAGGACACAACCAGAGGTAATCATCACAAGTAGCAGGTGCTTGGACAAGAAGTGGCAACTGCACTATGTGGGACCATTAGCCACACTGTCCATTTGCTGGTGTTAAAATGTGTGGTAAATGGTAAAAAAAATGTTCAGAAGCAGCTTAGAGGTGCTAGCATCCACATGCTAGTGCCTTAATCCACATTAAAGGCAAGAAAACACATTTCTAAAATTCACTTTCTGCTCTTTGACATGGACTAAAGGTGGGATGAAAGCACTAGAATCCACAAACTACCACCTGTAAGCTGCTTTTAAAGTGTGCAGATGCACCCAAAATTGCACTATCACTCAAATCCAGCCCAGTCCAAGGAAATGTGAGAAACCATCCAGTACTTCATCTCTGGCATCTAAATTCTTGGTCCATAAACAAGGCCTCTTATTATCCAGGCAGTAGTTAGTTTGCAATAGCACACCAGACTTAATCAGTCCATACTAAAGGAAATGAACCCTGACTGGTTCACTAGAAGGACAAATACTGAAGCTGAAGCTCCAGTACAGGATTCACTAGAAAAGACTTGGTCACAAGGAAAGACTGAATGCTGCCTAAACTGTTGCACTTCCTTGACCCACCCAGTTTGGCCAACCTCAAACCTCAGGAAGGCCAAAGTGGTCCTGGGTGAGCTACCTGAAAGACTTGGAAGAAGCCTTACATTTTTCTCACCATTAGGACCCAAACTCCAGAGATCTCTCCAATCACTCATTGGGTCCATTTTAGTGAAGAACCAGAAAATAACAATCAAACTGAGATACAAAGCTACCCCAGTGTTCTAGGCCTTGTTCTATCTTCTGGGTGAACTGCTGCCAAACAAAAGATTATTGCACTTTTCAAAGTACTAAGACAAATAGTACGCACACATATGGATACATGCACATTCACAATTGTGCACACATTCCCTCACATACCCTATGATAGGAAAAGCCCTTCATACCTATCAACAGACAAAGTGTTCCTGGGATACCAATGTCCAAAGTGCTGCTGCAGCCCTGGCTAAATGTCCATAGGGCACCACTGCAGCACAGACCCAATGACTCAAGGTCACAGCAAAGATGAGGCCAGACTGAGCTGGCAAAGGCTGGAAATGCCCCCCCTTTTTGGGGGGGTAGACAGCAGCACCATGCATTGTGGCTTCCTGCATCTCTATTGCAGCTGAAAATCTGGGCAATTGTTACAAACCAGCCCACAAACAAGATCCTGCTCAGGCGATAAAAATAGCTGCTAAAGCCGTGGCTACCTGGTTATGTAAAGGCTGTCTGGATGTCTGGCTCAGCCTGAGAGACACAGAGAGGGGGAGGAAGAGAAGAACAAGACGGACCCAGCTGGGATCCTTCCCTCAAATGCGCTAATGCAAAGTCTTGTGCATCTTGGGTGACTGTGTGGAATGAACAAAGCCCAGGAGTGGTAAATAGAAGCCTGGGAGCAAATAATCCACTTTTGAATTTGGCTCTGTCAGACAGTCCCTACTTATAGTCCAAGAAGGATATGAGGTCAATAATGAATGCCTGCTCATTGCTGATCTCTTGTCAGACTCCCAGGCACGCCATCTCATTCACACGCTAAAGGGTAAGAATGCCTGTACCACGCTCCCAACTCCGCAATACAGCAAACTCTGATGGCATAAATTAGGTCACATCCTTGCAGGCACCTTCCCACATCCCACTTAAAGTTTCATGGTTTTGTTTTTAGGAATATGTCCTTTCCGACAACATCACTACTATATTATCATGACAACTGGAACCTTGTTTTGAGCACGACATGACTGTGTACAACCATACTTTGCCCTTTTTAATGCAAGAGTGGCTGGGAAAGATGGAGTCCCTGTACCTTTAACAGTTATGCAATGGAGGATATTTCCACTGGTGTCACTTCCCAGAAAATTCCCTCTTCTGCACAACTAATCAAGTGCATGAGTCCTATCAGTGTTAGTAACTGGCCTGTTTATTTGCACAAGAAGAAGCCCCATTCCAGCACCAGATTTATGACACCGCTTTCCTGAATCAACACTACAAAACATTACAGAAGGGGGATATATTACTACTCCCCATTCCTATTTGGGGGGGATGCCAGCAGGTGCAAACGCCACCCAACATTTCAATTGCATGCACCTTCAATTCTAGAATTCTGTGAACTGTAATTTAGTAAAAGTGTTAACAATTATGTTGAGATATCCCAAGCAGACTCCCAGAGAACCATCCACAGGATTTTCTGAAGAAAGAGTCTGGTTACCAATGAAGTTTAAATCCACAGTAGAGACAGGATTAGAAGAAGTATACTGCAGAGCCTCCAAAGTATTTTTAAAAAGAATTGGAAAAGTCCATTTTAAAGATTCAATGCATCAAGAGAGTGGAGTAAAACTGTAGCCCTGTGGACCTCTGTTTTCAGGGGAAAGGAAGCAGTAGGCTACTCATCTGGACTCACTCCTAAAAATGTAGACCATCACTACTGAGAATATATATATATATAGAAAGTAAAATTAAAGAATTACTAGCATTTCAAAAACTCAGGTCTTTTCTGCACTTACTTCAGTTAATTCCTATTAGTGAATCTAGATTAGCTAGACCTAGGGGTGTTTTTCCACTGTCACTAGAAGTACCCATTAAGTACCCATTAATGGGTACTTATTGGGTCCTTTTAGTGACAGTGGAAAAACACCCCTAGATCAACTGCAGGCAGAGGCATCTGCATTGAGTGGGCATTAAAGCATCAGATATATGCTAAGGAGCGATGCGGTGCAGATGCCTAAATCCTGTTCTGTATCAGTGGATGTGAGCTACTGCCCTAAGAACTATCCAAACAGCAATGCGATTGACCCACTGTACCTCCAACACCTGATGCTATTGGCTCACATCCCTACTGATTGAACACTACATCTATGCAGCTTGGAGCGAGCTGCCTTCAAAGGCTATGTGAAGTCACCTTCACCATTGGATCCCAGATGTCTTCAAAGGCACTGTGAAGACATCATTGCCGTCAATACAGCAACTGTTGTGGAGGTGCTGTGAAGGTGGTTTTGCAATTCCATTGTAACTGTACATGTCACTCAAAACTTGATCTGGATCTGACAGTTGATGTAGACCATATTTATGAGGTCTACAGTTAATCTGGATTATTGCACCCTTAGCAAGTATCAGATACAGATTAATACTAGTACCATGTGGATGATGTATACTAAGCAGCTCCTTGATCCAGATTAACAAGTAAGTGCAGAAAGAACCTAAGTACTAGAAGATCTGATGCTCATCAAAGATACTGTTAAAATGGCCAACTGGGGTGCAATACATGTTCTAATTTTATGCCTGGTAAGAGGCACATTGAATACTGTTGCAGCATCTTACCTACCTGCAGGCCTGTGGCTTAAAAACTGGATGACTGAGAGGGTACCATGGTGAGAGGAAATTGCAGGATCCTGTTTAGACCCCATGATCACTTCTCACTGCCCACACCAAATGGAAGCGGGCAATCCTGGGGCAAAGGCAGACTCATACCTTATCAATTATTCCTTTGTGGAATCACTGCTCTTGCAAAAGCACCTGTACACAGGAAGCACCTGACCATGTCCCTTTGTTTTTTTATGTCTCTTCTGGGTACTTTTGCAATGGCAGTGATTCTGTGAAAAAATGAAAAATCAGCAATCTGGCATGACAGAAAACCCAGTGGTCAGAGCTGGATTTTCCATAATGCCTATGTAGCACATTTTCAATGGACTATCTCAGTAATACATTGGATTTGCTATGGATATGTGTGGCAATCCCAATTTGGTCTGCAAAATGAAACAGCTTTGGACCCGCCATCTGGAGGCACCCTAAATAAAGCACTTAGTCATATCCCCATCCATCACCACCTCTGTGACCCTGCAGAAGGACAGCATACATGGTGGATCTCCCATAAAATGACCGAGGATCAAACCCAAAGCACTGGTAAAAAGCAAGACTTGGAGCAAGGGAGGATAGCTGTTAGGACTCCTTATTAACCCAAAGCCAAACATTTCATGAAATCCTTTCAGTGGAGCTAAGAATAGTTTGGGGTTAGATTCAAGAAGCTCTTTTTTATTGGCAATCCAATAAATCAAAAGAACTTCAGGCTATTAGACCAATGCTGCTGAATCACAGGGCACATGTTAAAGCAGACAATTTGCTCCCCTGCTGTTGACCTTTTTATTAGGGGATGCCCTGGAACTCTAAAGCCCTGCTGATCTGACTTAGTATTGGCTTCCACTAACAATGAGCAGTCCCCGGTGATGCAACTGAAAACTATGGTTAACTAATTGCAAAGCTATTCACAAGAATCACAGGGATCCTTTGAAACATGCCTGGAAAATCACAGCTACAGCAACCACCCAAGAATCTGCACTCACATTGACTTCAGATATAAATGATTCCCAGTGATTGGCCATGTTGTCTCTTAGGCCACCTCCAGACAGTAGCTGGATATAGCGCTAGAAAGCGATAACCTGAAGTACTGCTCGTCTGTGATTATTGCTTGCAAGGTCAGACAGTACCGGCCATGGGAAAAGGTGGAGTAAAGAAGAACTGGGAACATGAGAGCCACACACTGCCTCTATGAGGTGCCTCTTTTCTTATATCTGAAACAGTCCTAGTCCACCATGTTTTAAATAACAACTACAATGGATAAAGCTAATGATGTGAATAAAGCTGCACTGCATTTACCTTAGTTTTCCACCTCCCAATGTGATGTAGAAGGAATAAGGGAAGTTGGTAGAGGAGGGCAGGATCTTGTTAAGGATCAGAGTTGTCAACTAAAAAGAAACTTTTTCAAGTTCTAGGACTGCATCTGCACACATTTTTTAAAAGCAGCTGAAAATTAGCTTAGAAGTCATAGCATGGAGATATTAATGTTCTCATCTTGGCTCTAAACCACATTAAAGGCCAGCAGATAAATGTTGGAAATTCAAGTTTTGGCCTTTAATGAGGATTAAGGCAACAGTGTGTGGACTCTTCCACCTCTAAATCATTTTTGAGCCCCTTTTACTGTGTGCAGATGCAGGTTTGGAGAGACATGTTTGTGTTGTATGCATCATGACCACATGGCACTGGTTAGTTAACTGGATGCACAAGTTAGTCTGTGGACTGTTATTTTTCCCTTTAACAGAAGATTAGATTAGGTATTTTACTGGTAAGAGCCCAACAATAACTTCATAATTCCAGAAATTCAATCAAGAAGGCAGCTGTAGAATGCATTATATAACAACAAATCTAATGTGCATTCAACAGGAGACTTCAATAAGTCCTGGATTGCCAATCATTCCTCTTGGCATGCTGGAGGCAGAGAAAGCCTGTGGCTGTTTAAGAGACCCAAAAACCTCAACATTTCTTTCAAGAATGGAGCCATCATGACTCCTCACTGTACCTCAGAGTGGATAATGACAAATTTGAGGAGAAGGAGGGCAAGTCTGGCTCATATCCTGAATCCATCACTGTTGAGCACAGGAAACATGTATCTAGAGTAAGCCACAAGAGAGGTGTGGTGGCAGTCAGAATAAAACAAGGGGAGATCCTCTACTGTGCCACAGTTGTGAATAGTTTTCCACCTAATGCAGCCCAGGTGTTGATGAGCTCTAAAGTCTCTAGGGCCTCAGCCAGTGAGGACAAACAATCTCTGAAGGGCACCGAGTTGGAAAAGATTTCTTTCAAGTATCAATAAAATGATGATTTTCCCAACTACTAAAACCCACATATGAATAAATTTTGGTTCCTAGACTGTTAGGATGGAGAGAAGTCTTCTATTTTGACTTCAGCACCACAGGCCACCTACCCTCAAGCAGAGGTTGCTGGTGACCAATAGGTGGTTAATAAGGAGGGTGACTTGGCTTTGTTTTCAGAGGCATCAGAGCATTCTTCATGGGATGCATAAGAAAATCCAATGCCACAGAAATACAAGAATTTGAAAGAAAGAGTAGAAAGCCTAACAAGCACAAAAATTAAAAGGACAGCTCACATCCTATTCAATGGCACCCTGCAAGCACAGATGGATCATTGCCAAGAATCAGAATGAGATGCTCACACTGGTGAGTCTTGTACATCCACAAGGTATGAGGAATTCACAGTCCAGATCACACCTAGTTAGCTCTAAGGCCAACTGGTAGGATAATGAATGCTAACCCTTCCTCCTCCTGGGAAGTCAGGATTGAACTGCCCACACCATGACATGATGTACACTGGGGTTCTATAAACATTATTCAAAGAGCTTTGCCAGAAATGTTGGGGATCAGGATTTGCCAGTATCGTTCTCAGCTTCAAGTGTTCCTTGTAGGTGGCCTATTATAAGCACCTCCATTTAACACACAACAGCCTGCTTGAGTCAAGGCAGAAATGAGAATGGGTGAGCTTACCACCCATACAGGGTCAAAATAACAGATGCCTCAAAGTTCCAGTTCTTCCCACAAGTTACAAAGTCAAATTAAAATTAAAGTTAAAGGCACAGCTCACTGCAACATTCTTAGACTTCTGATGCTTCACACAGTTAGTTTACATCAGGATGGAAAATGCCCAAATGATGCTTTCACTGACTTACTGCAAGCAAGGCACACTTCTACACTGAACAGAGCCTCTTTTCACATAGGAGAATTCTGTGAAATCCAGAAGCTTTAGTTAAACCCTTTGGGATTTAACCTTTTACTTATGGGCCTGTTTGCATTTGATGGCCTGGTACGGTATAACAATGGCATGGTGATCTTGATACTGTGCATGATCGGGTAGCCACAACCACTCATAGAGCCTCAGTCGGAAGAGGGACAATCCAGGAACAACCAGCTGTTCTTAGCAGTCAACAGCTGGATTGCTCCAAGGAGCGGTTATCCCACCGCAGTGGATTGTGGACGCATCTCCTCAGTGAGAGTTTTGGAGCTAATTAAAAGGTAAGCACAAGGAAGTCCTATGAGTCGCATGATGAATCTTTATGTTGTATCATAGAAGTTTTCTGAGCAGAATCTTCTTTTGGCACAGTTTTGCCACCAGACAGGCAGCATAATCAGTGCAAATGTTTTTGCTTCATTGGTAGTGGGATACACAGCTGCCAGAGGTAACAAAAGATAAGCAGTGAAGAAGACTTCCAGGGCAAAATGAACACATCAGCTCAAAAGGAAACTCTCACCGAGGAAAAGCTACTACCAGGAAAAAGCCACTGCTAGAAAAAACAAAGCAAAGGAAGAAAAAAGAACAATCATTCTCCGATCCAACACCAAAAAACGAGAGTCCTGATTGCTGTAAATCCCACCACCACCCCAAACAACATGCTAGCAACTGGATGGTGAAATATCTGCAGAAAGAAAATAGGAAACTGGGCTTGTTAGGACAGTGTGGGAACTGAAAGCAGATCCTCATCATTTCCCCCACTGAAATACATTGGTTCACAAACAGCATAGATGGCTTGGAAAAGAGATGAGAGAGGACAGCAACCTCCACAAGTCAAATCAGGGGTCAGGGACTGCTGCTATTGCTACTTGCCGATCTCTTCTGCATCCTCAATTAACCCTGCTACCCAGCTGGACTTAGCAGCTGAGGGATTATTAGAGCCCTCACAGGGCGGGTGAAGCAAAGCCCACAGACATCGAAGTCTTTGCTGCCAATCCAGTCATGCTGTATCTCCATGCAGCCCACAAAAATAAATAAATAAATAAATCTCAGCAGCCAAATTCAATTACAAACCAAAGTAAACTTCACAGATTGACTCAATAGAATTTATTTTGCTTTCCCTGTACAGCCTTTAAAGTAATTTGGTTGATAGATGCACAACAATGGTTATGTGAGCTCTGTTAGAAGTTGGTAAGCAGGTTCTCAATGAGAAGGCTTTGAATGTCAGGTAAGATTACCTGGGCAGATCACTAGTTTACTCATTCTGATCCTGCTTTGTAAGGCCATGAGGAACATTGGGGCTCTTTCTGCACTGGGCCTCATTCTTGATTATAACCCAGAATTGGGACTTGCCAGCTCCATGCCAGTGCAGACTACACAAATGCAATTTTTGAATTTGATTCATCCTCAATCAAATATTCAAAAATCCAAATGTATCTGAATAACAAAAAAACAAATGGCTGGACATTCACTTCAATATGAATACATTTGTATGTATTTGTATGAATAATTTGGACATTCATATCTGTATGGGTATATACACAGTATATACACATCTCATATGTACCCTTAAGTATCTCATACACATATGAATCCCGTCCAGATGCGTATGGACGCATGCAGATGTGTACAGGATGTGTATGGGTATGTACAAGATGCATAGGTACCTGTGCAGATAAGAATGTCCAAATTATTCGCATGAATAACTTGAGATATTCATATTCATTCAAATTTGGAAATTCAAATGTCCAGACATTTGAGTCCGAATTCATACAAATAATGAATATTTTAAATATTCATGCACATCCCTAGTGCAGACTACAGCAGGCCCGGTCTAGGAATGTGTATTTCTTCAAATAAAAAGTTATAACTGTTGGGACTAGTCAAATATGACCTAGAGAACCATAGGCACCATGGTTCTACATCTACTTTCAGCAGCTCACTCTTTGCGTGGAGTGGCTCTCAATGAAGATTTAATTTATATCCTACAGCAAGGTGGCCCATCTGTGGCCTACTGGATGTTACTGAACAACAACTCCCATCATTCTTTGCCACTGTCTATACTGGATAAGGCTAACAGAAGTTATGGATCAATAACATCTGGAAGGCCCCAAATGGACCTCTGTATCCTATAACAACCCAACTTGTATTCTTGGGGCACAGAATGATTCCTTGGCCACCAAACCAAAAGGGACTTTGGGAGACAGAAAACTTGAAAATCATCATCCTCCACCAAAGAGCTGAGGAAGAAGACGTGATGCTGGATCAAAAGGAAAAACAAAACCAGTGAGAGAACTGATTCTGTTTAATCCATAAAAATCCCAGAATACTTAAGAATTCTCTTCAGAGTCCTTTTGGTGTTTACAATTTTCACTGTTAATTTCCCATTTTCAGCATTTGGAACTTTCTCCTATTTTCTTTGTCTTAAAAAAAATCTAGTGTTTTAAGAAAACCTATTTATGCAACAATTTGGAAAGCTTTGGCCTCCATGAAAGAAATACAAGTAAAGGTACGGTTACAGACCAGCCCGTGATAAGAGAATACAAAAGTAGCCCTGTTGGATCAGGCCACAGCCCACCTAGTTCAGCATCCTGTCTCAGTCTCACACAGTGGCCCACCAATTGCTTCTGGGCATTCTCAAGCAGAAGATAAATACAAAATCTTCACTTGTCCTTGACTCCCTGCAAATAGCCTTTAAAGGCATCTTGCCTGTCTCTCCAACCTGGAGAATATAACTAGACATAGATTCTAGTAGCTATTGATACACCTGTCTTCCATGATTTACTCTGTATCATATATTTGTAAGAAACCATCCAAAATACAAACTACTCCCAAAGGCAACTGAACAGTATTTCATAAAATGAGTCAAATTATATTTATGAATCTTCAACTTGAGGACCTCTAAACCTTTTAGACTAGAACCAGCTCTGCCAGCATTGCTCTGCTGACTGGACTTAACCAAAATATCCGAAGGGCACTAGTTTAGCAAAGGCTGCAGTAACCTAAGAAAAATGTTTAGATGCAGCCATAGCTTGACTAAAAGGGAACAAGAGCTTCCATCAGAAAGTTAAGATTCATCTTAACTACAGTCATGGTGACTGAAAGGAGATGTGAATCTTCCTAGAATCCGGAAACACCCCAGAACATGGTGCTATTGAATGCAAGCTGCCTTCATCTACAGGACACCTGCAAAATTGGTACGTACTCTTGTGGTGACATGGAACCCTCAATTCAGCTGAGCCTATGGAGGCAAAATCACAGCTCAGTCAGTGCTGCAAAAAGCCAAAAGGAAGTTGCAACTGCAGTTAATTTGCCACATTCTGTGTTCATCATTTGCCTGGTTGAAGGTCAGGAAAAAGATGGCAGGCTCAGATTAGACATAGGTACCAGTGCCTTTTTCTTTCCAAATCAGGCCCCATTAGTTTCTCCTAAGCTGTACTGAAGAAGACTTGTGCCATACAAATCTTGCACATAAAATCCTAACCAGGGTTTCTTCTTTGATTCTGATTCTTTCTGTTTCCCTCTAGACTATCAAGCTGAACTTTTGGCCTTAGTATGGAATGATGTAAATTGATGTAGAATGAGTTCTATTTATTTCACCCAAATCCTCCTCCAAGGACTCCACTGCCTGAGTCCTACTATCCCTTCTCCTTTCTCTGGACCAATACTGCTGCTGCATTTGTGATGCTTCTCCCAGATTATGTTCTGCATCTGAACCTCATAGCATTCCCAATGAGCAAAAGGGATAGGATCAGACAGATGTCAGGAGGATCACTGCTCAAGCCTTTCAAAAGAAAGACATCTCCAGTTCGAAGCACAAACCACAACACTTCCTGAGCTCATTCAGCCTTTGGCATTACTGAGGACAACCAGTCAGCTATGCCCAAGGCAAATTTGGCCAAGGGGATCCACTGAGGAGCAGAAGTGCAAACAGTACCAGGGCCAGTTCCCCCTGCCAGCCTTAAAGAGGAGGGGCAAACCTCATTTGGTGTGCCCATACCTCAGAATGCACTGTATGTGGCTTGAAGAAGATCATGAATTTGGACAGAGTAAAACCTGATGCTTATGCTAAAAATAAAACATTCACTTTGGAAATAAAGGAGCTCAGTCTGAGCTCTGACTGACCAGAAACAGACTCAATGAGCGCAGTTTCTACAGTTCATCTTAAGTCTGCCCTGCCAGGCACTAGCATTGCTTATAAGACTTCCATCCCTATTATTCTAGTCACCCGCTATGTATTAACTTATGTCCAACTCCCCACCTCAGTTGCTGTTATTTTTCTGGATTTCCCCACTGGTCTTTGGTTTTCCTTCTACCAAAATGTGTCTGTGTGCTTCCTAACTTAAAGCCCAGAATTGTACAACTGCTTTTGCCTACATTTACAACAACATTTGCCATACTTTAAGTCCTCAGCCACATACAGACCCTCACACTGTTTGCTGGGAACATCCAGTACCTCAAGATAGTCTTTCACAGGCATGCTTCATGTAAGATTTCTGCTATCTTTACTTGTTCACCTAGTGGGTACCCTCTTTTCCAGAAACACTCAGTACTTCACCCTGCTCTAAGCTGCTGGTTCTCATTATTATAACTAATATATAACATTGTGGCCTGCAGTCCTCATTTACAAATTCCACCAGTGACAGATTATTATTATTGTTGTTGTTGTTGTTAGTATTAAAGTTTATTTATCAAGTGCTATAGATGTACATAGCGCTGTACAAGCTGCAAAAATTAAAAAAGTCAATAGAGCGAAAAATACAAATAAGCAACATTAAAATTACTAAAGTAGCCAACATAATGATCTCCTCATTCTCCAAATAAAGAATGGATGCCACTCACTGGGTGGTTCTGTAGAGGAATCCAAGACCATGATGGAATTTTAAAATGAGGCAGCTAAAATACAGCACACTGACCAGCTCTGGAAAGCCTCTATCCTTTGAATCAGGAATATGTGTCTCAGTTGGACCATATCAAGAATTGTTATGGAGTGTTAAATGAAAAATGCAGGAGAGCCTGTCCTGTGGTCTTTCATATGTTGCTGCCTTTCCATCATTCCTAACTTTTTGGGCTGATGGAAGCTAGAGAGGACCAGTGCAGGTTCTCAGTCATTAAAACACCACTACTAATTTGCATACTAAAAATGCCATGTGACATGGAATCTTTCTGTGGCATTTCCCACCCCAGGAGCAAGTCTGGCACCTACCTGGGAAATACCTGGGACTGTGGCCTGATTCCATGTCTCTCACACAAACACACAAATGCACAAGCTATTTAGGCAGCATGAAACTCAGCTCTGGAGTTGAAGGACAAATGACCTAAAGAGAGACGTACAGAGGAGAGAAGCTGAGAAAAGGCAGGGGAGGTGAAGATGGAGTGAAGAATTAGAAAGAGGCAATGAAGCATAGGAAAAGAAGAGGAAAAAGAAAGAAGTGGCAACCCAAAGTCTGCAAGCACTCTCTGTCTCCCTTCCCTGCCAAAATCCAAGCTGGTTCAGGGGGTATGTTAAGCAGTTTTTATGATGAGCTCCATGTCCCTGTTCTCTCCTCTACACACACTTTCCCCCTCCTTATTTTTCAGATATTTTGCTTGGGTAATTGACATATGGGCCTCTAGCTCCCACTGAACCCCAAAATTCATCACTCCCAGCAATGTCCAATGACAGGAGCTGTGGATCAGCAAAATGGGAGGGGCACATATGTTAGTCTTTCTACCTTATACAGAGACTGCGTTAGAATACTGGCGAGACTCCAGACAGCCACCATCTCAATTCCCCCAAGACGTTTATGCTAATACAGCAGGACACGGATATTTACATAAGTTTGTGCCAAGGACCTCAAAGTGGAGTCCTTTAAGGATCTGGCTCACAGGGTGAAATGATGCATTTATTCCTGCCCCTCTGCATTCCTAATTCAGATATTCCTTTTTTTATCTTCTCTCTCTTAGCAAAACAGATTAACCAGCATCATTAAAAGTGAAGGTTACTACCAGTAAATCACCATATCGCACTCCCAACTGGAAGGGGGGGGCAAAGCTGGTGGTCAGCTTAATCAAGGAGCATAGTTAGGACAGGTCAGCAAAGAATCTCTAGGTCTCAAAAAGGTGGACCACAAATCATCAGAACCATCAAAGTCCAAGTTGGTGACGACCTTTTAAAAAATGAAAAATTGTTGTAACAAATTATATCTCCAGATAAGCAAAAACAGAGTCAGGCTGTAGCAACAGAAAATGGGGGGGGGGTAGGGGGCAGCTGTGTTTGCATTTGTCAACGCTGCTCATCTTGAGGGGAATCTGGTCCAAAACAAAGCAAAGATGAGTAGCTAGAGGGATCCACAAAAGGCAACAGAATGTTCATATACATTTCTGAGCAAGGTCAAAATAAGCATCCAAAGAGCAAGACAGAAGTTTTGTCAGTAGATATTTTTTAAGCAGTTAGGAGAAAGATGGGGTGTTGGATATTATTCTTCTTAGTCTTGTTCAAGGTCTTTCTTGTGTGGTACAATAATGAAGACACAGCTGAAGGGAGCTGACCCCAAATCCCTTGCTACTTTCAGCTGTCCAACTGTTTGGTTCCTCTCTGGGTGCTGAGTGGCATAACAGGAGCACATTAAATGACAAAGAATGAGCTGGGATTCTCTTTTCTCTTTGTTATCTGTAATGTCTGTCCTTCCATGCTTCTTCTCCCTTACAACTGTGTCTGTGCCCCCAGGCAACCGGGGTCAAAAGGCTCTCAGTTATGCCTTCTGGAATGCAGGTGCGTATCACCTAACCAAGGACAAACTTCCTCTGTACGCTTCCTTCAGAGTGGAGACTCTCTTTCTCCCCAAGGCATTTTGCATAGCTGAGATGTACTCGGGAGGAAGCTGCCCACTTCATGTCTACAGCTGTACCGACCTGGTAGCCCAGACAGTTCTCACTTCCAGGCCAGCTTGCCCACAGGCACATTCAGAACGTTCCAGAGGTGAAACTTGCTATGGTTCATGGTGCGCATGACATTCAGAATAAATCAAGAAATCAAGACGTGGCATCAGAGGCAACGTTTGCTGTTGGCACAAATCTGAACTCTGTTTCTACCTATGAACAGGCATGAAGAGCATAAAAAGGAGACCTGGGCTTCTGCAGTCCTTTAACCTCCAATCAACAGTGTGCAAGGATGCCTAACAGGGAAGCTAACTTGTGATAACCAGTCTCAAACATGCCTTCACCTTGAAGGTATTTCTTGTTTGCCATCACCAACAGCTCTGCTCTCACCCCTGCTCAGTTCAAAGCTTCAATGGCCAGGGGAAGCAAAGAGAGCCAGAACTTAACTGGGTCCCTAACTAATCCCCCCCATCAAAGGGGGAGTTTGCCTACGGAGCAGGCCTATTTCCCCACACAGAACAGGAAAGGAAAGGACCTGCAAATGAGGAGGGAAAACAGAAGAGGAGGAGCGTGTGGCTGTATGGGGGAGCCCCCTCCCTCACCCGGCACGGAGATCTAGGTCAACACTGATGCTTCAAGCTTTAGACAGTTTGTCAGAAAAAGAGATTCATCTATTCTCTCTTTTTGCTCTCCCCCCCCCTCCATCTCTTGCCTGGCAACAAACTGTCCTCTCCCCCCACACGCATACTTCAGCTGCTGGGCAAACAAGATACGGGGGGGGGGGCACTGGGTGAAAGACCCTACCAACATGGGAAGGGGGGTCGCATTCTCAGGTGGAGCGAGATCTTGTTAAGTCTCCGTGTGTATGCAAGGGGGGAGATGCTGGGTGGCCATCGGTACCTGATCGGCAGCTTATCCCCACCTCGTTGCCCTATCGCTGCCCTGTTGTGCCATCACCCAGGCTGCCACTGCATTGCCCCCCTCAGTCCGTCGACCTCGCGCTTCATTCATCGTCCTCTCCCCTCCCCTCCCCTCCCCACCAAGTAACGCTGCTCAGAACAGTTCAATAACTTCCACCTTGTGACGCAGACCTGAGCTGTCTTCAAGGGGAGGAGGAGAAACAATTTCACGTTGGGGGGGGGATGGGTTTCCTTAGAACCCCTCTCTTCCCTCCCTCCCTCCCAATCCCATGGTCGCATCCAGATTTCGAAGAAGGGGCTTAGGCAGATCTCTCAGCCTTTGCCCTTCATGCAGCACCCCTTTCCATCGGGACTGCGACCCATATTCCCATGGGGATCCCTCTGGATTTGGAAAGAGGCAGCCGGGCTCCGTCCTAGGCGGTGCAACTGCCTTGTCCTAGGCAAGGGTGGATTACTGAAGATTCCCCTCGCCCCCTCCCCGCCGTCCCTCCAGCTGTCCCGATTCCCTGTTCTCGGGCGGGGAGCTCAAACTACAGGCACCCTAGTGAGGAAAAGCAGAGGACCCTCTTCGCAGATCACGGCAGGGAAGAGACGGGGGGGGGGATCTAGAAAAATAAGTCGGAGATGGTCTACAGGACGCGTGAAGGGGGCAGTGGGTGCGATGCGAGCATCTCGCGGGAGGGCAGTGCAGACGCCGGAGGCAGCGACACTCACCTAGGATCATCCCCGCTCAGCTCACGCTGCCGGAGCAGCACCTTGCGTCTGGCCGCGGCGCAGCAGGGATGTCAGCCTCGCAGGCAGAGGATCAGCTGAGGCTGCCGCCGCCGCCGCCTCTTCCTCCGCCTCCGCCTCCCCCGTGTCCGCTGCAGCGGCGGTGCTGGTGCCGGTGGTGGTGGCGGCGGCGGCGGCGGCGGCGCTAGGAGCGAGCCAGAGCAGACGACAGCGGGAGCGGCGGCGGCAGCAGCAGCAGCAGCAGCAAGAGCAGCAGGAGCGGCGCACGGGCCCCCCCAGGTACGGCAGGGCTGGCGAGCGGCAGAGCCGGAGCGAGAGGAGGCATCGCCAAAAAAATGTCAGCGCGGCGGAGCACAAGCTTTCGCCCGACACCCCCGGCAGGCGGCTCGTGCGCGCCCTCTCCGTCTCGCCATTGGCCGCAGCGCCAACTCGGGCGCCCAATGAGCGGGGACAGAAGCCAACTCTCAAGGAGGCGGTGGAGGTGGAGCGCTCTTAAGCGGCCGCCGCCGCCGCCGCCCCCCCGCCTGCCTGGCCCCGCTCGCCGGCTGCCGAGCTCCGCAGTGGCGGCAGCAGGTGAAATGCACCTTTAGGGCCGCCCCGACCAGGACCAGGACGACGCAGGCGTTGAGGCGCGCGCGCCCTCCGGCCCCCTAGCCAGTCAGCCAATGACCTGGGCGCAGAGTGCCGAGAAGGACGTGAGCCAGGAGGGTTCAAAAGACACACCTGGCGGGCGGGGGCGACGCTCGCACGCACCGCCGCCTCCCCACCCGCGCGGGGTTGCGCTCCTACGACTAAGCCTGGATACCTTGTAAGCCCTACCTGGCGTTGCCGGGTCTGCGTGCTTAGTGCTCGGGGAAGGGGGGGGCTCCCGTGGCTTGTGCTGCTTGCGTGCCCCGTTTATTGGCCGTTCGCCGCTTTCCAACCATTATTTATTAAGTGGTAATTATTTTCTGGTTTGTCTCACCTCCAGGCCTTTCCGTTCCGCAGCAAAACCGCTGAGGCGACGTGCGTTTTGGACCTCTCCTCGCCCCAAACCAAGAAATTCCTGTGGCGTTTTACGGTTTTTATTAAAGCCTATGGACTGCCCAGTTCTTTTAAATTCAGTGCACTGGGTTCAAAAGTCTGCAAAGGAATGCTAATGAGGGAGAAAGGAGGAGAGAAACGATGGAATTCGTTTCGTTCGCCATTTAATCGAATAACGAGGGAGCCTGTGCCTCTGGTTGCACCAAGTTGATTTTAAGAGAAAATTATGTATCTTGAAATGTGCATACTGAGGAGGCTGTCCAGATGTGCACCTCAGATGTTGTTGTTGTTAATATATTCCTTCTACCCTAATCGTATCACACACACACACACACAAAGCTTGGGAGCCTGCTGCCTCTCTTCAGAGCTGCCATCCAAGACTGTGGAACCTCAGGGCCTGAACCTTTGCCTGCGCAGGGAAGAAAGTCTAAATATGGTTACCCACAGGTTAATTTAATTAAAGGCATTAATCTTATTTTTGTAACTTATTAGAGTTTTAATAGTTTTAAATGGTGCAACCCACACAAACTTTAGCAGTTAATGAGTAGGGAAGGGTAGAGGGATTAGGTGTAATTTTTGGTTCCAGGTCTAAAAGCCCTACAGCCTTTGCCTCTTCTGTTTTAGCCTAAAAAGACAAAGAGGCCAGTGAGTCAAGCACTCCTTTAATTGCCTTGACAGTTCCTACCACCTTCTTAGCAACAATGCAAAAAGCCATTGCTGCATTTTGGGTCATTTTTCAACTTCCCAATCTAGCCCCCAGCCTTTAATGACCCCAAGAAATTTCCTATTGACATCATAACCAAGTCTGACCCTGTCCAGTTTCAGAAAGCAGGCAGCCTAAATGTTTTAGGCCTTTTTTGTTTGTGTGTTTCTTTTTTAATCCTACCCTTCCACAGATAAATTCCACAAACTCGGCTGAAGAGGTTATGTGAATGAGAGCCAGACAAAAAGTAATGTCTTACAGAAATTGCTGTGGCATCAGAGAGATTGAGGAGTGAGCCAGGAAGCCAGTGTGGTCATTCATTTTTTGATCTGGAAGTGAACATATTCTTGTTATATCTTTAATGCTTTGCACTGAAAATTTATTTTGTTCCTCAGGGATTCCCAGTGGAATGAGTGTCTCATGATGTCCATCCAGTATTTAGTAGTGTTTTTATATTTTGCTCTTTTAAATACTTTCAAACTCTTGTTTTTAAAATTTCTTGTGAAAGGGTTGACATTATATTTTGAAGAAGTAGTATGAAAACATTTTAAATATAAAGAAATGGGTAGATAAATTTGACCAACTTAATTCTGGTGGTCACATCTTCACTTTAGTCCATCTTCAGATCTGACAGCTTTATTTATTTAGTTAGTTAGTTAGTTATTTCCTGCCCTTCACTGAATGGTCCCAGGGCAGGTTACAATAAGAATAAAACATATCAAATAATAAAACATAATTGAAAATATCACCCCTCCCTCCCCAACAGGACAGCACCCTGAGGAAGCTATTTAAATGGCAAAAGGCTTGTTGAAAAAAATATGTTTTCACCAGGTGCTGAAAAGTATACAATGTAGGTGCCTGGCGAACCTCAAGAGGGAGACTGTTCTAAAGTCTAGGGACCACCACAGAGAAGGCCCTCTTGCACATCCGTATGCCTCATACCTCGGCAAAAGAACGAACTACAAGAAGACCCTCTCCTTGAAATCTCAGTGGGCTTCTTCAGACACCTAGGGCCCAAGCCATTTAGGGCTTTAAATGTTAGTGACAACACCTTTAATTGGGCTCAGTAGCAAATAGGTAAGCAGTGCAGATCCTTTAAGACCAGCCTGATATGAGACCGGCCAGAGATTCATTTCTATCCATTTTATTTGTGGCCTTTCCATTCAGGAAAGTCCAAATGGAGGGTGGAAAGTCCACAAATAAAACAGATTGAAATGAAAAGATATGAGCAGTCAGACCTAAGAGGGACTGAGGAAGGTTTAAAGTGAAGGTGTGACCACAGCCCCTGGTTTGAAGGCATCTGCTCTCAGTCTCTCATTGGTTCTCTTTATCAGTCAGTTTGAACTCAAGAACTTAATGAAATCATGTTGAATAGCCATCTACTCTTGACACCAGAGACAATCACCTAGGATTGACACCTGCCATGTCATATCCTCCTCTTGTTCTTTGGCTGCTGTCAGACCAAAAGCATTAGTCATCTTGATGGAACCTTTGGCTGAACCAGGGAGCGGGGATGTTCTTCTGCTTGAGGGGCTCATAGACAGAATGATTACATTGCATAATGGCCAGTTTCAGGATTAGCCCCCCTCCCAAACCCTCAACATGAAGATGGGGCAGATTTCTAGGCATAAGTCCAGGAAAGCTGCTGAAGTTGTTAGGTGCAACTGAGTCAACTTGTGGCTGATTCCTGGTTGACTTGGTTCACTTGGCAGAGGTACTGAAGTGGTTTGCCATTGCCTACTTCTTATGAAAGGCTGGGGATCAAACCAGACGCTCTCTGCTTTCCAGGCAGTTTGCTTGACTGGTGAGCTACGGATCTAAATAATCAAACACAGTCTTGAACATCTTCCTAGGTTCCTATTTGCACTGAGGCAACTAGTCCTTTTCCCCATTCATTTAAAAATTGGCAGCATGGCAGTATGATATAGAGGTGAAGTATCTATGAAGCTGCTGAACTGCATGTCCCACCATTATCACTGACAGTGGCTATGCTGGTTGGAACTGATAAAGAATTCCAGAGGGGCATGGAGTCCTCATCCCTGGTGGGAAAGACAGGAAGAAATAATATTAAGATAAATGTTTTAGTGTCTAGCCAGAAGAAAATAACGAAGCAGCATCTTTTGCAGACTTGAATGTTGGGACTACCATGCAGCACAGAAAGAATCCTATGTAGACATTACTTTTGATAAGCAGGTTCGATCCCTGGAAACGAGCTGCAGGACATTCACACAGGCTTCTTGGTTTCTGTGGTGTTTGGATGAATTTGAAAAAATACAAGTCTCTATCCAAGTTCTCTATCATAGTGCCATTCCACTGGGCCAGCAAGTCAAGTAAGAGCCTCTCTTCTGCAGGCTGGTGTGGTCTAAGGGAGGCCCCAAGAGATCCAGTGTACCAGCCAGTTTTCCTGCCACTACAGAATTGCCCTTAATCAGCAGACCCTTCATCGGCCTCTTTGGACACTTTAGATTCCATCGAGTTTCTGTTACCTCTGGCAGAGACAGTATGGGATGAATTCTTTTCCTGGAAACACCTGAAAATGCTACCTTAATACTGCTCCTAATTGTGGCTATTCAGGCATGCTTTGAATCATTATGGTGAACTGCCCTATAAATATTCATTATCATTCGATAATAAATTTGCACACACACACCACAGCAGGAATGTTTGGCATGACAAGCCAAATTTCAGCCATTGAAGGTTTTCACAAAATGCAGATTCAGAAGCTGGGAAATCTCAAGCTTGGAGGTCTTATTTGTAGTGAACTGAACCTTACCAACATTTAGACTAGCTTGCAGGCAAACCTGTTACTCCTGCTATCAGATTGCTTTGGATTCATTGAACCCTCCCCATATACACACTTCTCCCTTCTTCCCTCACACCTATGGTCACTTCTCCCCTCATGCACTGCTTCCCCGCTTCAGCCCTTTCAACACTTGGTGGACAGGCATTAAGTGCACAGGCCAAAGTATGGAGGTGGCGATGCATGAGGTGGGGGAGAGTTGGCTTTTCTACCCCATTTTCTCACCCATTTAAGGGGACTCAAAGTGCCTGACAAAGCTTTCTATTCTTCGCCCCACAACAGAGCGCCCTGTGAGGTGGGTGGGGCTGTGAGAGCTCAGAAGAGGGCTGTGAGTTGCCCAAGGTCACCCAGCTGGTTTTGTGGAAGAGTGTGGAATCAAACCTGGTGTCCCAGATAAGAGTCCGGCTCCCTAACCACAAACCAACTGAACCAACTTGATGAATCCCCATCTCCATTTTAGCTTGCAGTTGGATTGAACCCCAATTTTAGGTAGGGTTTGTTTGATGGCAACCTTTATGAACAGGAGATATTAGCAGTGATCCACTTGGTCATGAAACTGGTTTGGCCCATCCCTACTCAATACTTTGAAAAGTCACTAATTTTAAAGACACGTTCAAAAGATCTTTATTATAGTACTTTCTTGGGAGGGGAAAGGACTGGTATTTGGGGCATTGGGGGTTATTTTGGTCTCTTCTTATTTGTGTGTCATATAGGCAGTCTTGGAGAAGCGCTGTGACCTCCACCCCAATCTCAAAGGGAGATGTTCCTTAGGAAGATTTTTGCCCTCCTTTCAATTTCCATTATCCCCCAATCTGCTTTCCCCTTCTTCCATTCTCTGTTCTTACAGCCAACTATTCTATGCCCAATGAATGTGTTCAGTAGAGATGTTTTGGGATTTCACATAGTGATAATAGTAGTAGTAGTCATAATAATAATGACACTTATATTCCACTTTGTATGCAAAAGTTTCAGGGCCGATATTATTAGCAACAACAACAATGTTTCTGGAAACATAAGCCTACCAACAATTTTATCCTTACACCCACACTGTGAGGCATGGTTATGCTGAGAAATACTAACTGCCTCAAGTCATTCATTAATCTTCATCTTTCAATATGAATTTGAACCCAACTGCCAGATTCTAGTCCAAGCTGTTTCCCACATACTTTTCAGTGCAAAGTATTCATGGGTCCAAATGTATGGCCTTTACATGCTAACATGAAAGAAAATGTAAAAGATTCTGTTTTATGTTTTTTGGAAGTGCACATTAATACTTGTTGCAAGCTTCTTTGAAAGGGTACAGTATTGTAATGCATGCCACATTCCTGAAGTGTGGCACAGGTGTGGTGGTTATTTGGAGGCACCAACCTGTTTAAAAAAGCAGAGATGGCCTTGAATCATGCTGTGTTCCTGGAGGTGACTAGCACATATCCATGCAGTTTTCTAGGCAACAACACACAAATTGTTTGCAGTTGCCTTCTTGGGAGTTACCAGGGATTCAACCTAGGGTCTTCTCCATGCAAAGCTGATACTCTACCACTGCGCTACAATCCTTCTGCACTCCTTCTTCATGCTTAATTTCCCCTGATTTTCCCCATTCCTACCTTGCCTATCACTACTGAAATCCCTTGCAGCCAAGACAAAAATCAATAAGCTGGCAAAGGAAGATGTAAGGATACTTTGGCATAAACAGAACTCTTTAGTAGGAAGAGAATTTTTCTTGCTGAAGAATTAAACCTCCAAACCTCTGCTTCATGTGAAAGTCTGTGAGAACCTGTTGGCTTGGGATGGGCATGAACAAGAGGAAAAATATTCTAGCATGGATCTGGCTTGGGGGCAAGGTGTGGAAAAAGCTCTGATGTGGAGCAGCAGGCTTGGGCAGACGCATGACAGCAATGAGAGAGGTACAACATGAGATAGGGATGAGATTTCTCAAGAGTTTGGAGCTGTATGAACAGCATTGTACATAAGTAATAAAGGAACACATCTCTTTTAAAACAATCACAATGCTGTATTTCCCTTTTTCTCCGAAGGAAAAGCAAGGCAGCAGTGCCCAGCAGTCCAAGGTGCAATTACGTAATATAAAATGAAGCATAAATTGTGAATGCCCAGTCTGATGACCTTTTATATTGCTGGCTTCTGGCTTCTGTTATCCTCTGTGCTGGCTGGGACTGATTGGAGCTGAAATCCAACAATCTTTGGAAGGCCATCCTTTGACCATCCCACCATGTAGGACCTTTTTTGCACTTTGTCTTCCATGGAAAACATCCCAGGAGGTGAAGTTGTGTGAAATAGTTTGGGTGTCCACATTTCAGGAAGTCCAAAGTGGTTGAAACTTAGCCAGTACTGCCCTACACATTATCTAAGTGCAAATCACCTCCATTAAAGAGTTGATTGTAGCGCTGCTGCTTCAAACAGCACCAATGCGCATGCACAGCCTGTGGCAACTGGGAGATGCAGCATGCAACTGTGCCGGCCACCTGGAGATTCCACCTCCATTGGAATCTCTTTCACCTGGAAGAGGTGTGGATGGAGTATGCTGGGCTGTTCCAGCCCGGCCACTAGTATAGATGCAGAGTAGTAAAAAAAATTATACCACTGTGGGGAGCACTCTGGCATTTGGAACCACTTCTGGTTTAGAAGCGGCTCTATGGAGTGCAGATGCATGGTGTGGGAGTGTCCCCAGTGTTCAGCACACCTAGCACATGTAGTTATCAAAACTCCAACAGTAATCCAGTCGGATTAATTAATAACATCCTAGTGAATCAAACATTTGCCATCTTATCAAATAGTACGCTGTAGGGTGAGGGGTGGGTGCTGAGATGCTAGAATTCCACAATTATTTTGTAATTACTCATTTGCGCAATCATTCTATTTTGTCCCCACATAAGAGCAAAATAGCACATTATATTGGCAATTGCACTATCATGTTGAGAATCCCCTGTCCACATGATCTGCTCCCCCTCCATATTGGCTACACAAAGAACCAATAATGTGAAGTCGTGGATTTCCATGGCTTTAAAGATCCCATTAAATTTCTTAGTTCTGTTCTCAGAAGATGGGAAACTGTTATTGGAATAACAGTCTCTTTTGCTACAATCGTTTTCCACTCCTGCAAGTTTTCTTGTGTTATTTTTCTTTGAAATTTCAGAACTACATGAAATAAGTAAACATGCCTGGCAATTCAATGATAATTCCACAATAATTGTGCAAAAAAACACCCTTGCCGCTTGCAAAGGCTTATGAAAACTAGAATCCTACAGATCAAAGGTTTCTCACCTCCTTGATAGGAATTTTCTTGGGAAAGGAACCAATCAAGTGTAATAGCATGTTGGTCTAAAACTATGTAGGAATGAAATATTATATAGTCACACTGGGAGCTACTTATTCAAGCCACTGAAGAAGACCAAGTCGAAACATGTCTGGCTTTTCAGTTCCCCTTATTATTATGCATTATGTTTGTCAGGTTATGGTTTGGAGATACATTTACTATAGGCATCTAGAGTATACCATCCATTATTGTGTTGTTAAGTCTGTGGCCCCGTTCCCACTGGGACTTTATTGCATGTCGAAAACTTGAAAATCATTTGTCCGCTTTGCAAATTGGCTTCCCACACTTTCCGAGGAATAAACAGGAAAAAAAATGCATTTAAAAAATTCTTGTTTAAAGGACTCTCGCTCCCATTTTTGTTTTTAACACGCTTTATTTTCCCTTCGGGAATGGTAGATTCACAGTATCCTGCCTGCCCGCTTGCCCTTTCGGGCTTCACTGCCACCGCCACTACCTCGCTGCACCACCACCTTGCTCATCCAGCTGCTTGCCCACCCGTCTCGGCCTCCCACCATTTCACTACTGCCAGTCTTCCAGGCTGCACCACTGCCACCACCGCTGCTGCCTCACTCGCTTGGCTTCCTGCCAGAGCCCTGCCCTCTCTCCCTTCCTTCTGGCCACTAGTGCAGCCTTGACCACCCACCATTTTGGCTGCCACTGGCCTTTTGGGCTGCGCCATTGCCACTGCCAAGCAGCCACGGTGCTCCCGCGGCATGGGGAGGAGGAACAGCCTGCAGGCAGGTGGGTGGGTGGGCGGGCGGGTGAGCCGGCCCTGCCCTGCCCTGCTCTGCCCTCCCTTCCTTTCGGCCACTGCTGCTGCTTCACCGCCACCATGCTCCACTTTTAAAAATGGAATTAACAAAAAAAATGGGCACACACATAATGTGCGTTAGCATCCGTTTTTGTGAATTCCGTTTTAAACAAGCCAAGTGGGATCATGGCCTGTTTGTAATATATGTTTTCATTATTTTCCTCATAGTGTTACTAAATACCTGTTTTTTAAAAATATGTTTGTTTTTCATATTTATCTGATAAGATATTGATTTTTATGCTAGTAAATTAGCAGACTTTTTTACACTTTGGTCCTTTGTTATGTTTTCATCCTTTGGCACTCAGGCTGTCTCCATAATTGTTTTATTTTCTGAGGCCCCCGTTTCTTTTTTGATAAATTTCTTGTGTTGTTTGCTTTTCTTGGTTGATTTGTCTTGTTTGGATTTTTGGTTTGCTGTAAAATAATGCAGGACAAATCTTATGTTTCCACTTGGTTGGCCACTAACTGTGATTTCTGAATGCCCTTCAGCGCTCTAGCAAATGATTTGCCTCCAATTTTACCAAAGCATACATGATCTGATTGGAAGTGTCTCAAAAAAGGTACAGTAAATAAGCTAATGTAATTGATTATTTTTTTCTTGACCTGAATTATAATTTATGGTTTCAGGTTAGATGCATAAGTTCTCACATAGACCCTTTACACATCAAGGTATTCCATAAACATCAAGATGACTGATGCTTGTTAGATATTCTGTATTGTTTCCCATAATTCATTACCATTTGCTGGACTGGCAGGGGCTGACAAAATGTGTAATACAATAAAACTGAGTGGGCTACTCCTGAGGTACAGGGTGTGCGTTCAGTTGCTCCTCCCCACCCAAAAAGCAACAGTCATGAGCATATCCCAAAGATATTTCAACTATAGACTGAAAGAAAAGCATCCACTTTCAGTTGAAAAATTAGATGAAATGAAGAATATCATGTTCATATATGCAAAACACTGCAGGAAAAATAAATGCTCCTTTCTTGCTGTTGCTGTTAGCGTTGCTGTTAACAGTTATGTGATGGGAAGAAATGGGTGAGTAAACTTTCCCAGAAGTAGAGGTAAAATGATGAGAAAATATAATTTGCTCTTTCTGTCTAGTAGATTAGGAGCATCTACCTTCTATAGGTTGGTAAACATTTTCTTTAAGCCAGTTTAGTCATACTGGGGACAATCATTCCTAAATTTAGTTGGAAATTTTACAATTTTATGGGTATACATTTTTTGTAGTATATTGAGTTTCAAGGCTCTACAATAAATTTTTTTCTAATTACAGAAGGCAGTACATAAGCAAGGTAAACAAATCTACAAACAACAAAGCAAAGTAAATACTGGATAGTCATAAAGCGTTTGCCACAGGTTTCTTCATCTTACACGCAACTTCCTGTAAATGGAAAAACATTCATTGTAGAGACTTGAAACTTGGCAGTCATTCACTGATTACAACATAAAACATATATTCATAAAACAGGATATCATTCCTGTTAAGAGTTAGGATTTAATGATCACCCCTTGCATATGCTAACACATCATTTGAAGCCTCCTTAAGATAGATAAACTTTTAACAACATCATTCCAGGACTGCAGCAAACATGGGAAGGGATATTCTTTCCTTTCACAGTCTTTACCCAAAATCCCTTCCTTGCATTGATATTAGACCCAAGATTGAGTCAATTAGAAGCATGTATGTGAAGAATTTTTGTCAGGACCCTAGTGGGGAAGAAAAAGCTTTACCTCTCCTCTTTGCATACAGTTACCCCCCCCAAGGTGGCTTTCCTTCTTCATGTTTATATTGTGGCATATTTCACCCAAGAGAACACCTGTAAACATATCCTAGTAAACAACTTCTTATAAAATTTCCCATGGTGTACATATTTTACCACATGGGAGATCCCCTTTTTGTTGAGTGCTGTGCGTATCAAGGCAGAAAATTGCCTTGTGATTATCCATCTGCCTCCAGTGTGGTCCAGTGAATCAGCCCATAGGAAGAACAGAAGAAAGGGAACAAAATGCATACTTGGTTTATTATGTGTTTGAGTGGCATAACCTTCTGTTTGAACACTGCTAAGAAGTTTGCATGCTCAGTGTGAGGTCTCATCTCAACAAAGATTTGCTTATTTGAGACATTTTCTTCTAGGCAATTTCTCACTTTTGTCATTGTTTTTGTATCAACAACAGAATGCTTCAGCCATTGCAATAAAACCGAAGAGTGGCATGCCATTCATAATGATCAGCTCTGTTCACAAAGACAGGTGTAGACATGCTTACAAAAGTCATATGTAATTGCAACACTCCCAGCCTCTTCCTGAGAAAAGTACAGACCATATTCATGTTGCCCTTTTCCTGTTACATACAGTGATTCTAAAGACAGAAAGAGGGGGAATGCTTACATCATATAGTATTACTTGGTTTAGCAAGGCAGAGCCAATATTAAACTAGTGAACATCTGAGTCATCAGAGACAGAAACTCTAATTTTTGGTTCTTAAGAACATAAGAATTGCTTACTGAATCAAATTGAACTTGCCACTCATCCTCTGAGTGACTCACTACTTTCTTCAGACCTGTGTGGCTTTACAAGTCATATTAGTCTCTAACTCTTATCAGCCAAGCTGCTGGTCAGTTGCATGATGGGAACAGCAGTCCAATGTCCAGAAGGCAGTGGATAGAAGCCCAGAAGCTGAACACAGTGAAGATGGGACTACTCCGCAGGCTTTTGTCATCCCTTCCCAGTTACTCCATTTTAGCCAATAGGTTTTTCTAGGAATAATGGTCATACAATTTGTCCGAACTTTTCTTCAAAAGTTGCCTAAAGACAAAACTGCCCATTACGCTTGTAAACAGGATTATTTCTTTTCAGGAAAAGAAATTGGAAGTGTTGTTGTTGTTGGATACCACGTAATCATGGCCAACTCCTGGCTGGCTGCTTAAATATCTCCATGGGCACCTCTATGCAGTTTTCTTGGCAGAGATACAGAAGTGGTTTGCCATTGCCCTCTTCTGGGGAGGGGCTGGGAATCAAACTAACCCTGGGTGCTTCTGCACCTGCTGCCGAGAAATGGATTTAAGAAAATCCATTTCCCGGTGATCCGTCCTCCAGAGGATCCGTCCAAAATAGGGATGGATCCTTGGAGGCCCTGCGCGTCTGCACACGCACAGGGAGGACGGATTGGACCAGCCAGATTTCCTGGGTGCTGTGCGGAGGCCACAGCATCCTTTCCAAAGGGCATCCAGCCTCCTGCGCCACCGACACTGCCCCTGGAGCTGCAGGACTGGAGCATGTAGCCGCCAGTCACCACGCATTTCTGCTGGTGCAGACCGACATCCTTCTGCCCTTCCCAAGATGGCAGCCGGCAGCACATCTGGCCCCTCGCCTCTCCATGTGCGGAAGCGTCCTGCTTCCGAATGGATCAAGGTGAGGGGCCGGATGGATGACCTAGTTTTCGAGGTCTTCCTGGAGGCTGGATCTTTCAGCGGCGAGAACTCATTATGAATGGGTCTCGTTCTCCAGAGTGCAGACACAGCCACTGCGAAGGGTCCCGGATCCAACCTCCAATGTAGAAGGTAAGTTCTTATGTGTTCTGTATGTGTCTTTAATGGGTTTCTAAATGGGTTTCCACAGCCAGTGCAGAAACACCCCGTTTCTAGGAAGTTTGGTCTCAGCTACAGATACTTCACTCATCTGCATTATAAGAACCAACTGGGGCGCTTTCCTAGCCCACAAACCTCATGTTATTTCACAATTGCTCAAGAAATTAGTCTCTTTTGTAGCATGAGCCACTTCAGAGATCTCTGGGTCCACTTGGTCCTTTGTCTCGCAAAATCAAGGAACAGGATGTTATCCAGTCATGGTGATCCCAGAGGATGGGGACAATAAAGGTTAAGTGGGCATTCCAATTAGGCTGAAATGCCCCCCTATCAAAGACAGCAAGTTCCTTCTCATGTGATGCAGGCTGAGACTGAAAATATCACATGATCAGCAGCCAGCCAAACCAGATGTGCCCAGCCAAACAACTTAATTCGCAGGCAGTCAAGCCAGATGTGACCAGGCCAAGCAGCCAGCTATACTGATTACCCAGTTCCCTTTGGTTCCTTTTCCCCCTGGGATAAGGATGACATTTCAAACTGTTAGCATATCTCCAGTTTTTAGGGTATCTTTTTGCTCTTCACTGCACAGTTTGAATCCTTCCCCTCTGAGGAAATTCAGAGGCTGTGTTTACATGGGATGTGAGAGTGCTCCCCCTTGTGTTTGATTTGTCAGATCTTTAGTGAGAATGTCCTTGTCTAGGATGCCGCCAAGGTCAGAGACTGAGTACATGGTCAGACATGGCATTTAACTAGTTTATGGGGCATCTGCAGTTCAGACTGTCCCGACAGAATAATACCTTTCCATTCTCTTTCTGGACTCAAGTGCCCAAATTAGGACTATTTTGCATTCAGATTAAGTGGGTTCTCATTAACCCTTTTTATTTCACAAATTGAGAATGCACAAGTAGAACACAACTATTTTGGGAGGGAACTGTACTTTTGGGTGCCACGCTTCACTATTTCGTCCCATCCAATGATAAGCTTCATTATTGGTGTTGCACTCTGGAGTGTGAGAATGTCACTAATGGGGTGGGAAGGTATAACAAAAGAGAAGACACCGTGTAAGTTATGCCCCATCTGCTGTCTCTTTTCTCTTCTGTTCCTGTAATGTATCCTCCATTTTCCTTTGGCAGTGCATAAGGGAAACAATGTTTCCTTTAATAAAAAAGGGACTTTTTCACAAAGCTGGCACTGTGCTTCAGTGGCTTTAGGGCAGTGATGGCGAACCTTTTGAGCTCGGTGTGTCAAAATTCGCAAGAAAACCTAGTTTAACTCGGGTGCTGTGCCACATCTAGAAATATCCATACTTTTGTGATATTTGTAGCTCTAGTAAAAAAGTTATATTTTTGATATATGTATTTTATTAAAAGCAAAAACAAATAATTCTTTACATTAGTTATTTTGTTGCTGAATTTCATTTGCTATATCTTCAGTTGAAAGTTGGTATTTCGTACACTTCAAGAACAAGCAAGCACTACATGCCCAGGTACCAGGGTGACCATGTGTGTCACCCAAAAGGGCTTGGCGTGTCACCTGTAACATGCGTGTCATAGGTTGGCCATCACTGCTTTAGGGCAAACAGCACAATACTGCCTATCAGTCTTCTTTAAGAAAGGCAAGGGGTGGGAGAGCATACTGGTTAGGCTATGCCTCAGCTGCACCTGCTTGGGGGTGCAGTCCCCATCCCCCAGCAGTGACCCCAGCAACTTTGCCATTGGCACAACAGACTTCATTGTGAGACACATCCCACGGATGTCTTGGGGGAAGGTGAGGTGGAGGCCACTTGCTGACCGCCAACTGCGGACTACAAATATTGATCCCTTCACAAATTCCCCCCTTTTCACTGTTTGAGACCAAGCAACATCCACCCTTGTGATGTCAATTGCTGACCATGTAGTGAGGGGAATTTGGTGAAGGACAGAAGAGAAAGGTATGGTCTTCCTATGATGGGCATAGGGAAAATGAGGAGAATGAGTGTGGTGACCGCTAGGACCCCTCAACCCCAAAATTAAGTTATCTTGGTTTAAAATGCAAAGTGTGGCGAACACAGTAAGTCTAGATGTTTAAAAGTGTCGCCAAAGTGTATTTTGACAAGGGTAAGTAGCCTGAGGGAGGGGCTAGTTGGGCACTCCAAGGGGAGGGGTGAAATAGAATGCTGGAGGAGCTCAGAAGGGAGGCAACGTTATTATCAAGCCAAAGAGTAGGGAAAAGGAAATGGAAGGTGTGCCTCTTGGAAGGAAATAACAGAGTTTGATTCACAAGTAAACACAACGCTACCACACTTCCAAATAAAGATATATATATATATATAAAATAGATAAGGGCTAAGAGAGGCGGCCTTCACATTTTGGTGGCAGCGGTGGGATAAATAGCGGTGACCCACTGACCACCAGGAAAGTGAAATAGAAACGTGGGGATATTTAAGATTTGAGATTTTTTCCTTGATCTTTACAATGAGCAAGATCATTTTGAGTCCGTGTTATAATACAAACATGAGAACACCAAGAACACGTACTAGATTTTCATTCCTCCCCCCCCCATATGAATTACCCCTACAATGTCTGACCACACCCTGAGAGTGTTATCTGCTGGTTCCCTCTTCACTTCCTCCGACAACTGTCCTCTTTCATGAAACAGTCACAGTACACACCATTTTGCACCCATGCACCATTCCCTACCTCTTGCAACTTCCTGCTGCCAGGATGCCCAGAATGACACAACCATGCAAGCACGTGGACAAAGTGAAATAGAAAGAAGAGGCTAGGAGCCAATGCCTAGAGCTGAGTCCCTTGCTGGAGTCTGGAGTAATAAGCAATTTGAGAAAATGCTACATGGAAGAGAGTGTCCAACCATTTCCTCTATCCATTGCTTTTTGGCTCTCAGGTATTCATTCTAGCCTCCTTCATACCTGGTAACTGTGCCCTAGATAGACAGTTTTAAGCAAGCATATCTCCGAGATCTCTCAGACAGAAATAATTTGACAAACACATACAGAACACAGGTGTAGCTGTTGCCATTACATTGTGTAATGCAGTAAACCCCGTTATTTGTATATGTCTGTGTTCTCAACTGAAACACTTTCATATATTTGGCCTCAGCCTGCCAACAATCAGAATCCTTGGATGATCCATAGTGGGAGATGGAGAATAATTTATATGCTAATGCTAATCACAGATCTTCAAGATGCTCAAATTAATAAAGCCAGAACAGCAGCATCTTCATGTAAGACAGAAGCTTTAGCACATTCATGGTAACCTCAAGGCTTTCAGAAGTCCAGTCTCTCCACAAATCCTTTGGGGGTAAGGCCTTGTTCTAACAGCACTTTGGATTACAGGTACTCCACCCTTTCCTCTCAGCCAGAAACAGCTAGCCTGTAAGAACAAAGTGGGCTGTACTCTACACAACAGTTCAGAAAATGAGTCTATGGTCCTTTTTGTCTTTCATGCATGCTTATTTCAGGATTAACTAATGTGAACATCATAAGTTAATTTTCATCTGGTTTCAGTTTTTAATTCTAACTACATACTATCTCACAATTAATCCTGGTTAAACCCTTAAAGTTGCATGGGATTGCTCCTTCTCCAGATGATCCTTAGCCCTGGGGAGTACTCGCTGCACCCTTAGCTCTTTGCAGAGGGCTGTAAATGGGAAACTGCTGCAGAGAGATCTGACAGCACTCCACTGTGGTATATTGGACTGTACTGTGTGGACTTCCCTGGTCCGATGTGCTGTTCACGTGTGCCTTCAGTGATGGAGGACCACAATAGGGAACCAGTGGGGGGGGGAGAGAAAAGCGAGGCATTAAGGGAGGCAGGGGAACAGAGAGGCATGGGGGAGAGGCTGGGGGGATGCTTAGGCTAGGCTTAGGGCTGAGAAGCTCAGAGGCTAGGGTCACAGGCTAGCAATGCGGGAAGAACTTACCTTCCTCCTCCATCAGCAGAGTCAAAAGTAATGGTGGGTGGCTAACCAAGCCACCTGTTACTTTTTGACTCGGGAGGCGGAGCTCGTGATTTTTAACATGTCCCTTATTGGCTTGACTGCCCAACAAGGGACATGCTAAAAAATCACACCTCCACAAATGAAGGTATAGTTCAAGTCTTTTTCCTATTGGCTGGACTATATCTTTTTTGTGTGATCCAGGGGGCAGGGGTAACCACCAGTCATAGAAGTCAATATGAGGTACCACCTCTGGTGCTGTTCACTGTTGAGCACAAGAAAATGGCCAACTCCTGTAGTACTATAGACACTTCCTGTGCCTGTTGAAAGGACCCCAGGAAGAAACACTGAACCAAGGAACAAAGGTTTCCTGGTTTCCTTTCCCTGGAGTATTGGGAGGCATGCAACATCCAAGGCAAATTCATTCATTCATTCATTCATTCATTCATTCATTCATTCACTCATTTACTCATTCACTCAGTCTACCCTATAACTACAAGTCTCAGGGCAGTTTAGCAACAAAAGTCAAGTGTAACATGAACATATTAAAACAATAATAGTGCCTGAAAGTGGGGACAAGAAGCTTTTTCCTCAGCCAAAGCCAGGGTAAACAGGTGGGTCTTCATTGCTATCTTGAACATGTGAAAATGGATGGCCCACCCCAGGGGGCAGACTACTCCATAATCGGAGAGCCATCACTGAGAAGGCACTTTTGCTTCAGAGGGTGGTCAAGACATAACTGCTCAAAAAGAATTCATTTTTGTGTGTGGTGCCTGCCACCTTTGCCTTGTGGGGACATGGGTGGCCCAATCTCCTGATTTAATTAATTTTTGGCCAAAAGACTGAGTAGAAGGGGGAAAGTAAAGCAGAAGGCAGTTTCTGCTCTCCTCTTTCTCACCTCCAAAGCTTCCTACAGGAGTTTAGTATGTGGAAAGCTTTGAACCACTTCTCTGAGGCAGGTTGGGGACTTTTCCTTCAGGAGGAGAGAAAAGAAAGGGGGAAATATGTGCCCGTGTATTTGAATTATTTTTTTAAAAAACAGAGTTATGGCATATTTTGTAGCTTGGTGATCATACTATGTTATTTCTTGTAGGGGTAGAGAGCTACAAATGGAACATATAGCAAATCTTAGCTCTGCTCACCTTAATTGGTGGGGTGGGAGCAGATACTAAAGTTATAGTTCACCTAGAGCATTAAAAATCTTTGGGGTAGCCCTGATCCTGGCTCACTAGATTTTTGTCAGCAAATCTCCCCTTTACTTCCGTGGATAGCAAGATAACAGTGATAGAAGGATAAAGGTATAGCAGCACCCATGTCAGCCTATCCATTGTACAGTGCATTGTTTTGTTAAATGTACTACAAATCTGAAAAGAGAAGACAGTTTAAGAATTGTGCCTTTTTATATACAGGAATGCAGCATAACCATGTTTCTCTGCATCCCTATCATCATACAGACTCAATGAAAATCAAAATTAGTCAGGCACACAAATGATGTCCCATTGTATGTGATACACACATAGAGCTCCAGCATGGCAATTCTACATCCTGCTTTGTTAAAGTGGGTTCCAGCAGCCGCTGCCTCTTTCATTAACCAGAGTCAAAATCTGCTACTGATGCTCTTCATTAGCTTTTCATGCCTTTGTAGACAGATCTTTCAGAGGCAGAAGCCCCTGAATAAGTTAGTAAATAACCTAAAATGACTCCGCAAAGATGAATCCCTTTTATGGTGCAAGGAAAGTATATGAATTCTTAACACCTCTCTTACTACACACACACAAACAGGCAAGCAAACATAAATACATTAGTCTCAAGGGAGATTTCGAAGTGCCAGGGTTTTCAACATTTTCAAGACCTGCACAAATCAATGATTCAACCTGAATACCTCATTGTTTTTTAAAGTTGTAATCACAAACAGTAAATGAAGCTGGGAATCTTTCAGGAAATTTGATTAAACATCCCAAATGGGATTGAATGGAGATAAATGCATCATCATCATCATCATCATTACTGACAGTAATACACAGCAAACAAGATATTTATGCTGGTTTTGGTAATTGTTATCACTAGTTGGGCCCTAAGTACCCAGGACTGAGTGATGTATCAGTGAATGATACGAGTAGATTCCAGCAAAGTGGCTTTATGTAGCTGGCAGATGGCTATTTTGTTGATGCCAATGCTTTTCAAGTGCCCACTAAGATCTTTCAGCACTGCCCCCAGTGTGCCAAAAACCACTAGGACCACCTTTGCTGGTTTATTCCAGAGTAGCTGTAGTTCTGTTTTTAAGTCTTCATATCTGGTAAGTTTTTCTGTTTTTCCTCAATCCTGCTGTCACCTGGAATAGCAATGTCAATGATAAACACTTTGTCTTTCTCCATGATTGTGATGTCTGGTGTGTTATGTTCCAGTGTTCGATCAGTCTGGAGTTGGAAGTCTCACAGTAGTTTGGCTTGTTCATTCTCTACCACTTTTTCTGGTTTATGCTCCCACCAGTTCTTTGCCACTGGCAGATGGTAGTTCTGGCATAAGTTCCAGGGTGTCATTTATGCCACTACATTGTGCCTCTGTTTATAGTCTGTCTTTTTGCAGCAGCTCAGAATATGGTTGATCATTTCATCAGCTTCTTTACAGAGTCTGCACTTTGGGTCTTCCGCTGATTTCTCAATTCTATTGTTGTTGTTGTTGTCATTGCCGCCACTGTCATTGTCACCACACAAACAGTATAGCATAACCACCAGATAACTAGTTGGAGTTGGTCTTCATCACACACTGAGTTCTCCCCAAGAATTTAAGATGTTGTGATATATCAGCATGTAATGCAAGCAGATCCAAGCAGTATGGCTTTTTACAGTTAACTGACTGGAATTTTGTCAGCAATGATATGTTTCAAGTGCCACCCAAGGTCTTTTTGGGATGGTACCCAGTGTGCCGATCACCACTGGTACCACAAGTGCCAGTTTGTGCCAGAGTCTCTGCACTTCAGTCTTCCGGTCTTCATATTTGGCTATTTTCTCATATTGTTTCTCATCTACTATACTATTGCCAGGTATTGCAATATCAATGAGCCCACATCTTTTTCTACTCAACAATGGTCAGATCAGGTGTGTTATGCACTAAGACTTGGTTTAAATACAAAAGTCCAACAATATTTTAACTTGCTCTTATTTTTTACACCACTTTTCCAAGCCTTTGATTCCACCATCACTTTTTTGCTGTTGTCAGATGATAGCTTTTGAAAATATTCCAGTGGATCATCTTAGCCACTGGATTATGTCTGTTGCTAGTCAATCTGTGCAATTTTTGTGCAACAGTTGAGTAAATTGACAATGGTTTCACTGATCTTCTTCCATAGCTGGCATTTTGCTCTATTGTTGATTTTTCCATCTTGCCCTTTATGACATTTGTTCTAATTGCCTGTTCTTGTATGGCCAAAATCAGTCTTTCTGTTTCTTTCTTTAGAGTGCCAATTGTTAACCACATCCAGGCTTTCTCTGTGAAAGTGAGCCAGTTTGGTCTAGTGCTTAGGGAGATAGACTCTTATCTGAGAATACTGGCTTTGATTCCGCCCTCCCCCACAAATCCAGCTGTGTGACCTTGGGCTAGTCACAGCTCTCTTCTGACCTCTCACAGCCCCACCCACCTCACAGGGTGTTCTGTTTTGGGGAGAAGAACAAAAGCTTTGTCAGCTGCTTTGAGTCCCCTTAAATGGGTGAGAAAAGCAGAGTAGAAAAGCCAACTCTTCTTCTTCTTCTTCTTCTTCTTCTTCTTCTTCTTCTTCTTCTTCTTCTTCTTCTTCTTCTTCTTCTTCTTCTTCTTCTTCTTCTTCTTCTTCTTCTTCTTCTTCTTCTTCTTCTTCTTCTTCTTCTTCTCTGTGTCCACTTTTCCATTATTTTTCTAGGAACTGACCAATGTCTTATTGTGCCAGTTTTCTGTCTGAGTTTTCATACTATTACTCCTTTATTCATGCTTGGTTTGCTGCACTTTCAGCAGCTTCTCCTTGCTCACCTCAACCAATACTTGTTCTTGGCTCTTGTTAATGTAGTCAGCCTGTGCATGTTTTTCTTCCTCTACAGTTTGTTTCACTTGCAGCAATCACTCCCTTCTCTTTTGTTCCCCATAGTGCTCTCACCATAGGGTTCTCATCAATGCAAGGGACTTTTTTTTAATCCTGTGAGAAAAAAATGGAGAAAACTTTTTTTAAAAAAAGTTTGCTGGCTGGTTTCACAAAATCCTGCAGAAAGGCTGGAACAATTATGCCTTTGTTTTTAGTCCCAAAACTAATCTCTGGTTTAGAAAATGTGTATGTTTCCTAAAAGACTTTGTCATTTGGTACAAGAAGAAACCTGATTTTAAAAAAAAGAAAGGAAAAGAAAAGAGAGAGAGAGGAGATGGAGACAAGGAACAAACTGCATCTTGCTTCTTTTCCTTTAATAGATTTACTGCTGCTGTGAGATGATTTACTTATCCTGTGCATGCAGTTTCCAGCCACAGCTCTACTGTAGAGACTGCTTACTGGATCTATAGCTTTATAGCAGACACATCTCAAAGCACAAAACAACCAGGCATGAATGCCCACCGGATGCAATCAGCCACAGTCAAAGCATCACTGTGGGAAGACTTGGTGCGGTGGATTTGTTTCTGAATGTGTGGTTTAGAAAGAGACCCTTGTAAAGGCACAGAAGGACAGAACATGTTTGCCTGCTTGAGGGTGTACTGCAATGAAATTGCACCTGGCCTACAAGTAAAATGAACTGTATTCTGCTGACATTGTGGATTACACAAGAATCATGCAAAAAAGGTATTGTTATATAAGGCTGAGGACCTTGTCTGTGAGTTTGCAAAATCCTGGTCACACACAGGGCCTTGTCTTCCTGATGTATAATGTTAAAGCAGGCTCACATCAATTCACAGAAAGACTTCCAGGGTCTGATAATTTAAGCTTTGCTTGAATGACAATAATTAATCAGCCAGTTTCTAGCAAGAAGGAAGGATGCACTGGTCTGAGTTTGCAGCACTTCTTTCTGAAAAGGGATTGGAGCAACCATGCAACAGAATTTTCCTGTACAATGATTCATTGCTGTTACAAGGTTACTTATATGGTGGATTTGACTTGCACTCTTGCTTTTTTAGATGAGGGAGTAAAAAAACACTGTGTTCAAACTGACTTGCTACTCATAAGGCTTTGTATTCATGCCATTTTGCTAGAACAGAATCTTCACATATGACTGCTAACAGTTCTCTGCTCAAAACTGCATGTTACCTAAAATAAAAGAACAAGCCATTATGTTGAAAAGGGGCCTTGAAGTTCCATAGTGTAGGTATCCCTTGTTATGGGCCACTGGCCACTTGTCCAGAATTGTGACAGTTTGACAATAAAGTTACATATATACTTGATAAGAAACTGATGTAGTATCCATTTTTTTTAAAAAAAAAACATCTTAAATATGGAGACCTGTGGTGAATTGGCTGCCCTTGGAGTTGAATTCCAGGGAATGACATTGCCTGGGCAATTGTCCTGCATGAAAGACAAGCTGTAGTAGCTTCCACTTCTTCTTCCTGTGGAAGGTGGGCACATTGTCATGGTTTTGATCCTTGACCCTTTGCATTGCATGGAGCTCTGAAATAAAGTCCTACAGTATTTTGGTCTGCCTCTGATTCTGCCCAGAAGCACCCATCATTCTCTCCACTTGATGAACAGATCCCTTGAGTGAACGTCTGCTATCTGTAACATCTTGCTCCCATCAAGTCAAACAAGATCTCCTAAGGAACCTACCCTCCTCAAGTTTCTTATTTTGGTCAGCCGTGGTATAGGAGTCAATGCTGCCAAATGGCACTCAGGCTTTCTCCAGACAGCAAGAGGCAGTGAGGGGTAAAAAGAAGATCCTGCAATTGTTAGATGCAGGATGCAATCCCCAGCATAAATTTGCTTACATGCGCAGCTGGTGAGCAGCATATAACAGGTGCCTTGTACCTATTCCCTCCTTTTTGTAGTTTTTCATGTGCTTGTCAGCTCCCAGAAATTCTCAGTGAGATAACTTCGCATGTGCTTCACCAGATACGCAGATAAGTAGGGCTATCATGGGAAACATGGCATCACTGCTGGATTTGCAATACAGTCTTTGCACACTGGAAGTGACATTACCATAGGGTTGACATGGCTATGCCTGGCAATTCCAATGCAGTGCTGGAAGTATTGTGAGGTTAACTTCACATCTTGAAGCAGTCTGAGCCTGGGAAAGGGGAGTGGCAGTATTTAAAGTCTGACTCTTACTACAGAGATGCAAGAGCAAAATTGTCCAGAGGTTCATCTCCAGAAGTGATCTCCCTCTTACCTTTTCCATAATGCAGATGGCTCTTGTTGTGGGCCATTAAGTACTTGTCCAATCCAGGGCCAAATCACTCAGTGTAGCCCAAGACCATCCCAGGCTGCTGCTGGATATGACAACATATGCAGATTCTGTCTCTGTCTCATTACACAATGAGCAGAAGGCTTACAGTTTTGCTCTGCACATCATGCTCAGGCAAGGGACGATTTCATGCTTCTCTTCCCATCCTAAATAAGAAAGACTTGCTGGGGAAATACTAGCAGAAAGCACTGCATTGATTGAGAAATGGCAAGCAAACTCCTGGTAAGCTGACAGTTCTGTTACTGTTGCTAAGTAGCTACAGTCTGCCATCCATTTTCATTTAGCCATCTAGAAGCTGAACTGGGATGTTGATGCCACCACCCCACTTGTCACTTGCCTTTACTGAGGGAGGAGGGGAAAACATTTTTAGAACTGCAGAGGAGAAAATGACGCCTCTCAAAGTAACAACTCCTTGCTCCTACTCCAATCCATTTTCATCACAGGAAAAGTTGGTGGAAGGAAGATGCGTCCTCCTCTTAAAGCACATGATATCCCATAAAGCAAGGGTTGGCTTGAATGTGGCCCTGAGTATGATGCTGAGCTACAAGTCCTATCAGCCGCTGCCAATATGGTCAAGACAGGGAATGACGCAAGCTATATTGCAGCAGCCACAGACATCTTCTACCAAAGGATCCCGCTGCTCATCTTCTTAACCCCATTGAGCTGTGGTGTATTTACTGGGGGCAGGCCTATAGCTCTCTGCTGGAGCCAGGACCTTAGGGATGAGAAAGTGAGGAGGGAAGTTGTTTCTGAGTCACTCATTACAAAGAACTGTTTGCTGCCAACTCTCCCTACAGGGTTACCTCACCCCTGTGGGTACCTGCCACTTCCTTTTGCTGTTGCTAGGAAACCACTTGAGTGGGTCCATTCACTTCTTTGCCCCTGGGCTTTCTCCAGGCTTTCTCCATCCCTGGATAGAGTCCCTGCTTCACCTGCAGGAATTCCCAGGTTCAGACTCTCATACCTCCACATACCGTAGGTGGAACTGGAAATGATTCTGTAGCTGAAAACTTCCACAATTGCTGTCACTCGGCACTGATATTATTAAAACAAAGGGTCCAACAATTTGGTGCTTCCTATGTTCCAATCATTTAACAAAATAGTTGTTTGTTTGTTTGTCTTTTTTTCCTGATGAGCTCAACGGGGCACTCATTTTTCTTGTCCTCTCCATTTTATCCTTACTGGTTAGGCTGAAAGACAGTTACTGGTCCAGGGGGGCACCAAAAGGCCTTCCTTGGCTGAGTGGGAATTCAAGTCCGGGGATTCCTAGGCTCTGCCCTGACACTCCAGCTGTTACACTATGCTGGGACATAGGATGTCTGGATTGCTAGGCATTCCCATCATCTTGACTGAAGAGTGCACAGAGATCAATCCAGAAGAAAAGATGTGCCATACGTGCTATGGATTGATAAAGCAGCAATTACTGCCTCTCGCCTTGGGAAGCTTTTCTCCTCACAAGCCTCTGCATCAGAAACTGAATCCCCACACTGATGACTGTAACCCAAGCTGCTGCTGCCAGTGGGATATGACCGTCAGGCTTGGAGGACACCTCAAAGTCACAAGCTGCATCGGGAATGGGGCGGGGGGGGGAAGAGGCATCTTTGATTAGCATTTTTAAAAGCCATGGGCTGACACAGAAAGAGGTGAAGGATCAAGAGGGTAATATTTAGTTTCACCTTCACATGTCTTAGTTACCAATCAACCCTCAAGTGCCTCCACAAGAAAAGGCGGGATGAGAACATGAGGGCCATTTGCTACCATCTCCAAGGTGCTGTGAGGCACTTTTTTGCTAGGTGTGAACACAGTTTTCAACTCTATTTATTTTCATACAAACTGAAAAGAAAGGAGACACCTCTGCTCTAATGTCATCTGTACAAACAGTTAAAAGAGAAAGAAGTATTATAAATATGGGAGAGTGAGTTTGTTTTGTTTTCCTTTGCTTTTTGAAATATTGTTTTTTCAAAAAAATAAATATCTCCCAAAAATCCCAGTACTCTTCAAATGCCTGCATTCTTCCTCAAGGGAAATTATACACCAGTTATACAAACAGCTGATCATTGAAAAACCTACTGTTTCCAAAGTTGGCTGTTGTATAAACGATGTAAAAAAATTCCCCAAGGAAACAACATCCCCCCCAAATATTTACATTTCTAGGCTTAAAATCTTAAATAGCTAAAAGTGCTGACATATGATCAGTTTGTTTCTTATTGCAGCCTATTCTCTGCACATGCTTAATGGTGCTTTTTAAAGTTACATCACATATACCAGGTTTACCACTCAGTATCTCCTACCAAAGTTTGAAAGGTCATCAAAAAATTAATATCAAACTTAAAAATACAGTGAGTCAGTCAGATCTTTATTGCTGTAGAAAAAGCCGTAACAGCTCAGACAAAACAAGCAAGGGTAGAAGAGAATACTTACAATACAAATATATAGCTATATCCTTAATGTTACCATTTAAAATTATACATCTAGAAATTATGAATAATAGAGATATAACAGTAGGAACAGCAATAATAAAATGAATTTTTCCCTTTGACAGCTCTTAAAGCTTTCTCTTTGTAAATGGTCCAGCATTGTCAATAAATAGTTAATGGCCTGTGCCATTTCTTCATTTAAGAGATTCCATTTTGGAGGAATTTGGGGTAGTAGTAATTTGGTTTAGTTAAATTTTTATACCACCTTGGAACTTTTGTACTACAGCAGTGTGAACAAGTGAACAAGCACATAAATTCAGAATAAAAACAAAAACTAAGCACACTAGTGTCTTAAATCTAAAATAAAAGAAAAAACTGCCAAGCAAGCAGATGAGCAATGCCTATTATGATAGAATAGAAATATGAGCTATGTAGATATAAAAAAACAGGCCTGAAACAATACATTTTTAAAGAAAAAGCCTGACCACATCTTGCCAGAGAAGCTATTATGTGTCTATACTGTGTGGCTTTACCACACCATATAGCTTGGGATTGGGATGCCAAGAAACACACAGCTTTGATGCTGTAGAAAAGTGGGAAAGGCACTCAAGGAACCTTTGTGAAGTCTTCCCCCTGAGGACAATAAACTTGCATCTAACATAAAAAGGGTGCGCAGCAGTACTCTAAGAAGATGCAGTGAACATGCAGGACCAATTGTTTTCCATCTGACACCTTCTTTTGACTGCATAATTGCTTACATAGCCTGCGATCAACAAATCTCCAGAAGCGACTCCTTCCTTTCTGCTTCTTTGCACAGGTTCAGCTTTACACCTCACCTGATGGGGATATGAGCTACAGCTTTGTTTCTTTTGATTCGCGCTTACCCTCTACAATCCTGGTTTCATTCTGGAATGTCAGCAAACCCTTGCCTGAACTTGTATCTATGCATAACTTTACAAGTCAATAAGAGTTTCCCTCTTGAGAAGAGTTTTTGGGCAGGAAACCGAGGTACTTCTTTGCTATCTTCTTAACTATTTGTGCTGAGGTCGTTACAGTATATATTTAGCAAACATTATATACATTTAGCAAACATTCTCATGTGAAGGTCTACCCAGAGAAGGCTGCTGATAAATACAGACACATGTGCCTCTCAAATCCACATGCTTTAAAATATCAGCAAGTGCTGTGATAACCGGGGGGGGGGGAGGGGGAGAAGAATCGAGCTTATCGAATTTGTTTAATAACAAAGACCCCATTCCGAGTTGACTTTTTGGTCTAGTGGTTAGGGAGCCGGACTCTTATCTGGGAATACCGGGTTCGATTCCACCCTCCCCCATGAAGCCAGCTGGGTGGCCTTGGGCTAGTCACAGCTCTCTTCTGAGCTGTCACAGCCCCACACACCTCACAGGGTGTTCTGTTGTGGGTAGAAGAACAGAAGCTTTGTCAGCTGCTTTGAGTCCCCTTAAATGGGTGAGAAAAGTGGGGTAGAAAAACCAACTCTTCTTCTTCTTCTTAACACTGAGGCGAATGCACATTCTGCCCATTCCCATTTGTTTGAGTATAAATCGCAGCAGTCAACCCACATATTGCCATTCCAACTGAAGATGCTCCATAAAACACACTGGGGAAACAGCATCTTTTCCTCCCCACCCTTTACCAGTTGAGGTCCCCACCCCTTTCTCTGATTGGGGTCTCTCCCACAGTTAAAATCATGACATGGCCGAGGGTGGGGAGTTCCAATTCCACCCTTTGATCATACACCTACCCCCTGGTGCTGCTCCTCAGGCAGTTTGCCTCTTGCTGACCGGCCCTGTGTCTGAGTGGGCTGGGCAGAAATTGCCACTTGGGTGGCTGGTTTGCCATCACCTCTCGGTGGTTCCTGGGTGTTGTGATTGGTGCCTGTCAGGTCAGCACTGTTGCACAACTGTAAAATGCCATACAAGCAATCCCCCACAACCATGGGGATTGGTTCCACAATGCTGTGCTCATGTGCAAAATCAAATCAAACCCCCAAGCCAAGATCTAGCCCACGTTTTGCACTCGGAGGGTGAGGGTGCCCTTTCTCTCTCCCCCTCTCTCTTTAAAATTCTCCATCCACTTGTGGCATCTTAAAAAACAAGATCTCAGGGGATTTTGTATATTTCCCTGCAAGTGAAGAGCTCCACTGTCAGTGCCCAAAGCCAGGTGGGAGGTGATCAAACAGGGGGGAAAGAAGAAAAAGAAAGGATGGGGGAAAGACTGGATTTGGACAAGGGAGAGGGGGGAAACAGACTGGGGAGGGGTCTTTCTATGTCTGAATAGATCCTTTATTTGGCAATATTATCCTCTGTTTTGCCCTAACCCAAAACTTTCTTCTCCTTACCTACCACAAAAGAGGAGGGGAATGATAACACTGGAGGGATAGCAAGGGGCTTCTCTCCCGAGAATGAAACCCCACCCATTTAATGATGCACCCACAATGGTGACAGACATTGGACAGAAGGCTATTGGGGGGGGGGACAACCCTAAAGATACAATCTCCCTCCAGTACTGTGGTACCATTCTCAAAGCAAAAAAGATAAAGTGTGGTAGCAGAAAAAATGGGAGCAAGAGCTGTTTTTACAAGGCTTTTTAAACTGCATTTTTGTGAGATTTACTCCTCGGAAAGTGTGGGAGGCAAATTTTTAATGGGAACAAAGGATTTCCAAAATATTTTCAAAGTTCATTAAAACCCGAGTGGGAATGGGGCCTAAAAGGACCTCCAGATACAGGCTAAACAAGTAATCTCCTGCAGTGACACTGGAATGGCCTAAAAACCTTTAAAAAGGTACTAAACTGTATGGTCTGTTACATGATTCTAAGTCAGGGGTGTTTAAATTACAGCAATTGCTGAACTACACCTCCCAACATTTTTGTCTTTAGCCAGAGTAGCTAGGGTGGATGTCCACTGCAGGCTAGGAACATCTGGAGGGCACCAGTTTGAGCACCTCTCCTCTAAAGCAGCAGTTCTCAACCTTCCTAGTGCTGCGACCCCTTAATGGAGTTCCTCATGTTGTGGGGACCCCCAACCACGGGGGCAGAGCAGCTGGGAGGTGGGAGGGAAGGGCAGCGGGAGGCTTGTCGTGACCCCTCTGAAAGGGTAATTCGACCCCCAAAGGGGTCCCGACCCCTAGGTTGAGAACCACTGCTCTAAAGGATACACAAAGTGGGAAAAGACACCAATGGGTCCTGCTGGACAGAAGGTTAAGTGACAACTTACTTTATCTTTTACCACAGGAAGGTGCTGGCCCCAGAGGCAGTCTATGGGCTGGAATGTAAGAACGATAAAAGGGCATTAACCTTCAATCTGAGCTGCCTTTTGATCTTCCTAAACTGTGTTTGCATCTAAGGCAGTCTAAGGAAATCAGTGGGTGGGAGACTTACAAGCACAGACAGCATCCACACAATGCCCATTTGGACCAACTGTTGGGGCAGGAGCCATCCAACATTTTATTTGTAACAAATCAAATGTTAGAAAATCCATATTCATTCAAATAGATCCCCTTCAAATGTGGTAGGATCCTGGTTGGTATGAATGTATTTGTACAAATTTGTACGGAAATCCTATAGAATCTGATACAAACAAATACAAATCCAGTACATATCCCTTAATAAATGTGTGTTCTGTAAGTGTCAAATCTGACCTGAATCCACTTTTAGTCTGCTCTCAATCCATGTCAAATGCAATTTGGATGTGTTGCGGATCTGTGGTGCAGTTGCATTCCCACCTCCCCATTTTAACAAATGTCTGAAACATTCGTACAAATGTCATGACATTTGATTTGTGCATGAATGTATGAATTCATATGAAGTTGTATGAATAATGAATGTTAGAAACATTCATGCACATCCTTATCCTCTGAATTTAATCCTGCCATGGTGGGAGGATTATATTTTAAGTAAGTTTTAGAAGTGAGTTTCTAGGTATGTTTTCATTGTTTTTATCAAAGGTTGTAATCTACTGTGGGACCTTAGGATGAAGGGTAGGATATAAACATTTCAAATAAATAAATAAATTCCTGTTGTGTATTTGTAGAACTGCAAAAGGTCCTTAGTCTAGTTTGGTCTACTGATTAAGGAGCTGGACTCTTATCTGGGATTACCAGGTTTGATTCTGCACTCCCCCAAGGAGCCAGCTGGGTGACCTTGGTCAAGTCACAGCTCTCTTTTGAGATCTCACAGCCCCACCCACCTCACAGGGTTTTCTGTTGTGGAGAGAAGAACTGAAGGTTTGTCAGCTGCTTTGAGTCCCCTTGAATGGATGAGAAAAGCGGGGTAAAAAAGCCAACTCTTCTTCTTCACTTGCAAAATTAAGTAGCATAGAAGAGAAGCAAGAACATTTATTCTGAAAGGGGAGTTAAGGAGGCCATAAAGGGATAAGCTGAAGTCTCATAGACACATAAGGCAGAATCCTATGACTCATTATGCAGTGTTGTAGATAGGAGTGTTCCTTGGCATCCCACCTATTTTTAATCCCAGTAGTTATGACATTGGCCTGATGACTGCAGGATTTTTCCCTAGACGGTGTCCTCAAATTGTAAAACTGCAGTGCCCAGTCATATTTTTTGAGCTGCATACAAAAGAAAATACATCTATATTTTTACTCAGCTGGGATATAAAGTTACCTCACCCATAATGAGGAGGGTTAAACATGGGATGCCAGGGATTATACTAGCTTAGAAACGTTTTTTTTCTCCCCTGCCCTTTGCATTGCCTCAGAATGTCTAATTCTTACATCACATAGCAAAAACTGCCACATGAAATGTAAATGACAGATTCTAATGCACATTAAACTGAAAGTGGTCCATAAGTAGCCCTATGGACTCAATTCAACTACAGTTTCCATCAGCCTCAGCCAGCAAGATCTATGAAAAGGAATGATAAGAACTGGAGTAAAATCAGCCTCTGGAGCACCGGCCATTTATGGCCCCACAATTAAACACTGAATAGGTTGATGGGTTTGGGTTAGGAAAGGGCATACTGATTTTGCACCTGCTACCCCTGAGAATCCCTATATTCACTGCATTTGACCGGGACTTGCAGTAAATGCCAAATCATTAACATTTACCCTAAAGCTGACACCATTCTCAGGGAAGCCTCCTGTCCCATCAGCCTGCTCTCGGGATGCTGGAAGCAGAAGGTGAAGCCAGAGAAAGTTACCCATGACCACCACCAAGCAGGCTTTCCTCCCGACCTTGCAGGGAGGCTCACGTTACCCATTCTCCAGTGACATTAATAATGCAGGACAGGCAGTGTCAGGCTCAATAGCTTGCTACTAATTTGCTGTTCTATCCCTTTGTGCCCCGGCCGAACAGGACTTTAATGGATGTAATGATGAGAGGAAGAAACCTGAGAGCCGGATCCCATCCCAGCCATATCGCCAGCTGCGTGGCTCGGGCGTGGGGAATGCCACCCCCCTCCACATTGCCAATAGGGTGAGCCTTAGGTTTCCAGAGGATCAGGGAAATTTGATGACTCTTTCCCTCCCCATCTCCTCTCACACGTTCTGCTATCGCTTGTCCCAAGGGCGCCTTCTGCTCCACCCACAGGGACCTCTTCTTAATAGGAAACAAGGTCCAGTGGAAAGCACAGACCCACATGCAATATAATGGACCCTTTATGCTGCAGCCTGTCAAGGACATAGAATTCAGAAAGCTGCCATGTATCATTTTGGCACTGAACTTCCAGTATTTTCTAAGAATCCTACCATTACTGCAGAAGGCCAGAATCATCCGTGAAGGGACAAGATGTGGCCCTGGAACTGAGATACAAACTAGGGATGGGCACAAATGGAGGGGCGGGGGTTGCATTCAGTTAATATCAAATTGAATGTTAGAAAATTAGTATTCATTTGAATAGATCCTCTTCGAATGTGGTA
>MTQE01002208.1:8272360-8304885 GCA_014337955.1 Aspidoscelis marmoratus | reverse complement strand
TGTTAGAAAATTAGTATTCATTTGAATAGATCCTCTTCGAATGTGGTAGGTTTCTATTTGATATGAATGTATTCATACAAATTTGTATGAATATCCGATACAAATGCATATCTATCCCATACATATCCGATACGTATCTTGTAACATATCCACTCTGAAAGTGTCAAATCCCCCCTGAATCCACTCTGAATCCATTCTCAATCCATGTCGAATGCCCTCTAGATCCATCGCAGATGTGACTGATGCAGCCGCTTTCCCACCTCCCCATGTTCACAAATGTTCCGAAATATTCGTGCGAATACAAGTGTCAACGTATGAATGTCGTAACACTCAATTTGTATATGAATGTCTGAATTTGTCCAAATTCATACGAATATTGAACGTTATATTTCTGCACATCCCTAAGGTATCAAGCAGTGTAACCGAATGACTGTAGCTCCTACCACAGGCACAGCAAAGCCCTTCTGGAAAGCCCTCTGGTGGGGGAGTTACCAGACCTTCATCAGTAAAAATCTTGACAACTCTTCCGCTGCTAGCTGCATCGACCTCTTTTGTCTATGTGGCAAGTTCCTGGATGTTTGATCCGGAGCCATGCCATCAAATTGTGTGCTAGATGTTGGATCCTCTGAAAGATGGCAATGCTTTTAATAATGCGTGGAAAATCCTGGCCTGTATTCAACCTGGGCTTTCAGGGAGATGCAAAAGTGGTGGCCTGGCCTGGGGTCAGTCTTGTCCGCTAGCCCTGCTGGCATCCCAAAAAGATGCCAGTGTTTCATGCAGCAAATATGAATCATGCGAGATGTACAATTCGTGCAAACTGCTTTCAGGCAAAAAAAGAGAGAGAGAGAGAGAGAACCGGCTGGTATTTGAGAAACACACTGTCCAATGTATGCCTAACACAGGAGATCCATTCGCCTCCCACCCCCGTACCAGCCTTTTCAGTCTAGGCCACGTGGGGACGGATTCCCCTTTCGCACCTAGGCAGGTAGGAATGTGTGCCCACAAGTTCCTTACCTGCCTAGGTGCGAATGGGGAACGTGTCACCGCATGGCCTAGCCTTAGTTCGGTTGTAGTGCAAAAAGGCCTCTGGATAGCACTAGTCGCATGCTGAGAAAGCATACTATGGAGCTGGAATGACAAACAAATGCAGAAAGGGCTCCTGTCAGCTTCCCTTTCATTTATTTTAAGAGCAGGATGTGGCATCCAGCACAGCAAAAAACCACATATTAATTCTCCCTTCCTTACTTCAGTCAGTATGGAGAATATGGTTTTGAAATCCGCAAGAATGTTCTTTCACCAAGACAACTTGGGCTCAAAATGTAGCTCAGCCAGAGAACCTAAGTACTCTAGAGGGCAACTGGAAGGCCACAGATCTCAGATGTCTTTAATAGTCGATCAAGCTGTGATCTTGATGGGTGAAGGGAACACAGAACATGGAACCATGTACCATTTCCTGTGTTCAAGGAAAAGGCCCCTTCAATTGGCAATGGTGGCTGTGCAGCAGTGGCAGGACTGCTGATGAATATGGGGAATGGCTTTTAGAGCTCCTTCTCCTGCCCTGTCATTCAAGCAACATAATAGGTTTTTATTAGCATCTCTGTGGATGCTACACTCATCCGGCACAATGAGGGTACCATGAGCACATTCACAGCACTGTGTAAATCTTGCTGTTGTTAAATATATGTGATGCCCGCCTTGTGGACCCTGTTTTCAAGGCATTTGGTAAGTGGCATGACGTATCTCAAAATTCAAAGTCACCACTAGACAAAGTACAAGTGAAAACCATTTTGATTGTCATGGCCTCTGCTTTCAAACATTCTCAGAAGTTATAGGCTGGAAGATGTTTCACCAGACACTCGAGCAAAGGAAATGGTATCCACTTCTGAGGCAGATGTTAAAAGAGGACAGTGCTGCTGCCCCTTCTTGAGCAGGTGTGTCAAAAAGGTTGTGTCCTTCACCCATTTCACTACTTTACACTGTTGGGATCTGTTAGTGAAACTGTCAGCTGACAACAGACCAGCAGCTCTATCTTGTGGTCTTTGGTGGAAGTAGCAGTTTGTCAAATGCTCTTGAGCCTTTGTTCTCCATCTTTCAAGCCCATAGCTATGATGTGTTGTCTCCTCAGAAGAGAAAATCCTCCAAATCCCAAACTCTAGAACCTCAGCATCCAGACAGCTTTGAAACAAAGATGTTGACTGCTCTTGAAATTTGAATTTACTCACCCTGTTCCAAAGTCCTGTCCTGTTTTCCTTGCCCTACATTTTGCCTTGCATTTCTTGGACTCCTTGCCTTGTTTCCCAAATTCTGGAACCAAAAGGACTGATTCTAGTCCATCAGTTCCATTTCCAATGATGACAAACTTCCCCCATTTGTGATGTTCTGGTTTTGACTCCTGTTTTGGACTATTTCTTGAGTTTTGCTTTATGTTTGCTATTTGATCTTAGAATGTCCTACCAGTTGTAAACTCCTGCCTTGTTTCAACCCTGGAAGGCTCATCTACCATTACACAGCTCCTCTGCCTTTGCAGAATCATTTGCATCTCTGCTGCTGCAGGTATTGCTAATGTACCATTTCCCACTTACTACTAGGCTTTCCTACCTTAACCTCCACTGTTCCTGTGCCACCTGGCTTTTCTCCTGTGTTCCAACTCTGGATTTATCATGTATACCCTCAGGACCGCATATAAAAACTCTCAAGTGCCAGCAACCCAAAGGAACATCTGCCAGTTGCTGGAACTGCTGTTGAGTATAGCCGGCCACACCTGGAACTTCATGAAGTGGGGCCAGGCAGCCCTTGAGTAGCAGAGAACCAAGCTAGACCAGCTGGTCTTGGGTAATGCTGCCTGATGTGTAGCAAACTGGTTTTGATATTTTAGTGAACTGCCCTTAGAACTTTGGGTGAAGGGCAGGATAGAAATAGGTACTATAAAACAAACAAATAAACAAATAAATGCTCTCAGCAATTGGTTCGGAAAGGCTTAGTCTCTAATAGCAAGCTTTGTAAAAAGGTGGATGATATAAAGCAGGTATTAAACAGGATAGAGAAGGGTAGTGGCTAAAATATCTGGCAAAGACCTTGGAGTTGTTGTGTTTGAAGGACTGAGTGACCTTGAGCTTCCCAGAGTCTCTCAGCCTGGCCTACCTCACATGGCTGTCATGGGGACAGAATGGAAGGAAGAAGAATATTGTGGATGACCTTAAGCTCTTTGTCAGAAAGCTGCAAAACACATATTGTAAGCAAATAATTAAATAAATTTTACAGCATCAACAACTAGCACAATTGTGGAAAATGCAGCAAATAGCATAAGCAAGTCAGATGGAGTTGGAAGAATTTTGTGAAAACGGCAGTTTGTGTGAAATTAGTGCAACTGAAATTTCTTCTTCCATAGATACCAGAAGAGGAAGAAGAACATTATGCTCAGTGCTGTTTAAATTGTGTTGACAAGTCTTTGGAATTTGCTTTATTATACAAGTAGGGTCTCCACCCCATAAAACATGTGTGTGTGTGTGCATATATGCAAGAGAAAGAAGAGAAAGAGATGGCCATTATGAACACTTTATAAGCAGAAAGGTCTGGGTTCAGGCTATGGCTTCTCTGCAGAAGAAAGCGATGACAAGCCTCTTTTGTGGTCCCCAAGAGCCACAATTATCTTTCCCTTTCTGCCAGAAAAAGAGAACAGTGCAACTGGATGACATTGTGTACAGTTCCCATCCCAGCCAGAACAGCCACAAGGAGAAAGGCAGCCATGAGCCAAAGGATTCCTGAAATGAAAAAGCAGACATCCTCCTACTAATGGTGAGCCAAGAAAGATCATAAGAAACAGCATTTGTCTTCACCATCACTTATGCAATTCTGGAGCATAGCTAAGAGTCCTAGTTAAGGGTGCAACTGGAAGCAGCTGAAATTGTAGGTTACATCCAAGGCTGTAGTCCCACCTAGGCTATGTTCCCATTGTAAGCTTATTTCAGTTTCAAAACGGTTTCAGTCCACGTCAGGTTGGCTTAACACACTTTCTGCGTGTTAAATCGCCCCAAAGTGTTGTAAATGTTAATCTTCATTTCAACAGGTCTCACTCCGGTTCATGCGCTTGAAACGTTTTACATTTTTTACTGTGGGAACGGTGCCGTGTTAAGGGATGAGAATGCTTGTTTAGGGTTTCCCTCCCCCAATAGCTTGCTTCCAAAGATAGTGATTTTACTGTAAAAATCCACCTCTTAAAGCAGCTGCTACACTGTAGCAATCCACCCACTTCACACCTGATAACAATGTTGCAATTATCTGCAATTTTGAAAGTTCTGACCTTTAAAAAAGGGAAAGGAAAGAAAAGCAGCTGCAGATTCTGTTCTTAAGGCTGTGACTGTGGAGTGAGCGGGCGAAGGGGGCTTGAGTTGCTGCTGCTGCTGCTGTGTGCCCCGGGCAATGGGGAGAGGAGGGGAAAGAATCGCTGGCTGCCCGCTGCCATTTTTCCTCCATCCAGGCAAGCGGCAGCCACCCAGCCAGGCTTCGTGAAGGGGTCGGTAATGGGTGGCGCATTCACGCCAGGAGGAAGAGGGCAGGGCAGCCCCGAAAAGTGACTTTTAAAAAGTAGCCACTTGAGTCCCCCCCTTGAGTCACGTAAGCCACCTACGATCCTCAGAATCCAGATTGAGTTCAAAGTAATGGGATCAGGCAAATTTGTGTTTGCATCCGGTTCTATTATTTCGGTTTAGGGAAACCAAATTAAGCTTATAATGGGAACTCCCCCCTAAGGTTTAATCTGGCTTCAGTCCACCTTCAGAGTGAGAGAACACATCAGCAAAGTGACCAGTAATTTTTTTTCCTCCCAGCCGGGCAGGCAGGTGAGCAGCTGGGCAAGGGAGGGGGACGTGGCACAGCCCAGAAGGGCAGCCAGCCAGGCGGGTGGTTGAGGTGTTGGCTGAAAGGGGAGCCAGGTGGGCTAGCGGGCAGGATACCATTCCCAAAGGAAAAATAAAGTGCGTTAGCAACAAAAACAGGAGTGAGAGTTCTTTAAACAAGTGCGTTTAATGCATTTTTCCCCCTGATTTCTGAAAGTGCAGGAAGCCAATTTTTAATGCAGACAAAGAATTTTCAAAATGTTTTCAATGCACAATAAACCCTAGTGGCAATGCAGCGTATCTATTTCAAAGGTGAATTTTCTGAGTTATTTAACAATGAAAGGAAACAGCTTGTCATTTTGCTGATGTATTCTCTCACTCTGAAAGTGGACTGAAGCTGGATTTAGCCTTAAGTGTGACCAACCCCAAGTTTGATTTGTCATGTGATTTGCGTTTCTAAGAAGCCCAATGGACTCTGCATGATGCTTGCTGTTGCATCCACACGTGCCAGCTGCTATTGCTGGGGGGAGGGAGGGGCAGGGCATCAAGTGTGATAAGGGTCAGGACTCTGGTTAAAAGCCTGCCTTTCATGCCCACAAAATGCTTTCTGATCCAAAGTGCATTTTGAGGAGGTCAAAGGGAGGTTCCCTTGCCATCCTTGAGTCCTTGCTGCTCAGAGATGAGACCAGAGTCCCCAGAACCTCCCAGACAAACCCAGTGGGTCAACAAAACAAGCCTCATGGTCACACACAGTACAGCCATCACCAGCTAGTGTTTCCTTACAGCTTCAAATTGTGCCTCCCATTAACTGCGATGGTGGCAGCTGGGCTTGGGCTGAGTTCAAAACACCTGGTGGGCACTATTTGGCTGAAGCCAATCTGGCATAAAAATAGCTCTTGAGATCCTTTCTAAAAAGCACAATTAACAGACCACACTAAATGAGGCTATAGCTGTTTCTAATTGCCCGTTGAAGCCTTGATATGTATATTCTCATTGCATTTTTGTTACAAGTGTCCTGCTTGCAGAGGGAAACTATTTTCAAAACTGTAGTGAACCTTTGAGCAAAACAGATGCCATCTACAGGTTAACAGAGAACTTAATATTGGGGCCTGTTCAGTCAGACCAAGGGCTTGGACATGTTAAAATTGTGTTTGGAAGCACTTTAGCTCCAAATAGTTTTTGTACCCTACCACCTAACATTTTCTAACCAAAAAGAAAAAGGGGGGGAGGGGGGATGCAAAAAAAGAGAGGTCCTTTTTCCCACCTCCGGGGGGGTGGGAAAAAGGGAGAGGCAAAAATTGGTAAAGGTGCTTTTCCTCTTAGTGAACTGCTAAAGACAGCACTTGGAATGTAAGGAGGTCTTGATTGTCTGGGAAAATGTTGGAAAGCATGCTATATTTAATTAAACATGACTGCTGAAACACAGGTATTTCTGGCGTGATGCTAACTCCTGGTTACATAAGTTTATTATAGATCTTAAGATTCTTCCTGGGTTGCAACAGTCAGGGTGTAGCAGAATGCACCATTTTTTACTCCAGTACTGGTAATGTTCTCAGGTGTATATTAATTTTTAGTGCCCTCTTGTGTGCAGACATAGGACAGGCAGTTTCTTCTTCCCTCTGGACAACTTTTCTTTTTTCATCTGGAGATGGCAGGTTGGCTGCTGCTCCATTACCTTCCTCTAGGGCAGGTTGAATGTGTGACCAAACTTAGTGATGTCATATTTCCATACGCAGATCTATTTTCTGAGCATGTATCCTGTGCTAGACATAAAAAGAACCACTGAAGTGCCCAGTCACAAGAACAATACTGGAAAAATGAATGCACCTAAGCTGGCATTGGTAGATGGAAAAGAGAATGGGGATCTTGTCTCGCTAGCACAGACAGAAAACAGTAGGTATTTGCTTGCCTTACAAGGTGGACTTGATGAAATTCTTGCTAGTATATGCTATTCAGGGTTCAGAAGCTCTGTCAGCTTTTAAATATGGTAGTCCTAAAGCATGCCTGCTGAGTGTTAACTTACTTCTCCATGGAGTTGCCTAGGTACTGCCTCAAAGTTGCAGAGACAGGGAGGATGCCTGTTTGGTCTTGTGGCTAGAGTGTCCGATTTGTATCTGGTTCAAGTCCACACTCCTGCATAAAGCCACACTCCTGTAACTTTGGGCTCGTTACAGCTCTTTCTGAGCTTTCACGCTCCACCTACCTCACAGGATGTCGGGAGAAGAACGGAAGGTTTGTCAGCCACTCTGAGTCCCCTACAGAGTGAGGAAAGCAGGGTATAAAAACCACCTCCTCCTCTTCAGACCATTTGCAGGAAGTCGAGAGAAGGTTTTGCCTTTGCCTTCTGCTTGAGAATGCCGAGGAGCAATTGGTAGGCCACTGTGTGTGAGAGAACGCTAGACTAAATGGGCTGCTCTTATGTTCCTATTAGTGACTTCACTGCCCATTGTGGATTATATGCATGTTAGTCAATCCTGAATAGTGAAAGAGTGAACTCAAGCTGGGAACTACCGCATGCATTGACCCTTACCATATTCCTTTATGGGGAACCTTTCAGACATGGCAAAAATCATTAATGCCAGCAGCTTGTCAGCATCATGGCTGAATTGCCAAACAGGTCTCATACTATGTCAGAGCTGTGGCAATCCGTTGGTTGCTTAATTTGGCAGGAAAGGTAGCACTGGATATTAAACACTATTTTTATTAGCCATTATATGTGTGACTGACCAGCTGTCTGGCAAAGTTCTTTGGCAAAGAACAGCAAGAGGCTTCTGGGAGCTGAACCCACGGGTCGGGCAAGCACGTAGGGAGTTTCTAGAAAGACCTCGTAAACATGCCAAGGGAGCCTCATGAATGCCTGGTAAGACATGGTGAGAGGCAAAGCCAGCTTCTTCTTTATATCCAGCCTTTTCCTGTATTAGGAAGCACGCTCTATTCCAGCCATGCAAACGCCAGAGATTTCTATACGTATACTTCAACCATTCACCCATTCCCACCCATTCATTTCCCCTTTATTTATATTCAGCCATCACCCATATTTTCAGTATTGACTCTCTCATATTCTTGCCATTCATTCTCCTATCATAGGGCCCAGGGAACCAAAATATCACTGCTTCAAGGAATACATGGGTTAATGAGCAAGTGACTTTGGGCACAGCATACAATTAGAACAATGGGACAAATGTAGATTAAAGGTTTAAAATGTACACTCTGCTATAATCTCAAGAAAAAGATTTTACAAAATGATGTATTGGTGATATATGACACCAAAAAAATTATTAAAGATGTACAAAGAAGTCACAAATGTATGCTGGAAATGTGGGAAGATAGAGGGGTCTTTTTAATCATTTGGGGTGGACTTGGTCTAAAGATTTGGTTTGAAATAGATTTGGTCATTCAAAAGGTATTGAAAATATATGTACAAATGAAACCAGAAAGGTTTCTTTTGACAAGAAATTAGAAAATTATTATTTCAATATTGTCTACACAAGTATGTAAACCAGAAAAGATACTAACCAATGAGGATGGGACTATAAAGATGGTAGAGCTGGACAAATTAAGAGATAAGAGGATGGTAACACTTATAAAGAATCCTGGTCTTCACTTGAGTGAAGACCAAGAATAAACAGGAAACAATGGAGAGATAAAGATGCGGAATTATATATATATAAAGAATTTTGATTTTCCTTCCACTTTTCTTTGGGCAGTGAAATCTAATTGTCTAGTAAGCATTCATAATGAGTAATGGCCAATGATAGCTCTGTCCTGTACAAATTTGCCAAATCTATATTTGAGACCATTCAAGTTGATATGCATCACCACCATGGGTGTTTTTCCACAAGGGGTCTGCCTGTCACCCCAGGTGTTTTGGGGGACAGGGGGTACAATCTCCGAAGTTGCCTTCAGAGATTAGCAAAGGTTCCGAAGTCCCTCCAAAGGCAACTTTGGAGATTAGCACAGGCTCCGAGGACAAACTCCCTGGGAGAGCAGTGCAAAAGAGTTGCATATTAATTAGCTCCTTGTGAGCACAGATGAGTCAGCCTCATTAATATGCACCTCTTTCCATGCCTGAAGTTAACAGGATGAGTCAGCCTCATTAATATGCACCTCTTTCCATGCCTGAAGGTAACAGGATGAGTCAGCCTCATTAATATGCACCTCTTTCCATGCCTGAAGGTAACAGTCAGGGATTTTAGAGGGATTTTGTAGGGATTTTGGAGAGACTTCGGAGTGACTTCCAAGCTTTGATTTTGGGGCTCCCCCCCCAAGGGCTCCCCCTCCCACTAGACTCCTCTAGACCCAATTGCTGGATTGTAGTGGAAACAGGCTCCCTACAATCCGGATTTTCAAGATGAAGACCCATACAAGAAATCCAAATTATAGGTCCTGAAGGACCCATATGATCCAGATTTCCCGAGCTGCAGTGGAAAAAAATGTGTCCCTAATGGGATCTGTGGGGAAATGGGGTCATCCGGCTCTGAGCCAAATGGGTCCTTAATGGGTGCTAAAATGGGTACTTTCTGCCAGTGGAAAAACACCCTATATTTCAACAAAGTGAATTCTTTAGTTTATACACTGGTCAAAGAAGCATGTTTTTTGTCTCTTTTGAAGCTCCCAGGATTTAGGCTACTTCCAGACACCAGTTAAATAGCAAGCTCCTACTGGTACAGCATGCACATGATCGTTCCATTGCAATGTCATTCCCATCCCCCTCAAATTGTTGCACTTCTATTCCAGAGGATTCAGCAGCAACAATGCCAGGTTTCCTGAAAAAGTTTCACTTCCCTACAAATCTGATGGGGACCAAACAGCATCATCTCACTGGAAACTTCCTGGAATTCACCAAGCATGCAAAAGAGAGAGGTGGGAAGAGGAAGGAAGGAAAGCATGTGTGTATGCAGCAAGCTCTTGGAAGTTCCCAGCAAGCTAGAGCTAAGTGAACCTTACCAGATATGTTGGTAAATTGATCCATCATGAATTGATATCAGGAGAGCCCCAGAGTGTTTGGCCAACCATGCAAGGGAAAAAGATTGCACTTTGGCTTGCAGTCTTGAGACAGCCTTAGGTGTTTTAGGCCTCATTCCCAAAGGCACTAAATCCAGACTGGATTCGGACTCAGCATCCAGCATTTCCATTAAATTTGCCAGTAGTCCAAATCCAGGAAGGGCCATTCCCATGCCAGTTCTTTTCCCCATGATTTTCTGCAGAAACCTCTGCAGAAATCCGGGGGGGGGGGGGCAGAACCTGCTGAAACCGGACTTCAGCAGTCAAGTTCAGATTTTAGTGCCCTCGGAGGTGAGCGAAGGAGGAGAGCTGGCAGCTGGGGCAAGCGAGTGAGCGAGCAGGGGGGTGCGGAGAGGGGAGGCCACCCTCCGATGCCCGCTTCCCCTTGAAGGCGTCGAAAGCACTTTGCAGGCAATTTGATTCAGGGAGGAGTAGGTGAAGGGGTAGCAGCAGCAGCAGGCAAAGGAGAGGAGCAGGATCTGCTGCTACTGACGGCATGCCACTACCGCCTCTACCACCCCCACTGGCGCCGGGTGCTTGGCGAGGTCTGCTGCACTTCCAGAGCTGAGCTTTGCACCGGCTGGTTGTTCTGCAGGGCTGAGAGCTAAGGGGCTGGGCATGGCCGGGCCCCAGCTTCCCTTCGGGTTAGGAGGAGGCCGCCGGTGGCGGTAGCAGCGCCTCCTGTCCAAAAACTGACATGACATGTCATTCACTAGTGTGCTTGTGCACACTTGTGGGTGAGGTTTGGGAACAGCCCAATGCACGCTCAGTACCGTTCCCGGCCTCTAGCCAAATCCACAGCAGAACCTGGATTGCTCCGGACCAGAGTAATCCGACTTTGCATAGTTCAGAATGTGTCCTTAGATGAGCCGTGTTTCTAGTATTTGTGTGAAGAAAACAAACACATTCTCCACATGATGGATATCATTATGCAGCCTAACATGTCGCCCTGCTTTCTTTTCTTTTGTTTTTCTAAGCTAAAATGCCTAATCTCTGTCTAATCATTCAGGGGAGTTTTATTTCTGCCCTTTGACCTTTTTATCTGCTCTTTTCTAGAGCTCTTTCCTACTCTGCGACATTCTTTTTGAGGTATGATGACAAAAATGGTACACAGTATTCTAAGTTCAACTGCACTATAGTATTACATAAGGGCATGATAATAATTAGCAGTTCTATTTTCAATTTCTTTCCTGATATTCCTGGCACAGAAAGAGCCTTTTTCACAGCTGTTGTACACAAGGTCAGTGTTTTAATCAAACAGCCTGCCCCACTTAAAGAGCTCTTTCCTACTTAGATCCATCCAGCTCAGATTCATATCAGTCCATACATTTAATTAGGATTTTGTGCTTCATTGTGCATCACTTTATACTTTCTTGAACTGCATTTGATGTTTTTATACTCTTTCCCCTAGTTTGGAAAAATTTTCCTGGAATTGGTCACAATCTCTTTTACTTTTAAACTCCCGTAACAACTGGGAGTCATCAACAGACTTGGCCATTTCACTTCTGCTGTTCCTAGTAGAATACATTTACCCTTGTATTTCCTAACAGGTTGTACCACCCTTTGAAGCTCTAATTGCACCAGCAAATTTTGCTCATTCAATAAGCAGTATAACTGAAAGAACCATTGGAACACTTCAGGGCTGGGCCATTTTACAAATCTTCAGTTTAAATAAGAACATCCATTTTTAATTGATTGGATTAGTTAAATGAATTTTACAATAAAATCTGTCTTTTTTATAATTTCAAGTCTATCAGATGTTGTCAGATACTGACTGCTACTGCCTATAAGCTACACTGGCAATTTTCAAACAAATAGTTTGGAAAAGTTAAGAGATGGGAGAGAGAATGTTGTTATGGGAGTGAGGATTTTGATGCGTTGTTATAGAACCAAGCTAATTAATATTGTTACTTTGCTTGCCTTACTAGTGAAGCTGAATAGGCCTACTGTATAAGCAACAAATGTATCCTTACTTTCAGATTCAACACAATTCCTAGGAAGAGAAGAGATTTTCACCTATGAGGTTTTGTGGAGCATTTATTTATTATTTGCTTATTCAATGTATTCTTGTGTACCATTAAGCCTGAAAAGGCTATGACAGCAGCTTATAATGTATAATATTAGACAGGGCCTGACTTCAAACTTGCAATCTACAAGGACATCTCACACAAGGAAAGATGGATTGACGGGAAAGAAGAAAGAAATGGAAGCCTAGAAGGCAATTAAAGGAACTAATCTGTAAAGTTTCATCTCTCCCTCTCCTCTGCAACATCTGAAAGGAGTGAAAGAGAGTTTGCTTTGATTCAGAGAAGGTAATAAATAAGGGATTTTTAAATAGGAGTAGAATTAACTCAGACTAGGACCAAAATATACTTATGACTGCCTTGTCTGATATTTTGCTGTAAAGTTCAGTTTGCTGAATGGAACTGGGGAATCAGAAAGATTGGGAAGAAATACTTGGTACCTTTTGGTAAACCTTCATGAAATTTCTGAAATTTCTTTCATGGATTTTGATTGGTGTATAAAGGATGCCATAAAATACTGATCGCTAACAGAATACTTAATAGGGGTGGGGAAAAATGTTCATCAGCTTCGCAATTCATACAAATTGCAAAGCTTCAAACATTCACATTCAAATTGAATATTGGTTATATCTGAAAGCAGAAATTTACACATGAAGCAAAAGCTTTTGTGCATTCATTCGAAGCTTTGTTATATTCACAAAGGTGAATTCCTGGATTCTTAGTGGATCAGAGGCAGGAATTGATGAACATTCAGAGAACATTTGAAGCATATGTGAAGCCTAGCACAATACAAGTGCTTCCATGCACAAGAATGCAAATTTCCATCCCATTTGCTTCAGTGTAAATGGGGGGGGGGGAATAATGCACATCCCTACTTCTGGATGACAAAAACCAATCCTGGATATCAGATAGAGCCAGAGGAGTATTAGAAGAAGAAGAAGAAGAAGAAGAAGAAGAAGAAGAAGAAGAAGAAGAAGAAGAAGAAGAAGAAGAAGAAGAAGAAGAAGAAGAAGAAGAAGAAGAAGAAGAAGAAGAAGAAGAAGAAGAAGAAGAAGAAGAAGAAGAAGAAGAAGAAGAAGAAGAAGAAGAAGAAGAAGAAGAAGAAGAAGAAGAAGAAGAAGAAGAAGAAGAAGAAGAAGAAGAAGAAGAAGAAGAAGAAGATCCATAGTCATTAGAATAGATCCCCTTTGAATATTGTAGGATTTGTATCCCATACGAATCCCATACGAACACATTTGAATAGCATAAAAATCCCATACGAAGCTTCATATGAAGCTTCATATAGATGTATCAAAACATTCAATTCAAATTTGAATATCAATTTCAAATTCAGATGTCACATTCAGAAGTCTGAGTTCAGCCAAATTCATACGAATTTTGAGTCTTACAAATATTCTTGCACATCCCTAGTACAGTGTGGTCCTGGGGTGGTACTTCTAGTGAATACACAAAGAAGGTAATAAAGGGCATTTCAAAGATGGAGGGTATTAGTAGTGATAGATGCTTTCCAGCTTCCTTAACTGGGTTGTGTGTTGATATAAGCCTTAAGTACTAAGTATCTGGGTACTTAGTATAGCACATTGATAAATTTCTGCAGTAGTTTTTAGAAACTTTGTTCTTCTTCCCAATTACCCTGTCTAAGGTATTTGTTCCATACCGTGGAGCATACTGCATCGGCAGTCGACACAGTATAATCTATATTAGGCAGCCAAAGTGGCTGCCTAGACCAGGATACCAGGTTGACCAGTGGTCCAAGGGTCTTTGGAACAGAACAGAGAGAGAGACACACTTCCCTGTTCTCATTTAGCATGGGGGAACCCATTTTTGTGGAGCACCAAATTGTGCCACATAAATAGGTCTCTTTGGAGCTCCAAGAAAATGAAAATTCCTGGCCACCAGACCCTTCAAAGAAGGCTCTAAAGCTTACACAAGACCTATTTATGTGGCACAATTTGGTGTGGTGTGATTGGTCTTGTTCCAGGATGCCCAGGCTGCTCCAGCATGGAACCCATTCTAGTTGGAATGGTTCCAGATGGAGTGGTCCAGCTCCGCTAATGTAAAAAATGGCCTAGGAGTATAGCAGCCTTGGGATGTTTCTAACTGATGTTGGGTGAGCAGGATACACTGGAATTTGTTGGAACATCCAAACACTTTCAAGAGTCTTTCCACCTGAGTTGACAGATTGCCTCAGGAGTACTAAAATATATCATAAAAGCACACTAAAAGCATACATGGGTTCAGATAGGCCATGGAGCCTCAGGCTCGAAGACTTTGATAAACAATTTAAAATATTTCTCCATTAGGTGAGATGATGGAACATCCAAGCACACAGTGAGCATTTCTAGATGTATCAGATTTTAATTGGGGACTTTTATTTGCCATCCTATAGTAATCCAAACCAATACAAGCATATATAATGAACATTTCCCCTGCAACCTTTTTTTCAGTATAAAAGAAGGGATTTTAGGCCCAGTGTAGGTGTGTACCCCACATCAGAAGTTTGGGTTCTATTGCCGTGTGTGTGTGTGTGTGTGCGCGCGCGTTCAAGCTATGTGTTCTGTTCAGCTTGCCTGTGAATGTATTGTTAGCTGACGATCACCCAAGTTATTTGGGTCCTTTTTCCTTCAGAATGCTGGAACCTCCATCTTTTTTGCTTCTGGGCATGAAGAGTTCATCTAAACAGTCTCGTTCTTCTAAACAGTGATCCCTGGATGGAAAGTTGCATGTGCAACCCCAGAAGTGCTTTTTTGGCCTCTGAAGAATGCCAAAAATAGGCTCGGAGACTAGGGATGTACACGAATATTCATGCTATTCAGAATTCGTACAAATGCATACAAATTCTGACATTTGCGGACATATCAAATGGTGCCTATGACCTATTCATCTGTGAATTGGATTATCTGGTATTCATCAGACCTTTGGTGAAGGCCAGATGCCCAAGTGGCCAGCTGTTGTCCCCTCCCACGGCTGTGCACTTTACCCCCAGGCCTTCCAGTTCTGCGAGCACTAGGAATGTACATGAATATTTGTAACATTCATTATTTGAATTTGTACAAATTTGGACATTCATACCCAAATTGAATGTCACAACATTTGTACATCAACATTCATATGAATATGAAAATTTCGGAGCATTTGTAGGAATAGTTTGGATATTTGTTAAACTGGGGGGAAAAACTGATGGGGAAGCCCAATCAAAGAAACAGAGAGAGAGAGGCATGGTGTATGTGTGTAAGACATGCAAAATAGCAGGATCGGATAAACAGAGAGCACTGAGGTGTGTACATGTGTGTCTGTGTAAGAAACAAGAGGCAGCAGGATCAGAGAAACAGGGAGGTGAGGGGTTTGTGTTTAAGACAGGAGGAGAAGCAGGTTTGGAAAAACAGAGAGAGCGTTGAGGTGTGTGTTTGTGATACAAAAGAGGCAGCAGGACCGGAGAAACAGAGAGAGATATGTGAAAGACACGAGAGGCAGCAGGATTGGAGAAACATTTGTATCGAATAGAAGCCTACCACATTTGAAGGGGATCTATTCAAACAAATATGAATCTTCTAACATTCAATTCCTGCTAATCGAATGCCAAAAAACCCATTCGTTCACATCCCTAGCATGCACAGCTCCCACCACATCACGTGATCCCTGGATGGGAAGCTGTGCACACAAATCCAGAAGTGCTTTTTTAGCCTCCAAAGAGTGCTGAAATGGGCCTGGAGATGCCGCTGTGGCCTCCTGTCCCATTCCAGTGCTCTCCCATACTCTTTCAGAGGCTGTAGTGGCATCTCTGGGTCTATTTGGAGGCTGAAACAGGCCTTCCGGGTCTGCGTATGCAGCTCTGAAGCTTCAACGAATACTGGATAATTCAATTAATGGATGAATAGGACCTACGAATGTAGGCCCCATTTTAGTTGTCCGCAAACGTAAGAATTCATACAAATTCATACAAATTCCAAATAGCAAAAATATTCTTGCATATCCCTAGTGCTTGCTGGTTTCCTCATAAAACTCCAGGCTCTACAAGTATGTCTGTTTCAGGCCAAATGGTTTAGACTTCAGAAATGGTAGCTTCTGCTGCTTTTTTCAGGCTCTCAGTTTTTACACTTGATCAGAATGGATATATCCTACCCAACTTGAATTGTGAATCCTATTTTAATTACATGATATTTTTATTTTTAAATGCTTTAATATCTTGAACTCATGTTCAAGGTCCAGATTAATTAGGCTAGGTTCAGAGAACAGCATCAAAGATGATCAGGGGACTGAAAACTGAATGATATAAGGAAAGCTTGAGAAAGTCAAAAATGTTTAGCCTGGAGAAGAGAAAACAGGGGTCAGAGGGAATGTTATAGGCCTCTTCAAATATTTGAAGGGTGTCACAGAAAAGAGGTTCATGACAAGGACAAAGAATAATGGGCTTTAATTGCAAGAAGGGAGGGTTTGGATGAATATCAGAACACTTCCCCCCACCCACCCCCTCTTCACTACAGTAGAACAGCTCAATAGAAACACCTTGCCTAGAGACATGTGTCTATGGTACTGGGTATGTTCAAGTAAGCATTAGAGATGCTTTGGTTTTGATTCTCGCGTAAAACAGGAGTTTAGATTCAATGGCTTAAATGCTTCACTTCACCTCTATGGCTGTGTCCACGGGGGCCAGCAGCTCACTAAAAATGCTTCATCTGCATTGCAGACTGGATCCCCTGGAATGCAGTGTTAACATAGCATGAGGTGCTGAAGCAACCCCCAGGCCCAGGATGGAAAGAGCACCAGAGCCTACAAGAGGTGCTGATATGGTCTACTGGAATGTGGAGCCTGGCACCATTTCATTAGGTGCCCAGTGAAAAACAGTGGGCAACAACTTTGAAGGTCAGAATATGTCAATGGAGAGCAGAGCCACCAAAAGGAATAGAAGGACCAGTACCACAAGAGATACACATGAAGCTACAGAAGGGAGAGTCTGTCTAAGCCTCCCTATCCTCGCTGACCCAGAGAATAGGCGATCCATTTTTCCTTAGGAAAATTTGCCATTGCTTGCTAGGTTTGTATTTTTGAGATCTGTGCTTATTATGTCTCAGCATCATTTCCAATACCTGCGCCGCAGTACCATACGCTCAATTAAGGCAGGATCTCTTTCTGAGCCGTGGTTCATCCTTGTTGTCTCACCTGTTCTCATGCTGTTTATTCTTGGTGTTTTTCAAGCAGTTTGAAATTAATTTGCAAACTATCTTGAAGGTGTTTGCTGTGGAAAAGCAGAGTCAAAACCTGAGCAAACAAACAAGCAAGCAGAATCTATTTTTACTGGAAGGGTTTCCAAGTACTGAAAGAGGAAGCCTGCGCAGTATGAAAGCCTTTGTGACAGGCCCTTAACGAGGAGAATCTATCAACTGCACACTATCCAGGCAGAAATGCTCATAACATTTCAGAGACCTCTTTTATTGGGGCAGGAAGCACCAGGGGGACTTCAGCTAGGGCATAAGCTTGATTTACATGGTCCAGGTGCAGTTTGGCTGAGTTTCCAGGAAGAGTCCCAGATTACAGTTCTAACTCCCTCATTAAAGAGCTGTGAATATCTCCCTCACCAAGCTGACTATATTTAGCATCCCTTGTGGATGCCGGACACATTCCCAGCCTCTTTCAGCCCTAGTTAATCTTCCTCCAGGGAGACTGCAGTCAAAGCAGCTCTTTTGTTTACTGCCCTACTTTAACTCATCATCCGTCACAATGGCATTGCAGACACACACATCATAGGCATTGTGCATGATGTCACTGGCACAGGATTATGACCTCACGAGGGACAGAAGCCAATGATAAACTGAGAAGAGCAGAGGCAAATTCCAAAGCTTGTGCATGTAGATTCCTAGCAGGATTATGTAAAACATGCAGCTCTCCTGAAAGGACAGAAGCCCCCTGCACTGAAAGGCAAATGTGTGGGACAGGGAAGCAATTTATGGTCAATGGCTGGAAATCATTCTTTCTTATGAATTCTCATCTTTTCAGTTAGAACAAGGCAAGCCCTAGTTTGAAGACATGACATGGGGCCACCCTTCAATTGCTTTTTGCCCCATGTAGTGAGAAAAGCTCTGAGTCTATTTTCCAGTAACAGTGTAAATAAATCTTTTTTCAAGGAATGTCTAGATTCTAGCCTAAATTCCCTTCCCAAAAAAACCTTCTGTACTAGCTCCAGTGGGACAGTACAGTGGTGCCTTAACACTGGGTGCTGCTGCTTCTATCCTACAAGTGACTCCGTGGACACAGGAGCATGCCCCATTTATATAGCTGCAGAGCACAAAAATGTGCTCTACAACTATACTAACTGCCAGGCTAGTACAGCCCAGCATACTCTGCTTGCACCTCTTCTGGGTGAATGGAGGGTGGCACCAGGTGGCACTGGCATGGTTGCCACTGCTTCACCCAGTTGCTGCAGCAACAGCTCTGTGAATGCTCATTACCATTGTGAGGCGATCCTGGCTATTGCACTGACCCAGCGCTTAGGGAAGCTCAGGGTAAGTTTCAGATGCATTGAGCATGAAAAAGTGTGAATACCCAATGCATTCTGGCACTTTGCCAGCCTTTCCACTAAGCAAAGATGCAAAAAGTATGTCAATCTCACTTGAGTTAACAGGTTAGTGGACAGGTGACCTGACATCACTAATCTATAGTGCTGTTAGAACCCCAAAAGACACACCATTAGAACAAATAAAGTGGGAGTCTCTGAGCACATTTTTAATTTGTGGGTTTGCACCCAGTGCAGAAAGAAATTGATTTTATGGTTCTTGCAAACAAAAGTCCATTTCCAAGTCAGGCCTCTTCATTTCAACAGCTGATTTAGGTGGGAAAATGTTCTTCTGTCAATCAGAAATCAGAACATTATTGCAAATAACCAAGAGTTTTACCAATACCTATTGATCTATCTTCTACTGAGCCATGCCCTAAGAAGTTCTTTGTTTTAGCAGAAAGTGTACCAGGGCCTCCCTGTGAAGTACTGACAAACTACCTGGCTCCTGTCTTGTAAAAATTGCCAATCCAAGGAGAACTTGCTCTGATCTGGGGTGTTCTCGCACTTCACTTCCCTTGTGCAGGAACATGCTTGCTCACAAAAACTTTTGCACTGGAGCACTTTTGTGCAGGAGCAGAGAACAGAAATGGGTGGGAGTTCTGCCAGAGATTGACAGGATATTGGACCACTCATCTACTGCAACAGGGGGGAGTTTGAGGGATATGGAAGGGAGCAGAACTATCCATTGCATTACATATGGAACTTCCTTTGGCATGTCAGGAAAATAAATACGTGAACAATTGTGTAAATATGTGAACAATTGAAAAATTAATCATTCATTTTGCAATTGAAACAAATGTCCAAAAATTCACTTCCTCATTGGACAGTTCATTTGAACATTTGCGGCTGAATGTTTGTTGGGGCTTTTTTCCATTGAAAAACCCTATTGTGAAAGTGCAAACAATTTATTGAACGTTCATATACGCCAGCTGGGGGCATTATTCACTTTGTTTGCAGGTCCAAACATTGAAATGTCTGTACTTTCAAAGCAACAATTTACGAATTTCAATATTTGACCAAATTTTCAAATGCAAATTCATTTGTGCACATCCCTATTTGGTTGTCCGCTACTCTTTTTGTTTCTGTTCTTATTTAAAATTTATGCAGACTTCCTTTTAAAGCAGGCTCCCTAAGACTGGGTCAGTGCACACCAGGATGGAAGTTAGCACACCACTGTATTATTGCATCTGATCCAGGGAAAGGTTCCTGGATCACTCCCAGGGATGATGCCTTTCTCAATGAGATAGTTTCAGAAAGACCTAGGCTTTGGCTTTCTTCCGTGCTTAGGATGAGGTAGAGCCAGGGATCCCTGGCCCATGGCCCATTCTCTAAGCGCTATTTACAGACCGTAAAGTTTGGGATTCTTGAGCTGCTCGGATCTGGGCACTTGATGGCTAAGGTCCCACATGCACAAGCACACATATGTGCTCTGTGAACTAAAGCAAAGCCAGAGGTCTGAAACTCAAACAAATTGTATGGGTAGCATTATATTCAACCCTTGTAACTGGTAATTTGTCGTGTAAGGAATAAGACTAGGAAATAACATTCCCTGCAAGAACTCACAGGATTTTTGTCAAGCAACCTGTAGGCAAAGTCCTCCCCAGGCCAAGTTGCCATCAATGCATTGCCAGCAAATGGGGACACTAACTTGCATATAATTGGCAGGTGTTTGTTTTACAGGTATATGCAAATGTACATATTTTTTGGAATTCAAAACAGAAATACAATTCACCTCAGTGGGTAATTATGTAGCTAGATAAAATGTATATTTTCTCCAGTCCTGTGCTGCTTGTTAGGATCCTTTGATTTCTCTTTTGTACAGTTTTTCGTATAATACCAATTACCTTGACCTTAATTACCTTAACTTCTAAGACCCTTATAAAATTTATTTCCCTTATACAAATAGTTTTTCAAAATCATTCTGAAAGATGTTCATATTCTCCATTGTTCAAGGTATCAACAAGTCACTGCTGTTTTTACTGTCAATTGCAGCAAGACAATGGGTGGTAAGTATTTGCCTCCTCCACCTTAATGTTCTAGCAGACTGTGTGCACAACAAGGGAAAAGTGTTTCCTAGGATCCTAGCTCACTGTGGGACTAGGAGAAGAAAAGAACAGCCCTTCCTTCACAGCTAGGTAGAAAGCAGTCAGAATACTGTACTAAACGTTTTAGGGGCTTTCTGCACTCAGAGTCTGTGATCTGGAGCAGCTAGGCCTCTTGATCCGGAACAGCTAGCATGCAGTGTTCTGGAACAGTACTTTCTGCACAAGAGAATTGCTCCATACCAATCCCTGTTTAGGCCCTGAAGCTTGCACAATGTCCATATTACCAAAGTTTTCTTAGGCCATGTCCACATGCTGGCCATTTGGCACACTTTGGGCACTGTTTGGGCACACATGGGCTGGGCATGGGACCGGAAATGCATCTTGGGCATCCCCATGACATTCCCAGCAACGTGGGACAGGTACGGGTTGGATGCAGATGGTGGCATCCCCATGCAAAACCATGCCAAACCCTGGTATGGGGGAGCAGCAGCACCTCCTCTCCACCCCCTCTCTCCTCTTTGGAAGCCAGATTGACATCAGCCAACCCCTGTGCCACATCCCCCCTTCCCTTAGCGGCACTGACAGCCACAACGAGGTTTAGCGGCAGCAGGTGCTTGAGCAGTTTTGCACACCTCCACTCCAGCAGGGACTGTGAGAACGCCCGTCAACTGAAAATCAAGCCTTTATTTATGATTGCCTTGCAGATTGGGGAAATGGGAGTTGCAAATGGAACAAAAATCAAGCCATTATGCAGCCTGCCTTGGCATTCTTGAAACAGGGTTGGAATTATCTCCGTGGAAATGGCAGAATTTTTTTTTTTTAAAAAAAAGCCATTCTCCAGCCTGCCTTTGCGATCAGCATTTTAAAAAGTCAGCGGCTGCGATCTTCAATGGACAGGACAGGGACAGCAAGTGCACCCCAGCGCCAAGTGACGTGAGCACAAATCTCCCCATTACCCCGTGAGCGTCCCCATGTGCATTCCCGGCTCGCTGAGCAATGCATACCAGTCCCCCAAACCGTGCCAACACTTGTTTTTTCAGGTATCAAATCTGGCACCCTTCTGGCACAGTTTGGGGGGATTTGGTATGCTTTTCGCAGACCAAATCCAAAACACATGGGGACAAACCTTACAGATCCCGCACTTGGAACCACATCAAACTTGCATGGGGACACGGCCTTACACTCTAAATAAATAAAGTCACATGTACAAATCTCCACACTCCAGATATGGGCAACGTAAGTGCCCAATTGCAGCAGCCCTAGGTGTGCCACAGTTATCCAATCACATTCCTGGAACTGCTTGCCCAAGAGAACCCAGATTTGACACAGAGAGCCTTCCTGCTGCGTCTATCACAATGACACCTGCATTTCACATCCCTTTTTGCACTACAAATGTGGACATGGAAATAGCGTGTGGGAAGAGCCAAACCCACTGTAAAAGGTAGACACAAATCTATTCCACATACATGTAGCTACACCCCAAATTCTCCTCATAAAAACTGGCCCTTCCAGAATGGCACAAAAAAGTGCTCTGCACCTATTAGAGGCATCCTTAGATTCTAAGCTACCCTGAAACCAGGCAAAGTCTTATGTCAAATGGTTTTTAGAAGAGGAACTGCATTGTACAACCTCCAATAGGCAAGTCTTCTGTAAACATTTCATTTGCTGTCGTTGCCAGCAACAAAGAGAATGTCTCTTGCTGTCAGGCAAACAGCGAGAGCAAGACTTTCTCATTTTAACTTCAAAAGAAGCACTTCGAGGGTGGAGGAGTTCCAGACATGCTGAGCGGAAGTCTCACAGTTATCGGGGAAGGGTGGTTGTGTTTGTGAGAGGATTAAATCGTGGGTGAGCTCACAACTATTATTCCAAATGCCAGTCATTTGCTCCCCTATGATACTTCCACACTTCAGATGGTAAGCAGCCACTCATGGATATCGTTCTCAACTGTTCCACAAGTTAAACATTGGAAAATACCACTAGAACCCATGGCACCTTTCTGCGAAAAGGAATGTGTGGAGGATTAGGAAAGCCTCTCTCTTTTTTTGCTTCAGGCAGCATTCCTGTGCCTTTCACAGCTATATAATAAGCCAACAAGCAAAATATCTCTATTGGTGGGCAGCTTGAAATACTGTTTTACTAGAACTTCCATCCTGCCTTGCACTGGCTATGGGGACCCTATGACAGACCCTCTGGCATCACCAGGACGGGCGGGCCCAATCACTTTAATTTACCCATCTGTTTAGGAGTGGGGAGGCAGAGGTGAGGCATATCTCATGTGGGAAAAGCCAAGATATTGTTGGGGTCTTTGTGGCTGATGAGCAAGACAGGAAAAAGGAAGTGATACCAACAATTAAGACAGGAGGAAAGTCTTGGGAGGTGAAAAATTATAAAGTTCAGTACTATGCGGCTACATGTGAAAATCAACGCTGCTGAATATTGTAGATTCTGGACACTTCAGCCAACTCTGAATTCATCCTTGAAAGAGAAGGGTGAGTGAACTCAAGACTCTGGACAACTAGGTGAAGTGGGGCCCTGTCTCCTCTTGGAATTGGAAATGGAACAATCTTGTCAGCAACTGAACTGTCATCTCTATCAATCTGCCCTTGGTTCACGGTTGGAAGGGCTCCATTTTTAATCCCCAGCTCAACCCTACCCTACCCTACCTACCCTACAATGGCTGATCGGAAATCTGGCATATCACATGATAAGCCTCTTTCAGTGTTGCATTTCCAAGAACAGAATAGCTTCATTTGAGACTGCCTCTTGTATACAAGAAGTGAAGAGTTCATTTTTAAAAAGCCATTCTGTCTACCTTATGTGGGGTCTATGGTAGCTTCTTCATGGTCCTATGGATGTCATCAGGAATACTGGCTCTGCATACTTCCCAGGAACCACGGCCTCTCAGGGAAAGACCTCTTGGCTGGAACACTCCCAAAATGTGAAAAACACACATGGAAGCACTCCAGAGGGACATTACTTTAAAGTTGGTCTCGCAAGAATTCCAACCATCATCATGCAGACAGGCAGCAGCTGCTGGAGCAGATCACATGGCACTCTGAAGTCCAGAGTCACTTTTCTGGGCTCTAGAAAGGGCCACTTCTGGGATCTTTCTCCAGTGCATTGTAGAAGTTCTCCAAGTCTGCAGCTCCAAAGACTGATCTGAATGACACCCCATGACAGCTGCCAGCATTCTCTAGGGCACCTCAGTCCATCCTTGATTCAATCACCAGGGAGTAGGCCCCACATCACACATGAAGGCAAATGGTATGGAAGTTCCCGGTGAATCTGTTCTCTCTCCTTAGTCTGTAGTCTTACCACTGTTGTTGGATTTAGAATGTAATTAAGTACTGTTAAAGAGTCACCTTCCAGATGACTTTCAATCTGAACCAACAGGCATCAAATCCCAGCCTGTGACTTCTTGGGTTTTGAAACTTCAGAAAGATCAGCTCCAGTGGCAGCTCGTAGCTTTAAGTGAAGGTGGTCACAGGCATAGGCTGGATGATTGCTGTTCTTCTGTCAATCAGAAATTGGTGCACTAAGGAAAAACACATCACCCCACAGCCAGCAGTCATCCAGCCTGTGCCTGCAACTATCTACCCTTAAAGCTACGAGCCACCATGGTCAACTTATTGATGGCAGAGTCCTCTTTTTTTCTAGCTGCACAAACGTCCTATTTTGGCGGGAAATCTGTGTAAGCAAAGGTGGGAGTTTCCCATTCTGAGACGAGCAAAAAAGTGATGTGGTCTCTTACTACTTGGAAATACAGAAGTCCAAAGTTTTCTCCCTTCCTCACCCTATGCATACTCCAGCCACCATCGTGCTTGACTGAAACACTGTTTTAATGCAAAATGTGATGATGCTTCTAAAAGATCCAAGCAGCATTCCTCCCTGGTTCCTTTCTTTGTTTCAAAGTCCATGTGCTTCTAGTTTAGATCAGAGGTTCCCATGATTTTTCTTGCCTACCTGCTGCCTCTCCTTCTACATTTGATTCACTGAAAAATCCCTGTCCTAGGGCCAATTCACACTTTGGCCTGTAGTCTGCAATTAGGCAACATCTGGGCAGGTGCATCTGCACTTGCAGGAGGCATTTACATGATAGAAATGCCTCCTGCTCGTCCAGAAGTTGCCTAATTGCTGACTAGGGGACTTTCTGCACTTACCTGATTAGGCTGCCATGCACTGGTAAACTTCTGGTAAAGGTGGACCATTCGCTTCTCCAAAGTGTCTGTTACCTGCCGGAAGTGCAAATGGTCCTCCTCCTGAGCCTAAAGCTCAAAGTTCCACCTCCTTGGCGCTGTGATTGAGCAGGGGCATATTGTGGCTAATCATGTCAGCAACTGGGGGTATGACCTGACGTGGCTGTGACCAAACGCGCATTGCCCACTACTTTGTCACTGATTGAATGCCCCTCTCACAGTCCCGGGGTGTAACGGCCGCCTCTCTCAGTCAGGTAGCGATTTTATTTGACTTTGCTAGTGTGGTAGCATGTATTTGTATCCTAAAATAACGATTCAAAGTCAGAACTTCCCTTTTAAAAGAATCTGCACTCTCAGATCCTTAAGGCTTTATATAAATGTAGCAAAACAGCTAGACTCACTGTCTGAGCTCCTCCACCCCACTCAGCCTCGCTAGCAGTGGGTTACAGTATCTGTTCTGAACTCCAACCTAACTTGGCTCACTTTGAAAACAGAGTGCTCAGTTGAAGCTTCTTTAAAATAACAAGGAAACAAGTTTATTGTGTACAGCTTTCTTAATAATAAACAGGTAAGTTCACTTTGTCAATCACAGGTCCATTCACCCTTCTGACTGAACTGTCCCAGCTTCCTCACTCAGCCCAAGGACTCCAATCCTATTCAGATTAATGCCAGCAGCATCAGTAACGTATAACCATTTCAATTCTTTTACTTTCTAAACACCATACATTCACTAATGACTCAGGACTCTATTCCCCAGCTTCCCTCAGGACAGCTTAGAGCCAGTTTCCCTCCTGTTAATCACCCCCTCTGGTCAGTTAACCCCAGGCAGAGAACGCTAACAATTCCCTCAGGCTCCCTTAAATACTCGCCTAGGTGGTCAGCTTCAACCTGATTGGTTGATTCTCCTCCAGGATCCTATTCCACTCTCTCTCCTGGAGAGCTGGAATAGCCCCTCCCTTTACCAACTTACCATTTCTAGATAATCCACTTTGATGACACTTCTGGATGTATAGACAACCCAATTTCACCACACTTTGTAATTTTGCCAAAATAACTTAATTCTAGGGGGAGGGGTCCTCACGGGCACCACACGGGGACAGGAGGTCATGTCATGTCAGAGGTCAGCAATCGAACACGACCACCACCACACCTGTGCCTGCGCAGATGCCGCCTCCCCCACCCACTGACCACAGGGAACCAGAAATAGGATGAACGGTCACCGTGCTGGACACTCCAGGTGAGCTTTTCGTTAATGTGGGTAAAGGTGTGTCGTGTTCTAGGCAGGCGAGGGCAGTGAAGACCATATTGTAGGCCCAATTATCGAGGTTTTCCGGAAATCCAAATCTAGGGCCCCGAAGACCCCATTAGGGCCAGAATTAGGAGTCTGTTGTGCAGAAGACACCTCCCACATCCAGTCCTAATGTGCAGAAGGGTCTTTTGAGATCCGTTCCGCAAGGGTCCCTAATGGGTCCTTAATGGGTCTTGAGGCCCCATGTGGAAACCCCCCAAATGTCTGAGGGCTACTGTATAATCCTGCCCATCACCAAAGAGCCCCCCTATTAGTTTCATCATGTCCTGAAATCCATGTGATTACCACTAGAGAGAGACCCCCCCAACAACCTTAAACTCCTCTTGTGCACATTCCTAATGAAGAGCAGTTAGAATTATTCTACATCTACACACACCTGGGGAAATCTGCTTTCGCTGAGCTGCATCTGAGGAAGCAGCAGCTCCATGCAATGTGGATGCTCTGCACAGGACTTCTCCTGGCATTCCCCCCACATGCAAGTGCGGAAAGGTTGGAGACGCCATCATGCCCTAAGGTGGACTAATTTGTTGTGGTGTAGCTGGGCAAAAGCTTCTTTCTTCTTCTTCTTTTTTGTCACTCAGAGAGGAGGCATGACCATGGGTGGCAAAAGTATCTGAAGTTAATGTATCTAATATGAAGCTACTGGGTGGGCCAAGTGCCTGACTCAGGCATCTTCTGAAACATTCAGAAGGACACTTATGTGCTGATCGACACCTCAAGCGAACACACGCACCCAGGCTTAATTAAATATCACATGTCATTAGGCTGTCAACATCGTCAGAGGGCTTGCAGCTGTAAATACAAACTAAAAGGGAAAGGGTGATCGCTTAGCATTGAAGCACATGCTCTGTGAGCAAAAGCACTCAGATACAAGCCCTGGCATCTCCCAATAAGGCTAGCAAAGGCTCTGCAACCCTGGAGAACATAGGCCTGGCAGGGTAGGTCTTATACATTCATTACTTATTGCCATGGACTGCTTAAGAACACATTAAGAAAACCAATATGAAAAAACTAAAACCCAATAAAAAGCATGGTGTAAAACTGCAATAGCTCTAGAGTTTGTTCAGGAAAGGCAGATATATCTAAAGCTGATGCAAAAACCATTTGTTTTTTTTCTTAGGGAAGTTGTTCAGCATCCTGGATCAAGTGATCTTGGGTGGCCTCTCAATTACAATTTATGGATGGAAAAATCTTTTAAGATGGACAAAGAATTGCAAGGTGGAGGGCAGATAGAGAATTAAAGGAAAAATAGAAGTAGATGGTGGAATATATGGAAAGGGAAGTGGGGAGTGAGCAGTAAAGGAGTAGTTAGTAATCTCCAGGCTGCACAGCTTCCCCTTCTTGCACCCCCCGCCACTTTTAATTCTCAAGCATCAGAGTAAAAGGAGCAACAATTTTCCTGTTCCATAGGTTTGTAGTACACACTCAGCATCACCAGGGTGCTGAATTCTTTCCACTCCATGAGGCAGCCTTTAGGCATTGTGGAGTCCTCAAAGCACATGGCTTTAAAAGGACAACTCTTCTCTTCCAATGTGAGGATTTTCCCCACTTCCTACCACAGGATATGACATCAGAAGGACCTCTGCCCTGGAAGACATCAGCTTTCCTCCAATCATCTCCCCTGATGCATTGGTGTCATTTCCTCCATGCCCCTTCCTGAGCTGAATAAAAACCCCTTGCACTATTAAACTGGATCTCCTTTTCCAGCTACTGCTATCTGCCAACTCTTCATTTCCCTCCCTGTTATTTCTTAACTATCGGGCCCACCATTAGGATAGAGCACGTAGTGGGTCCCCAGGACTCGTGCCGGTTGGGTAGCCTGGTTTATGTATCACAACATCCAGTGTAACAGCAGCAACCCTTGTCCCTGCATCCCTTTCTCCCTGGCCATTTCTGCCATGTAAGCCGGAAATGTGGCACAGAGTAGAGTCTTGGGGTGTTTCCTCATTGGCCACGGAAACCCCAATAAGCACACATTAGACACACATACACAAGACACTTACAAACTTACCTTCTGCACTGGAGGACAGATGAGGGACCCTTCCAGGCAGCCGCTTCCACACAGCTGCGTATGAGATCCATCCTTAATGGTGTCTCACTGCTGAAAAATCCATCCTCCGGGAAGACCTGAAAAATCAGGTCTTCAATCCCTCCCCTCCCCTCGATCCATATGGAAGCAGGATGCTCCCGCACATGGAGAGGCGAGGGGACAGATGTGCCGGTGGCCGCCATCTTGGGAGGGGCGAAAGCAGGCCAGTCTGCCTTCGGAGTCCCTCCCCTGCTGGCAGAAACACACGGTGGCTGGCGGCTGAATGTTCCAGTCTTGCAGCTCTGGGGGTGGCGTCAGCGGCACGGGAGGCTGCCTGCCTTTGGGAATGGGTGCTGCGGCCTCCACACAGCACCCAAAAGATCCATCCTGCAGGATCTATCTTCCCCAAGTGTGTGCAGATGTGCGAGCCCTCTTCAGATCTGACCCTATTTTGGACAGATCCTCCAGAGGGCGGATCCCCGGGAAACAGATTTTCTTTAATCCATTTTTCGGTGGAACCACCCTTACAGATATTCCAGCTGTAAAATAAATATGAATGGAGAAGAGGAATCACCGGGGAGGGGAAGGTTAGTCAAAATAAGATATGAATGTATATGTAAGATATATGTAATGAAATGTATAATTATGGAGGTGACATGCACTATAAAACTGAAAATATAAACATCCTGGATGCCACAACAGAAAAGTCCCTGCTATAAAAAGGTTACCAGAGCATCTGCAGGGTTCATAATTTGCACAAGCATCACACCAAACACATACAGGCTTCATGGGAAGTTTGTTGCAAAGCTTTCACCAAAAAGGTAGGAATGAGTGAGCCCTTAAGGGAAGGCACCCTCCCTCATTCGTCGGCTATTCATCCAAATTAAGCCTTGTACTGAAATCATGCCAAAAGTAGACACGTATTACTAGCTGGCTGCTTTCTGATCAGCACAACCATCACAAAACACCAATAGGAGGAGCACTGTCACACCTCTTACCTGTGCCCGACATGGGAATAGTATCCACAGAAGGGATGCAAACCAGTTACATGAAGATGCAACTTCAGGAAGAATATCAGGTCACAAGCTGAGTGAGTTGCAGGAAGCTCCAAGCATCAGAGAGAGGGGAAGAGGGATGGAAGCAAAATTCTAACAGAGGATGGAAATCCTTTTACAACAGGAACTGGTCGGAAGCCAGAGAGCAACCCAGACGCAAGAATCCAAGGTCACATGGAAGCCAACCATGACAAATATTGCAAGTTACGAGGTAACAGAGGCACGTGGGGAAATACTGATCCCACCAGGGAGTGTCCCAGTTTGCTTGGCAAAGCCACCACAGCATGACACAATGGGGTCGCTCTGTCTCTCTCTGTCTCTCATCAAAGGCAGTGGAAAAGAAAAAAGCAGAAAAGGCACCCAAATGCAAAGATGACAGCCAGAACTTGAAAGGCAGTGTGTGGGCGTCAGGTCATCAATCCCTCTGCACAAAAAGCAGGAGGCAGGCACAGAGAGCTTAATGCACTAAGGAACAGGGACCCTGGTGCTTCCCTGCTCAGCTTAGCTGTATACACTCCCTCTGACCATGAGCAGCTGACACTGCTGGTAGATGGGGCTGAGCATTCCTGTCACTGCTGAGCCAACAAGTTCTGGGAGCTGGTCCTGAGGGGAGGGGGGGGGAGGACAGTTTGCACAGCTGGGACGTGGTGTTGGTTTTCACCCTCTGGGAGAGGTGGAGGGAAGCTCTGGGCCCTTCTAAAAAGCAACACAGGGACAGTGCGGAAAGGCTACGCACAATTTTTAAAAAATAGTTAACACTTAACAATCATATTTCATAATCAGATCTGAACCAGATCTATGCTTTTCTGCTTTCTTTCGCAGGTTTTGCTCCTGGGGTATGATTCCGTGGCAGTGTTGAACAAGCAAAGGTCCCCTGTAAAGTAATATCATATACATCTTACCAGATGTCCCAGTAAGTGTATCTGTGATGAGGATTCCTGTGCAAACATGGCAGGCTATATGTCAAGGGGAAATTCTGGGTTCCCTTTTATATTCCACGTTGTCCCTTTCTGTCTGAAGACAATCTCAGTTGTCTCTTGGTTCACATGCTTTTGGTCTACATGCTTCACAGTTAGAAAATCATGACAGCCCCCCCCCCCCATATTACATAGTAGTGTAAGTTTTCACAGAATTCAAGAAGACATGGTACAAGTAATTGCCATCAGTGGAGTAGAATGGTTGCATAAAACACAGTTGAAAACTCCATCCTTCGGTAGCATGAGGCCTTTACAGTTCTCCTGAATCCTGGTTTTTCTCAGCTCAGATATTTGGACAACGTGATTATAGACTGCAGGGCTGTTTCTAGGGGCCAAGCTGCAACATAAAATGGCAGGCAACTTTAAGTATGGTTGCTTGGTTTGAATCAGGAGTGGTCTTGGGACACTGTTCCTTAAGAGAAGCTTCAGGTTTGTGCTGCTGGTGTGGACCTAGAGCATTGTTTTTCAACAAAAACAAGCACGTGCTCCAACCTCACTATTTTGTTTTAACCTGTCTGCCTCCTCTGGGAGCAAGAAGGTCACAGGGCCAGAAGAAGTAAAGGGGCTTCAGGAGACCCTCTGTGCAGGCATGCAGCCCTGGCCAATAAGGAGGCGTGCTGCAGGCACACACAAAGCACACCGGTCCCCCAGCAGCCAGAATCAGCCTGGCTGCATTCAGGAAAGGAGGAGATTGTGCGTGCTCACCCTGGGGTGGGTGGGTGGGGGGTAGGTGAAGCCCCCCCCCCTGGCCTGAGCAGCCGCGATCCACGGCTTCTGGGGCAAGGGGAAGCCCCGTGATAGGAGGCCCCCGGCCTCCATGATTGGCTCCTCTGGGAGGGCCTTGAGAGGACGGCACCCACACAGCACCCACCTCAGATCCATCTCTAAATCTGTCCTTCCCTTGTGGGTGTGGACGGAAGGGGTGTTAGGAGATCATATCTACTAGATACGGCTCTTCCAAGACACTGATCTCTGAAAGACGGATCTAATAGATCTGTATTTCGGAGGGCCACTGCGGAATCACCCCTTGCTCCCAGCAATGGCCCTCCCTCCTCCAACTGCCATCAAAGGACTGTGGACCATCTTGCCTGAGAGGAGCAGAAGAGAGGAAGCAGGTTGAGGAGGTCTGCCGCCTTGCTCACAAAAGTGCCTCCTTCCTCTTCCAACTGCTCCCATCACAAGATGGCAAAGGGACTACGGCAGCCGATCCACCAGTTGAGAAATCATCTGGTCCTGAGGCCGAGCAGGGCGGGGCCGAGTAGATGCTGGCTGACCATCTCTATCATCATCTGGTTTGTCATCAATGAAGAGAAAATTCAAAGTGAAGAGATTAGGAAAATTCCAGCAATAAGAAAAGAACAAGAATTGGAACTGAAGACCTCAAGTGCTGGCTTTTTGCTGTTCCCTCCCACACCATTTTCCTTTTGTTTCTTGTCTCTTTAGATTGTAAGCCTGAGGACAGGGATCTGTCTAAGATTAATATAATATTATGATCCACCCTGAGACCTTCAGGTATATGGTGGATTGGAAAAATAAATAAATAAATAAATAAATAAATAAATAAATAAATAAATAAATAAATAAATTTCCAGCAGGTGTTCCCTGTGTGTGGCTGCACATCTCTTTCTATGCAACTATTAAAAGAGTAGCAATTCTGCCCTTTTTCCGTATGCACACTTTACTTAATGCAAAATAGTCTGGGACTAAATAAGTGCCTATAACTTTTGTTCTGAACTTTGGCCCCAAATGACAAATATAATAACATCATTGTGAACTGCATTCATTGTTTCAGTTATACCTTTTGTTTAAATATATGCTCCTTTTCTGCAACCAGGTAAGGTAACTTTAAAAATGTTTTTAATAACAAACTAAATAAATTTGTAAAACTTCTCCAAGCATCCTGTTAGCATGCCTAATGCTCAAACCTGACCTGGGCCTTAAGGAAGAAGCAGAACAAGCCATCATCACCCCAAAAATATTTTTGTACAATGTTTTTAATGAGATATTGCCCTCTTGTGGTTATTATTTACTATTGCAATGAGTCTACAGGTCTTCAATCTACTGTTAATCCAACTTCATTCCACCTTCAGAATGAGTGAACATGCTTACAAAGTTAATAATCATTTTCTTTTCACAATAGGTAACCCCAAAGTGGGTTTTCTAAATTAGATAATGTGCAAGAAAAACTCAGTCCATTTCTGCACTAACCAGCACTATTACAGATCAAAGTAATCCACTCTGGGGCCTATTCGCACTTGGCCTTTTTCTGGATTATATCTCAGGATAGGGGTCTGTGGTCCACATGCTAATGCAGACTCTGGCAGACCTCACTTTGGGCCTACCAAAGCCTGCTCTAGCATATGGATAGCAAGTCCCTATTCCAGGATATATTCCAGAATAAAGCCAAGTGCGAACAGGCTCATGGTCAGGACAGAAAATCTGTCTCAACTGTGGTCACACTTAAGGTTTAATCCAGCTCCAGTCCACTTTCAGAGTGA
>MTQE01002208.1:8239976-8257993 GCA_014337955.1 Aspidoscelis marmoratus | reverse complement strand
ATTTTTGGTTAGGGAATATCTTTAGTATTCAGGGTGATTTTCTACCTCCTAACTGGCTTGGGCATATATCTCCTCCAAAACCGAAGTTGCCAATTTAATGTATAAAATTGTTGAGTTATTTAGCCATGTTTAAAGTCCCTGCATGTTTGTCCTTGTTTTGCTTAAAGGTCTAATGAGAAATGCTTCTGATATGACTTTATATTTCATTTCAACTTTTCTCCTATGTCTCTAATAAATTCTTTGCTCTGATTTAACAAGAAATACTGGTTTCTGCGTCTGAAATTGGTCTTGTCTCTGTTTTCTGGTTATTCCTCATTATTAAAACCTGTAAAAAAAAGATCCAGCTATTCCCCTGGGGAGGTTTAAATTTGGTGTTCTTTGGGCTTCGAGAATAATCCAAATTATCCAAATTTTACTCCCTCCACAGTTGCTTCCAGTTTATTACTGGAGCAGAACTGGTAACACCAACTCCGTGTGCATATGCTCTTCATCAAAAGTTCACTAGAGGCCATAGTGTGAATAGGCCTCTGATCTTCACAGCTATTGTCACAAATGAGCAGCAAACCATGGTAGATGCCACAGGTATACTGTAATGTGTGTGTGTGTGTGAGAGAGAGAGAGAGATGCCAGGCAGGACTGAGACACCAACTGATAGCTAGGCCTGAATGAGCAAGGCAGATAGAAATGGACCAGGTAATCTTTTAGCCTGAGAGTGACCAACTATCTTACCAACCTCAAAACATTATGAGATTATGTTTAAAAATAAAATACTGGATTGCCAAAATGCTGTGATTCATGCTTTTATTTGTTCTGGATGAGTGGGGCTGTCCACATGACATGGTGATCCAATTTTTCTTGTCCCCAGTATTGCTTCTGAGTCACCATACTGCAAATCTGAGGGCATTACACCACTGTGCTGGCGAGAAACACCTCGGATGGTAATGATGCTGAAACACAAGAGTCAAATGCTTTTAAAATTATTGTTATTGTAAACATAGTAATATTAATAATCTTATTCATATTAATATTCAAGCCCTTGAGTAAGACTCAAATAATGAAGAAGAAAACCACATTATATCCTATTTGTGGATATTATTATTAATAATAATAAGAATAAGAATGTTAACAAAAATAATATGCAAGAACATGGAAGAACAACAGAAATTTTCAAAAAGAAGAAGAAAAGTAAAAAAGATTAAAAACTGAATTTCTCCTGCTTAATGGTTAACTGCATGTTTTCTAGCTTAAAAACCTGACCAGCTTGCGTTCATTAACAGCCAAGCAGTTCAATGAAACTTTGCAGAACAGGGACCTCTGAGCCAGTTTGGTCTAGTGGTTAAGGAGTCAGACCTTGGGCTAGTCATAGCTCTCACAGCCCCACCCACCTCACAGGGTGTTCTGTTGTGGGGAGAAGAATAGAAAGCTTTGTCAGCTGCTTTGACTCCCCTTAAATGGGTGAGAAAAGCAGGGTAGAAAAGCCAAGTTGTCTTCTTCTTGGCAGGTTTACAATTGGGAAAACATACTTGATTCAAAGATATTATGTGAAAAGTACAATACTAGAAAATTATAGGCCAATAATATGCTTGCCTACTATCTTCAAATTGCTCACTGGTATAATAGCTGGCAATATTCAGGATTATTTTAAAGCAAATAACATCTTACCAGTGGAGCAGAAAGGAAATAAAAGGGAAAGCAGAGGTACAAAAGACCAATTTTTGATTGATAAAATGATACTGGAGAATTGCAAAAGCTGAAATACACATGGTTGGGATTAATTAGAAAAAGGCCTTTGACTCATTGCCAGACAGTTGGATCATTAAATGTTTGGAAACAACTAGAGTCAACAAAAACTTTAGAAAGTTTATAGAAAAGGCAATGAAACAGTAGAAGACTGGATAGTGGGAAACAAAAATATGGATCAGTCAACATCAAGAGGCATATTGGGGCGTAATTCACCGTTGCCCCTTTATTCATCATTGCAATAATCCCACATCGGTGATTCTGAAAAAAAAGATCCCACTATTAGTGGTTTGGCTACCAAACAGTTAAAGATGCCGGGGGGTGGGGGGTGGGATCAAATATGCTTTATAGAAAATCAGAAATTGAAATTCAATCATTGATGAATATAGGACAAATTTCAGTAGTGATACAGCAATGAAATTTGGAATGGAAAATGTGCCATTGTAGCAACAAAGAAGATCAAGCCATCAAGCATGGGCAAATCGAGAATATATGTTCAAAGAGTTCAATAAATGTTTAAAATCAAACCAAATAGAGGGAATACCATCAAAGCCATCAACCCCTGGGCCACACCCATCATGGGATATGCACTGGAATTCTACACTGAAGGCAAGTTGACTTAGTCTTGATCAAAAAACAATAAAATTGTTCCCTATCCATTACACATTACATCCTCATAGTGATTATACCTGCCTCACAGAATTGGAGGCAGAAGTTTAGTGAAAATCAAACAAACAGTAGAAGAAGAAAAACATGTATCTGGTGATTTTGTAAACGATAATCAACAGACCTTGATAGAAATTAAAGATCAAAATGTATTGAAACTACAAGAACCAAAACAAGAAACTGTCGGGGTCTTTCTTCGTGGTCCCTTAATTTGGGTTAAGGTCCTGTGCAGTTTGGATGTAGGCCTCTGTATCTGCACATCGATGCAGATCACAGAGGCCCTGCCTCCACCACCCAGTCAGGCTCCATCTGCATTTGACAAAGCCTGGTTTGGTTTAAAGAAAACCCAGCAGGTGGGTATGGTGGCATGATAGGGACCACTGGGAACCTTCACTGGCACAGGCACAACTGAGCACTGGAGGGAGCTGAAGGAAGAACTTTTTCTGGACCATGAGCCTGCAGTCATACTCTCAAGGGCCAAGAAACAGAAGGCCCTTTCACACTACAACAATAAGGCTAAGACACGCAGGGACAGATTCCCCATTCACACCTAGGCAGGTAAGGGGTATGAATGGGGAATACGCCCCTGTGTGTCCTAGCCCAAAAAGGCTGGTGCAGGTGTGGGATGCCCCTCCCAGGCCTGCTGCCATTGGGCCGTGTTGGCCCACTAACTGGCAGGCTGGTCCTGGCCCGTCCTGGGGTCCCATGGGCTGTAGTCAACCCAATCGGGTCAGATGCAGCCTACAAGGGCCCCCAGGGCACCCCACCCCACCCAGGGGCCTGCACCACCTCCAGACACATGTGCACAACATACCTGGTCACCGCCAGGGACCGGACTGGCAAGCCCTGTAGGATCAAACCAGGTGGTCTACGCATGGGTGCGCTGCTGACCAATCGCAGGTCATGGGGCGCATAGGTGCAGAACACCACACATCAGATGCTGCAAGCCCCGCCCATAGGACTTGCCAGTCTGGTTCCTGGCAGCAACTAGGTAAGTCACACCCGTGCACTGGCCCCTGGATGGTGTGGGGTTTCCATGGGGCCTCCATGGGGCCTCCATGGGGCCTCCATGGGGCACAGGCATCTCAATTGAGGTTCCTCTACCCCATGGTGGTTGAAGACACCACCAGCCCGGTCTCACCCCACCCTTGAAAGGGATGGAGCAAGACAGAAATGAGGCTGTCTCAGTTTCCCACTGACTGCTGCAGTCCTAGCTGGACTGCATCAACCAGCAGTGAACCCCTAGATGACCACTCACACCCAGGGGTTCAAACCACCACCACCCAAATGTGTGTGATCGCTTACCTTGTCAGGCCTGGGATGATGTCCATGTGGCCTGGCAGAGTGATTTGCTGCTCTGTGTGCAGGCCTGCATGCTCATGTAGCTCTGCCCCATGCTGACCTGACATGATGAACATCAGGTCAGTGTGGGGGTGATCTGCGGGAGCGTGTGTCTGCACACAGAGGGGCAGATCACTCTGCCAGGCCATGCAAGGACATCAGACCCGAAGCCTGGCAAGGTAAGAGGTGCATGCGGGTACAGGCTGTCCCAGTCTCGCCCCTCCCCCCAAAATGAGCTGTTGGCCGGAGGACCAGAAAGGTGCCAATGACCGCAGGGCCCACAGCTGTCCAGCAGGGAGAATGTGAATGCTCTCCCTGCTGGACAGCTGTAGGAAGGTCAGGATGGCTTCAGCCGGGTGTAGAGCACTCTTTCATGCTCTATACTCTGGCTGTGTTTGGGCCACCCTGGGATGCCCTGGGACGGTTCTGTACAGAACTGCCCTCCCAGTAGAGCAAATGCTTTGTCCCAGGGCTGGCTGAACCATAGAACAAAGGCCCTAGTGCGAAAAGGCCTTAAATGTTGAGCAAAAATGTCTGCAAAATCATCTCTTTCTGGCTCGCACCCAGCCCTGAGCTTTGACACAAAGTCTTATGGTAGAAAAAATGTATTTAACTTAACTCCCAGTTCTAGAGATTCTGTCTATAGCACTATATCTAGTTTTGGCCAAACCTGTAATTCTGGTTATACAGGTTTGCTAGCATAGATAAGGAACCTTATGTATAGGTCAGGGGCTTATAAGTAGGTTTCGGCTACACTAGTTTTGAAGCATGTATAAGGAGGTGCACGCATAGATTATCAACTTACTTCAGAATCCTAGCAAACAAACAAACTGAGGAAGAGAAAGTACACTCTTCCCACTTTACACACAGTTTCTTAGTATACAGTTTGGGTTATGCACCTTTAAGAAATGGCACCATTCCTCTTTGTAAGTGGTCAGATGTTTCCCTTACTTGTGATTTGCACAAAGCCAGTCAGGTCAGAAAATAACCCCAGACTTCCTTAGAGCTTCTGTTTGTCCCAGGATTCATTTTCCTGATTGCTTTTGTGCAAGCTGTTTTGCAAATAAAAGCAGAACAAAACCTTCATGTAGTGTTATTTGGGGCATTGGTCTGCTTTTGAGTTGTGTGCCAGAGGTAGGATGCATTCTCCTTCCTATTTTTCTGATTTGTGGCTTTGCACTTAAGGGAAGATCCTGGCTGGAGTGGTTGTGCAACATGTAGCTGGGCAAATCCATGCCAGTCTAGAGACGTGGCATTGCGCTGAATGGGGGAAGATGTTGGTAAATGTGGTTATGTTATACTTTTTTCTCAATAAATATGACTTTTAAAGGTCCTTTGCTGCAAAGAGCAGGGAGCTGCCTCTTGCCATATTGCACCTGAATATATGAAATGAATATGGCATGTTGCAAACACTAGAACATGACTGGCAAAGGCCTGAAGCCTTGTGCCAAACAGAATCCATCTTGGGAAAAGCCAAGCTCCATTTAAAAAGCAAACCTGGAATTTTCCTGTTACCCCCTCCCTTTTGTTGACATGGAAATCAGGAGAGGTAATCAATGCTTAACTGGCTTATTTATCCTCAAATGAATGACCTTCCAACATGACTGGTACAAACAGGGAAATTTTATTTAAAATCCCAAAGGGTGTCAAAATGTGCCATTGCTGTCATGGAGCAAGTTTGGCCAAGACTCAGAGCATTGTTTTGTCAAATCCAGATGTTAAGCAAGGTAGGCAGCCCTTGGGAATGTCAGCCAACCTAGATTTACTTTGGGGGACAATTGCCCTAGTATTTGATTGGCTATATCTGAGCATGGGATTCCACTGTTTTATTCTCACAGGACAAATATTTGGCAGGACAAATATTACATAAAGCATCTGCTTCTGGTTCCAAGGCGCAAGACCTTTGCTCTTGTCGTGCAAATATGATGAAACATTCACATCACTTTAGTTTTGGTTTCACAGCTCTGTAGGAATGAAAGGTTTGCCCTCATGTTTTGTTCCACCCCAGGATGTTTCCCTGGTTGAGTTGACACAGCCCCGATATTCAGAATAGTGATGAAAAAGGTGCCCAAGTAGGACTGTACCAGTCATCTGTCACTGGAACCACCCTCCATGCTGCCTGCTGTTATCTTGCACAGCTGACTGCAATGACACTTCAGGCTTCCTGCTCTGCTCCTCCTTACTTGTAGTGCATATCCAGAGAGCTACCACTTCAGCCTGAAGCAGCCTCACCATTTGGACTAACTTGGACTCTTGTCAAGCATCACAACTCCTCAACCCTCACTTGTTTGCTAACTTGATACTTTACCAGAATTGTGTTCTCACCACTGACAGAGACCAGAGGTCTTTCTGCACTTTCCTTATTAGGCTGGTCAACGCCAGGAGGACCATTCACACTTGCTGCGAGGGATGCTTCCCCAAAGCATCCCTTGCCAGCTAGAAATCCAAATGGTCCTGCCATTGACCAGCCCGTGCCAGCTTCTTGAACACCAGAAGTCCCGCCTCCTCACTGCCACGATTGGTCACCACCAGCCATTTCACATGTTACATGACATGTCTGCAGGCCAACGCAGAAGGGCGGGATCAATCCCAGCAACATGTTGGGGCGGTGTGTCCCAATGTTGCATGGCTTGGTCCTCAGCCAGCCTGCCTCTGTGGTGTGAGCTCGTGGAGACTTGCCTGGTCCCGGCAGTGGCTGGCAATTGACCAGGACTGGCAAAATGGCAATGCCTACGCAGACAACACACTCCCTGCACACAGTGAGCCAGAAGACAGGCGAATGGTCACACTACCAGTAAACCTCATGTTCCACATCTAATCAACAAGTAGTGCACCTCTAGTGAGAGAAGGCATGCTTCTAGGCTTTAGCAGCTAGTGGGCGTGCATATCCTCTTCACCAGAGATGCACTAGTTAGGGATGTGCACAAATATTTGTAGGCATTTGAAATCTGATTGAATGTGCCAAATTTCGACATTCAAACTCAAATAGAATGTCCCAAAATTCAAATCAAATTCTGAACTTTGGATCTATTCATTTGAATTACCCTGACATTCATATGTGTATGGGTTCGTACATTATGAGTACTTAAAGATCTGCATCTTTCCCGCATCCGTACACATTTGTACGGATCCATACAGGATGAAAAGGGGTTGCATATGGGATAACTACGGGATGTACACGGATGTGTACGGATTGCGGGGAAGATGCATATACAAATGTTGTCGACATTCGTTATGTGTGGATTCAAATAAAAAATTTGAATGAATAGATTCAAATTTGGTAAATGCAAATCAAATCTTGTTAAATTTGAATTTAAAAGATTTGAATCAAGCTGGATTTTTGGGTATTCAGTTCAATTTGAATGTCAAAAAAACATTCATGTACATCCCTAGCACTAATTGCTGACTAGAGGCCTAAGTGTGAATTGGCCTCTGGGCTCCAATGCCAAGATGGAGAGTGAGAAAATCCATGTGATTCTCCCTTAATTTAGGGTCCTTGTCAGTGTTTAGTTGGGATTTCTGCCCCTTTAGCTTCCCACAATGGTCCTTTTTAGATTTCTTGCCATAATTCATTCACTTAATCTCCTCTATTCACAAAATACAGTTCGCTACAGACTAGCATAAACTGTCAAGGTTTAGTGCAGGCATTTCTGTGCTTTTGACATTTGACAAAACAGCTGATTTTGACAGCTCTGCTGTTTTTCTTGGTTTTAAAGCCTTTTGGTGGTGTTTTAAAGAAGGTTTGGTATTTTAATTGAAGGATCTATTTTGAGTGTTTCTTGCTGCCTGCTTGCTTTTTAAAAGTCCTCTTTGAAACTGGGAGTTTTATCTACACACCAGTATACACAGTGCACCACTATTACCAGTTAAGATGTGGCACTTTGAACCCAGGTAGTTTTTCTCCATTGACTTACCTTTAAAACAATGTAACTGAAGAGAATCCTGACCTACCCAAAAGAAGTCCACAACAATATGTAGGTGGAGGTTTTGAAAGTGGTTCTCCTAATACCCAGTTTTACATTAAAGTCAGTTTCTCCTTATGCCAACTTGACTTTTGCTGTGGAGTTCTGGATGGATATATATCACAATGGTCTTGAAAGATTTCCATTGTTGCCTGTTCACTTCCACGTCTGATCCATGGTGTTGATGCTAACATATAAAGTTCCAAATTGCTTTGTATACCACCCTGAGAGGTATAAGGGCTGATGGCACATAGAAGGCCTTTTCTGTGGTGGCCCCCAAGCTTTCAAACAGCCTCTCAGTTGTGATAGTCACCAACAGAACCATATTTTAAGTATACTTTATGCTGTTTTTATTGTTTTGACTGAGTCTGGAATCTTTGGGTGATGGATGGGAATTAAATAAATAGATAAATTCTCGATACATGATATTTTGTAGGAACCAAAGTATAGTATATGAGGGACACTTGTACCAAGTTGTTCAATAAATATCCCACATTATTCAACAAGAGGACGGCCATCATCACTAAACCTACAAATAACTAAATTTCCTTATCACAGGTAGCAACACACTGGTGTGATGGCTTTAACCTCATTCCATTCCCCTTTCCAGTAGGATGTAATTGAATCAATCTTCCTTCTTGGTTGCATTTTATTTACTTTTTTTAACAAACAAGAGGGTCTCAGCCAGGACACAGTGAGAGTTGATATATTTTGATGGAATGACACCCGCTTCATTTGTTCCTCTCTCCTACTAAGCTGCAAATCAATGAATCCCCTGTTCCTTTTACAAAAACAGAAAGCAGACCACTTGTGTTAACCTGTAGTACAATGCCTGGCTTCAGGCAACTGTTTTGCTAGTTCCCCTTCAGAATGGTCTCTCTTGTAAAGCTTAACCAGTGTTTCAGCAAGGCAGGGGTTGAGACACTGAACTGCCTCTTGGGTGGCTGAAGATCAGAATACAATTGTGGAAGGCTTGCCCCATTCCTAATAGCTGCCAGTTCCATTTTGCACAGCTTTACCGGATTTTAACCTCTTAGCTGTGCTTCTTAAAAACTTCAGACTGTTGGGGGAGGGGCATTTCTATCACGAATTGCTTCATCCCTGGAGCAGGTCTGTTTGGGCTGCTTCTGCATGGTCATTTAGAGTTCACCAGCTACTACTAGGGAATGCTTTGGCCACATGATCCTGGCAGTTGGCCCATTTCCCAGCACCAAAATAACAGTAGGGGTCGCATTGATGAGACATCACGTTAAAATGGCTTCCAGTGCACTCTCCACAAGAGACCAGTCCAGGGACATGAGGATTTTGGTGCCATTTCCCTGGGCTTCTGCCTCTAAAGGCCACTTGCAGGGAGTTGAGAGGAACTAAAGGCTTTGCTTATGTCTTCTGCTTGAGAATGCCTCAAAGCAATTGGTGGGCCACAGTGAGAGACAGGATGCTGGACTAGATGAGCTGTGGCCTAATCCATCAGGGCTCTTCTTATGTTCTTATGTCTTGAATTTCATTCTTGGCCTAGCACAGGCCTCAACAGAACAAATACCACCTGACATGCAATACCAGCCACCATTCTGATCTTGGCCCAAATTAAGCAACCCAAACCAGGACTGAGCTCGATGCCATGTGCTAAGGAATCAGTTTTGCTTTCTGGATCCCATCTTCATTGTTCTCACGTAATACCCAATAAATGAAGTTTTTCTAGAGCATGTTTTTACTGGTATACTGTCATAAAATGCAACTTTTGTCAAATAATGTATTGAACATCACAGTTTTGCTTATACATCACCATGCTTATACATCACCACCTAACTAGAGGAAAGTGTTTATATATGTGTTTAGCATTGCACCTTGAAAAATATACTTATCTGGATGTAGAGAAGTTGGTACTCTGGGCCTTCACAGGGAGCTTTTTAAAAGACAGATGACGCTGCTGAAACATCTAATTTTTATTTGGTAAATAGATTAAAGGATTTTGGTTTTTTTCCACTTTCAAAATCCATAATCCAGTAAGCCTCTGGAAAGAAAGGAATGAAGAAGCTCCCTTGTCTATAACACAGAATTTGCTTTTCAAATTTGTCCAAGCAGTCAAAATTCCACACATGCAACCTTGCCTGTTTTTACATAAGGGGTGTTTTTCCACTGTCACTAGAAGTACCCATTAACTGGCATTAATGTACCCATTAATGGGTATTTAATGGATACTTCTAGTGACAGTGGAAAAACACCCAAGCATTACTTGCTTTCAGCACCAATGTTTAGTTTACCTTCAGCCCTAGAGATAAGCAAAGAGAGCTGTGCCCTTTACAGAGGCAGAGGCAGAGGCAGGGTGGCCATTAAAGTACCCTAAGAAGGGAGGATGGTGACACCAAGAATGAGGGAACATCATGAAAGAAAGCAGAATGTTTGTGAAGTTTGCTCCTTTTTTGGCATCTAAATACAGCTCACAGAGTGGAAGGAATGGGGCAGAGGTAGAAGAACTAGAGAATAAGGAGAAACAGAGAAAATTGGGGCTTTTAGGTACATACAGTTAGGATCTGTGGTGTTTTGTACCGAATCAAATGTAAGAAGATCCATGTTTGTTTGAACAGATCACCTTCAAATGTGGTAGGATTCTATTCGATACACATATCCCATAACATACCCACTCTGAAAGCATCAAATCTGCCCTGAATCCACTCTGAATCCACTTTCAAGTCATGTTGAATGCACTCTGGATCCATTGCCGATGTGACTGGTGCAGCTGCTTTCCCACCTCCCCAGTTCATGAAGCATTCATGTGCCTGTTCCAAAAGATTCGTACAAATATGAATGTCAGTGTACAAATATCATAACGTTCAATTTGTATATGAATGTCCAAATTCATGAGAATATCTAATGTTACAAATATACATGCACATTCCTACAATATTTGTGCACATCTTTTGCTCATCTTGAATTGGCCTCTGAAAGGCAGCCACTGAGACGGCAAGCAGAGCCAGCTGTGTGCTCATGGTCCACAGCTGGGCTTCCCTGTGCAGCTTATTGGCCCCTGTGAGAACAAGTGTCTGGTTTAGTTGGCCATGTGTCTGACCCATTAGGGCATTTCTTATGTTCTTACAATGTACTGGCAAAGTGAAATTACACTCTTGATGGATGCAAGGGCTGCTGAAGAAATTTCATTCCCCCTGTACCCTACAAGTTGTGAAACAATGACGCAACCAATGCAATTTAACAACTATGTGAAAGAATTGGGATCAGACACTGAGAGTTTTGGGGTAAGGTGCCACCAGGATGCAGATGACATCCAGCTCTATTTCTCCATTATATCTCAGCCAGGAGAGGCTGTGAATGTCTTGAACCAGTGCTTGGATGCAATGATGGGGCAGAGGAGGACCAACAAATTAAAACTGAATTCTCATAAGACAAAATATGTTATAGGTGTGTGGTTCTCATGTTCAGGTATTTGATTTGCCTGTTCTAGATGGGGTTCTAATTATTCAGAAGCAACAAGCACATAGTTTCAGGATGCTTCTAACAATCACCATTATCTGTGGCTGGTGTCCCAGCTATGCCCATATCTTGCCTGAGATAATCTACATGCTGGTAACCATCATGTTTAGATTACTGTAATGCCCTCTGTATGGGGCTGCCTTGTAACCTGGGCTGTTTTTGCACTAGCAGTGGAGACCCCACTAGGAACTCAATAGGTACTCAATTGGTATGGATCTCTTACGTACCATCCACACATAAGGCCCCTTAAGGACCCCATTAGGACCCCATTCTGAACATGCTGTACCCATGAGTGTAGGCAAAATCTGGATTTAATGGTGTCTTCAGGCTCTTAAATCCAGATTAATGGTAAACTCCTTTAATGGTGTCTTCAGTCCGGTCTTCTGCCATGAAGACTAGATCAGAGGCCACACGTCTGCACATCTACCAGGGCAATGGGATCCAGGGGAGGGCTTAGAAGCCACCATTTGTAGCGGGGCAGCTCCAGCTCCACCCCACCTGTCTAGAAAGCTGAGCACAAGCTTCATAGTGGCAACATAGGCTACTATGAAGATGTGTCTCTGCACTATACCCACTGTAACAGGAAATAACCCCTGATTGATGGCTAACCCAGCCAATTGTGCTGCACCACCAGCAGACATTCCTGCTTGGGCCTAATTGGGCTAATCAGAGCCTCGGGATGGGTGCTACAATGTGCGCACAACAGCCATATTTAGTGCCCATTGCCATCAGGTGCTAGGTGGCCTGTGCAGGCACATGGGGCCCTCACCTTGATGCAGAACTTCAAGGACTGGATTCAACAAGAACTGCATCTCAAAGATCCAGATCTTCTCAATCCAGATTAACAGAGGTATGTGCAAAAACAGCCCTGGTCTGTAAGACATTGAGTGAATATCCAGGTTGCTGAGTGAGGCAACTTGTGCTAACTTATACCTGTGCTTAATGTTTGGACTGTCTGCCTATTAGGTTTGGGAGAAGAGCCAAGATTTTATGTTTGGTATGCTAAGCCCTTAACAACTTGAGACCAGCTTACTTAGCAGAATCACCTCTTTCACTACAGACCTGTGAGAGCATTAAGGGCTTCAGGTGAGGTTTTGTTGTGGGTACCACAAATGGCTGGATGCCACCTCTGATATTTGTGAACTGGAGCACCTACATTTCCACTAATTGCAGACCTGTCTTTCTTATCCAGGCCTTTCCAGAATGAATGTTTTCCCTCCCCATCCTTAATAATGTTTTTTATACAAGAGATAGTTTTAGCTGCTTTTAACCTCAAGGTTTTGTACCCTGATCTGATATTAAATATATTTTTAAATATATCTTTAGATGTGGTATATAAATATTTAAATAAATAAAGTGCTTTGGCAAAGTTCCCATCACTGTTTCAACTCTAACATCTCGTCATCCTGTCAATGGAAAGCTGTAGAATTCCACTTTGGTGTGCAAATTTTGATACAGCCCATACAATCTCATTCATTTGCAAGCCTGTATTTTCTTTCCCCTACAGCTTAATTTAATTCCCCCTTGGCCCTAAAATCCGAGAAGTAAAATTAAAAAGAAACAACAGCAACAGATGAACCTTTGGCAAGTGGATGAACTCATCTGAAGGCAGGAAACAAAATGTGTTGATATTTGGTCTCTTTTATGTGCCTTTTGTATTTTGAGTAGTTCATGGCCCTTTACCTGCCTGTGCTACAGATTAGTGAGCCCAGATTAGCCTCACCCACTGATCCACGATGCAGGAGACCTGGGTGGGGTCAGCACCATCTGCACCAATGATGCTGATACAGATTAGTCTATGACGTGGTCACAAAGTTTGTGCAAGCCTTGTGGTCACACCTCCAAAAGCTAGGAACCTTTTCCCTTAGAAGAAGAGAGCAGTAGAGCCCCCAGGGACAGAGATGATGCTGCCAAATGGGCTTGGGGAAACTTTCCTGCCCAGATCTTTCTTTTGATTCTTTAGCTGCTAAGCTTTTAGGATGTGAGACCTAAATCCAGAGTGTGGATTTCAGGGGTGGCATGTGTGCAAAGTGCACATCAATTAATGCCTCAAAAATGCACAAGTAGCCCCATGGATACATGAAAGAAGATAAAGAGCTAAAAAAGAGGAGAAATACATAAATCTCTCACACTTTATACCCTCCATTCTCCAGGGTTTTCAGAACACAAATGTCTTACAGTGCCGAAGCTACATTGTCCCTATGAAGCTGGGAATCGAACCAGCAACCCTCTGCTTTCCAGGCAGTTTGCTGCTCTACCACTGATCTATAGCCACTGTAACTATGTAGGGCAGATTTTCTGGTATTACGTTTTCATATCTCCTGGATGCCTGACATAGTAACAATTCTACATACTCTAATGACTCCTTTAGTTTGCCAACCTCTTGCAAATTACTCTTTCCCCAAAAACAGTCCAGGAAGACCAGAACATTTCTACATTCTTCTTGCTTAATGCAAACACAGATAACACTCAGAAGATGGTATCTGTGGAAGGCAGGTTTATTTCAATGAAGAAGGGACAACCTGATCCTATTTTTCAAAGGAATTAATTGTGTGTGTGTTCTTCAACTACTGTTCTTTATTGTATTTGCAACAAGCCTTAGACTGAATAAATTGTATCACCTTCTTCTTTTTCTGACTCTGTACTGCAATTGTTTCTGCAGTCATACTTATTCATTGGAGAAACTCTTTTCGAACGATCACAGATCATTTTACCGCTTGCTGAGAGCTAGCAGTTCGTACAAACAGCATTTAGTGATCACATTGCATCACATCCCCTGATCTGTAAAATATCTGCATGCTAGGAAAGTGTATTTGCTTTCCCCTATTTTGCAAAATTTCTGTTAAATTGGCTCACATGACATTTTCAGGAAAGCTGGCAAGTGTAAACAAGCTTTGGAATTTGCTGGGCCACTGCATTTGGCTGCAGGCTACATTTGGCTATAAAGCTACTAACTGAACCCATCTTAAAAACAAAGATTCCATTTTTGTTCAAGGCCATGTGAGTGTTTCAAGCCTTTCGGGGAGATACATTTTTGTCCAGATGTGTCTCCACTTTCCAGAGGATGCCCTTATCAATTATTATAAATACCCCTGAATTTTCATTTGTAGCTTGCTGTAGTTCAGTGGTAGAGCAAACTGTCTGGAGAGCAGTGGGGTGCCAGTTCGATCCCCAGCCTCTCCCTGGAAGTAGGGAATGGCCAACCACTTTTGCATTTCTGCCAATAAAACTGCATGGAGGTGCCCATGCACTCAACCAGAAGTTGCCCATGACTCCACAGTTCCCAACACCAACAAAAGTTACATAAAACATAATAGGAGTGTTACTAATTATACGCCCAATAACAGTATGAAAACAATAATAACTTATTTTATTTATTTATTTATTTATTTATTTATTTATTTATTTATTTATATTTCTATCCCGCCCATACCCGAAGGTCTCTGCGCGGGGTACAACAGGTTAAAATAGATTAGAACAAGATCTTGTGCGCCGCATTTTCTGTCCCGGTGCAAAAAAGCACGAACGCGTAGGGTTTACTGAAGACGCATCGCCATTACGAAGGACGTTCCCTTTCGAAGGGGAGGAAAACGGCTCTGTTCTAAGTAGCTTATGGGCCATTCCTTGAACGCCCAAGCAAGGTTTCTCTAAAACCGATGCTACTCGCTCCCAGTGCTGACACGCGATTACTTCCCAGGGATGCCGGCGGGCCACAAGCCTTCCCGCAGGCGGGCGGACTTGAAACGTAAACAAGCCAAGCCAGTCGGTTCGGTGGAACTTCCTCCTCGTCCGGGATGGCGACCTATGCACCGTATCGCGCGCGGCAAGGCCGATCGGTCCCTTCCGAGGGTGGGCAGAGCAGGCAGAGCTGTCCCCTCGGCCCTTCTGATCTCGGCTGCCGAGAGGGGCGGGTCCCGCGTGCGTAATGAGCAGAATAAATCCGAGCAGAACAACGCCCTCCCCGCCGTTGTCGGGCTCGCCCCGTTCCTCGATCCACGGCCAGCGAAGGAGCGGAGTCGAGGCGTATCTGGCGGCAGTATCTCTATCCCGCGTCTCCAAGGTATACCTGTCGCACTTTCGTTTTCATGGCAGGCTGTAACGCGGTTTTAAATAGGAAGCGGAAACATGTGTGCGAGGGAGATTGACTTACCTCTTTGTTTAGTAGTTGGAGATGAGGCGCAAACCATGTCGCGCGGCTGGGTGGAGCGGTGTGGACGGCTCGGAGCGTTTCCAGAACGATAGGTCGGTAGGGGAAGCCCGAATCGCGGAGGAAGGGCGCCAGGCAGGCCGCTCTCTCTCTCTCTCGTCTCCGTCCAGCTTTTGCTCTTTCGGCCAAAGCGAAGTTTCAAGTGGATGCAAAGGCTTCCAGGCTGTGCCTTCGCTCGGGAAAGCGACCCGCAGGTCCGAAGTGCGGACAACCGCAGGTCGTGGGCTCTCCATCGCCTGGACTCTGCTGGTTCTCCCGAGAAGAAGCCGAGCAACGGGGTGTTTTCCCGGCCGCCTGAGGCGAGGAGCGGCGAGCGCTCAGGGACCTGCGGCGGGCAACGGATTTGGGGTGTCACAGAAAGGAGAGAAAGAGGGGAGAGCTGTATCCGCAGACGTTAGTAGAATTAGTTCCAAAGTGGTTTACAGGTGGTTGGAGGCATATGCCAGCCTCCTCCTCCTCCTCCCAGCTTTGATCCACATGAAAAACCAGATGATGCTTTGGAAGCGCATTGTCTGGCGTTTGAAGTGGATTAAGGCACTAACGTGTGTGTGTTGCTATTTGTAAGCTGCTCCTAAGCCACACTGTTATTGTTATTGCTGTTACTGCTGCTGTTATTATTACTGTATACTGGTCCGATGCAGCCTGAGGTGTCTAGAAAAGTGACGGGTCTAGATTTTTGCTGGGGCTGCCCTGCCTCACACTGCAAAACAGCTTCAGCCAGGTCGACATCTAAGCAAACTCCCATCCAGAGTTTCAGAATCATTCTGGGGGAGCCCTTGCCCCACTCCACTCTGTCCTCATTCTGTCCTCACTACAGTGCCGCGGAAGTAGGTTATTGTGAGGTAAAGTAACCTGGCTGAGCAAGGGCCACAATGAAGGGTTTTAAGGTGCAATCCTTGCAGAAACCAAATGTCTGCAAATGTTAAATGAATTAATCTGTTCTCTTTAGTACGCAGTCCCACTTAACTTGATAAAAGCTGCATCAGGCACATGAAAATCACATGAGCCTATAAATGAACGCTACTTTGGTTAGTCACAGAACCACCCTAGGCTTGATTCTGGGAGAAGGAGGGGCCTGCCAAGGAATTTCTTCCACAATTTTGCCAAACAGTAGCCCGCGTACTTGTGCCCAGCAGAGTCGCCACAATTATCTCAGCCTACCATATGTTTTGGGCAACAGGGATGCCTGGAAGCAATTCGGCAGAACTTGTGGCGTGGGTCTGTGTTCCACAATGTCACACCTCAAAGACCCAGAGGGAATGGAGAAGGAGCAAATAGCTGAGCATGGCCGTTGTGCTCCTGTAACAGAAAGGGGGGCCTGAAGGGAGGGAGCCCAAGAGGGTGGGAGAGTCAGTTTTCAGTGTCCAACACAGAAGGGACTCTAGAGGTAGGAAGATGCTGGGCAAAGGTCATACCTGAGGCTGCTTTTGCCTTTGCTTTACAGATCTCTGGGCAGAGGGTAAGGCTGCATTCAGACCTTCGTTGTTTATTCTGCTGTATTTGGATATTCCAAAATAAAGCATGGATATTCCAGAATAACCATGCTTTATTCTATAATAGGAAAATATAGCAAAAAAGGTGATATCTGGATGCACTGTAAGGCTGCTTTGCTAGGGAAATTAATAATTATAAAATATTATTATTAATAATATAATAATAATACCTAGATAAACACACACACACACACACACATAACCCCAGTGTGCTTGCTGGTCCCCTGCCTATGTGAGCCCCTAGGAGTAACCTCTGGTCAAATACAACTCCAATTAAATGTTGTTTAAAAATTACAGGTTAACTAATCATGACCAATACTGCTGCAACCATTGGTATGGTAACAATTCTGCATTGTATGACTTTTCTGAACAGAGTGTTCCTTATGAAGACCTTTTCCTCAGGCTGAGCAGCAACAGCATCTCCACTCATGGTACCTGTATGTGCTCAGCTGCAACACCTTACAAGGAGAGACCTATTGAGGTCTGTACAGAGTTGCATTGCTTGGATCTGTGGCCAGGAAATGACCCTGCATCCACTTTTGTCACCACCAGAGGCCCAGCTGACTGCCAGTTCTAGTGTGGTCAATTCCAACAGCTTCTGTTACAGCTGTCTTATATGTTACTTTGGCCAGAGTATCAGTGAATTCAGATTTACTTACTCTGGATATGTTCCCAGTCGGAGCATACGCATTACACGGACCCGCTTCTTTTACAGTAGTGGCTCCGAACATACCAGAGATCCTCCTGGATGTATAGCAGTAGAGGAGCTTTAACTGCTCTGTAACGATATCAGTGGCAGGGCAGAGTACAAGCCCGTTTATTACCAGTGTAGTTGAGATAAGATTGAAATCCATTTACTGCAGAGTTCAGTAGGGTAGTGTTCAAAGGTGCAGCACATTGCTGGTGGCCTCCTCTGGTGTGCCCGTTCACAACTCAGGAGAAAGAAGCTACCAAAGGAGTCTTCCCACAGAGTGTCCTGAATTCCAAATGTGCTAACAGGCCTTAAAACCTAGGTAACTTCATAGCAGGCAATGGATTCAGGTTGTGTAAAGCAGTAGTAGCAGCTGGATCAGACTATCAGCCCTTTGTCATGGACGGATCACTCACTGGTGAGGTTTGGAC
>MTQE01002208.1:8226779-8239876 GCA_014337955.1 Aspidoscelis marmoratus | reverse complement strand
TAAATAAAAATAAATAAATAAATAAATAAATAAATAAATAAATAAATAAAATGTGTTAACTTTGCTGCTCTGACACACCAGTTCAGTCACTTCCAAAAGGCAACAGTCCATAAACTTCTTCTTTTTAATCCTGCTCCTTTTACAGTGGTTACAAGTGGAGCTAATCCTTGCACCATGTGGCTCTATGTGGCAGCTTTGCTTGGCTTCTTTTTCCTACTCCGATGGTACCGTGAAAAACAAGTCTTGAGGAACCTGACAGAGAAATACGTCTTCATCACAGGATGTGATTCCGGCTTTGGCAACCTGCTGGCCAGGCAGTTGGATTCACGGGGCGTCCATGTACTGGCTGCTTGTTTTACACAGGAAGGAGCAGAGAAGCTGAAAGAGGCAACATCAGAACGGCTGCAAACCACCCTCTTAGATGTCTGCGATACTGAAAGTGTAGCCAAAGCTACTGAATGGGTGAAAAATTGTGTAGGAGAGAAAGGTAAAGGCAGAATGTGAGGCCTGTGTTAACTTTTTTTCTCGCTGATTCAGTATAAAATACTTCTGTTTCCCTTAGAAAATTTAGAATGGGATACATAAGGCCTATTCTACTTACCAGTATTTAAACCAACGCAGATTAAACCTTCAGTCCAAAATAAGGATACCTAGCTCTGACAAATGTTGTGCAGTGAAAATGGAAAGGTAAGAAGCTGAAGGTGGATTGAAGGTGGAAAGCTGCCAAGCAGCACTTGGTACAGGGACTCATCTGACTGTCAGCTGATCCTTAGGCCGCGAGTGAGTACATCACAGCATGCATACTCCCCCAGCCAAAAAGTAAGTGTGTGCATGCAATTTCTTCGAGGCACGCTGTTTGCGCTTGGTTACGTGGAAATGTTTGGGAGAAAGCTGCATTTGTTCCCTGATTCTTCAGCCTTCCATTCACATATAGGCAGTTCCTACACTTCCATGGGAGTGTTGCAACTGGAATAGCTTCTGCAGGAACAATTCTCAACTGGAGCACTCTCACTTTCCTGGAAAAATGCTGTCTGCACTTGCATGGCCTGTTCCAGGTAGGGGTGTGCACGAATGCAATTTTTGGATTTGATTCAAATTGAATATTTGAATGTTCAAATTTGAACAAACGGCGAAAAAAACAAATGTATTCACATTTGAATCCGATTTGAATACATTTGTGTCTATCGTACAAACATTTAATTTGTATTTGAAGATACGAAAGCACCCGTACGCACCCGTATGCATTTCATTTTTATCCCATATGCATCCCGTTTTCATCCCGTACTTAACCATACACATACGAATGTCCAAATAATTCATATGAATGATTCAAAACATTCAAATTCATTCGAATGTTAAAAAACGAATGTGTAGACATTTGATTCAAATTCAAATGTCCAAATTTGAATGAATTCAATCAAATTTTGAATGTTTTGAATATTCTTGCTCATCCCTAGATCCAGGACAGGCCCTATGCCATGCCTACAAACCCTGCCATTCCTTGCTACTCCAAAGAATGCCTATAGGACATATTTTGGTAGCATAATTTAGTGCACTGCCCAAATATGTCTTCCTGCTAAACTGGAACAGAGAGACATGTGCCCTTCCACATGTCTCCCTGGGCCAGTCTAACAACACCTGAAATTTCAGTAGATGCAGCGTGCTAGCAGGGACTAGGTCCTTTGTAGACCACAGCAAAATGTAGAAGAGAAAAACTCTGGAAGAAGCCTAGCTCCCATATTGTACCCATATTACCACACTACTGGTAAGTGTGAAGAATCTCCTAGATGCAACCTTTGTTCAGAAACCTATTGTATTGTCCAGCATTGTGTGGATCATAGTAATCTAGAGTACTATAAATTGTAGCAATGTGGGTCATAATAATCTAGAGTACTATAAATTGTAGCCACTTTGTAAAAATTTCTCTAAAAACTCATAGGGTTGCCTTAGAATGTAGGCAGAGGTCCTTGTTTTTTGCTGTAATGGTTTTTGACCTTTGGGGCTTTCCTGCACTTACCCACAGGAGCTCCAGAGCAGTGGGTCTGGATTAGTTCAGGCCACTGATTCAGACTGCTGAACAGTGTGGGTAGGATCGGCATCATCTGCACTGGTGGCATTGATCTGAATTGCCTAAGCCACACTCTCACAAAGCTCACATGAATTTTGAAACTAACACCATGCCTCTGATTGCTGAGAACAAACGTTCCTAGCCTTGGGGCCTCTGTGGGGTGCTTTTTGGTGGTGTGCTGCAGTGTGCTTCTGAAAAGCATCCACCATTAGTCTCAGAACATGGACTCAGAACATGTTCCAGATCAGGGAAGTAGTCCCTGGTAGTACTGATTAAATAATACTACTAATGATCCAGATTAGGACCTCCCTAATCCAGATCAGACTCCCTCAACATGAAGCCAGACCAGTAGCAGTCGGGGCCTCTGTGATGTAGGTTCAGATTAAGGGTCTGGAAAAGGGCATAGTTTTGAAACTACGACTATGGCTTGAGGCTAGTCCCTTGAGGCATCTTAGAGAGGGTTCACAGGTGGGATCATTCCCACAGCAGTCTGACCTTCCTCCTCTCATAAACCTTTTAGGCTAGAAAAAGTGTATTAGAGATGGATGGGAGGAAAACATGAAGACCACTTGCTACTGTCTCTAAGGTGCTTTTTAATTGCTAACTGGGCTACATGTGAACACTAAGAGACAGCCTTTGATTAACCCACCCAGAAACCTCAAGCTGTTCAGTAAATCCTATTGCAGGAGATATTGACCTTTGCTCTCTTGGCTACATGTTTAACACTGTTATCTGTGAGATAATGTAATGAATGCAAATGAAAATGTTTGCATTTTCCTCATTGGAATGGTAGAGTAAAAGATCAAGCCTGGTAGCAGTCATCTGCAATTCAAGTGCTAGTGCAGTCCTGAACCAGACCACCAGTACTTGAAATGCAGATGATCAGGCCTGGGCAGGCTGGATCACTATGGCAAAAGTTGTGACAACAGCTAGAACTTGCCCAGATGCTTCTATGGTGATTAGGACATGGTGCCTGACACCTCGGCCACAGCTGCATGGTCACATCCGCTCAGAATCATAACCCCTCTGAAAGGGTAGTTCAATCCCCAAAGGGGTTGTGACCCACAGGTTGAGAACTGCTGCTTTCTAGGTGGCATAGTCAAACTAGCTGTTACCTGTTGTGGCTGGAAGGGCAGAAGGCAATGCATGTAAATAGTACCATAGTCAAACTAGGCAGAACTGGTTGTAGGTGAAGTGCTCCAGAGCTGCAGTTCTATGCATGTCTGCATGAAAATGGACCACGTGGAACAAAGTGGATTCCACACGCATCAGCCAGCAATGAACGGACCAGAACACAAAAGGAAAAAAGGAGAGCAAACTTAAGTCCTGAGCTGCTAAGTGTGGCATGATTCCTTTTGGGTGCAGCTGGCCCAAATTGTAGAACTGTGGTTTTAAATGTGTGGTTGGAATTGTTTAGCTCAAGCATCTGCAAGCCCAAATGTCTCTTTGCTCCAAACAAAGGTGTGGAATACCCAAGGCTATATTGCGTTGTGCAGTAATAAAACAAATCTTTCTTCTCTTTTAATAACAGTTATGCAATCATTTGAACATCTGAACAACCTGTTGTTGCCCTAACATGATGTTCCAAATCATCTGCCTGAACAGCTGTCTCCTGTTTACCTAACGATGGTGCAGGCCCTGCTTCCATCATTAGTGTTGCAGTAAACAAGTGTAGTAGATTGGGGATCCTGATCTAAAATGCTGCTCTTTTATATTTTCTTTTCCCTCTCTCATTGCACCTAAGAAATGGAAGGAAAGCGTGACATGATCTGTTCTTGCACTGTGTCAAGCTTCTGGCTCCCTTTCTGGTGTCTGAACCAAACCACAACACATTCCTAATGTGCAAAGAGCCAATGGGCTCAATATTAAGTCTCAATTGATGGTGATCTAAATCACCTGGTCTGGATCAAGCAATATATTCTAAAGGAGGGATGGCCTCGTCTGGAGTGGAACAAGCTTGTCCACATTAGGGCTCCTGTTTCAGTCTACTTCCCACACTGGCACCAATATTCATATGGACTTGGGAGCCATCCTCTAGAACAGTGGTTCTCAAACTTACTAATGTCGCAACCCTTTAATACAGTTCCTTATGCTGTGGTGACCTCCAACCTAACCCTAACCCCCAACCATTAAATTATTTTTGTTGCTACTTCATAACTGTAATTTTGCTATTATTATGAATTGTAATGTTAATATCTGATATTCAGGATATATTTTCATTGTTATAAATTGAACATAATTAAAGCATAGTATTCACATCAACTACAGCTGAATATAAAAGTGTCGTTTTACCTCCAATACTGGTGCTTTCTACACAGTAGCGGTATTCTACTGTATTTTATGTGATGAGGTTGGTGTGATGATGTCATCACTCCAGGTACTCGTATGTGGGCATATTTGCATGTGGGCAGACCCACCTGGAGATGGATAGAGGAGCAGTGTCTAGGTTCCTATGTGTTTTCCGATGGTCTTAGATGACCCCTGTGAAAGAGTAGATCAACCCCCAAAAGAGGTCGCAACCCACAGGTTGAGAACCACTGCTCTAGAAAGTCCTAATGGTTGGGAATGAAGTTTCCTGGTTTCACAGCCCCAAGGAGACTTGTTTGGGTGGAGCACCTTATTACATTGCCAAAATCAGACCCCACAGTAAATCAGACCACAGAGCTGTGACATCCACAATCATCCTTGGTCCAGCTTACCACTAACTGATATGGTGGTGGACCTGTGTAAACAGGTTCACCAGTATTCTGGATCAGGAGGCCATTTTGGGTCTCGTGATCCAGACTAGTCTCTGTTTTTTGCAAATGGGCATATTAGTAGGGTGTGTCCCCCACCTTAAACTGCACTAACAGGCAGAAGGGAGTCTCATAGTCCCCTTCTAGATCCAGATTACCAGAGAAATAGCAAAAATGTGTTCATAACTAAAAGGGTATCAATATAATAGTATTTACTTATTGGCATAATATTATATATTTCAGATCGCATTTGGATTCAACTGTCACTAAAGAGATTTGTCAACATTTTACAATGTGGAGAAAGCAAGAACTTCTCATATTTTACTTTACTTACTTATTTTATTTGAGATTTATACACTGCCTTATGCTTCTCTTTCTCTCAGGGCTCTGGGGATTGGTAAACAATGCTGGTATCTCAGTCCCAAGTGCTCCCAATGAATGGCTGACCAAGGAGGACTTCAAGAAGATCATAGACATCAATCTACTTGGATTGATTGATGTGACAATTCATATGTTGCCTTTGCTGAGAAGAGCTAAAGGCAGAATAGTCAATGTTGCCAGTATAATGGGGCGAATAGCCAATTTTGGCGGTGGATACTGTCCTTCAAAATATGGAGTAGAGGCTTTCTCAGATAGTCTCAGGTAATTGCTGTGAATTAGCTTTTCCCCTCGCAGTATTAGTGCCGTACACAGAATACAAGGAAGGTGTTGTGAAAGTAGAATAGGGTTGATCTGGTCCAGTATCCTGTTCTCCCAAAATCAGTTGGATATCTGGAAGCTCTCAAGTGAAACATAAAGGTAAAACAACAGCCAGTAGCTGGTGTACTTCAATTGTACTGCTCCCTATTATGATTAAGTTAAGAAAACTGGCTTTTTTCACTTATCTGGTGTCCAGTCCAGCGCAGGGGATAATACTCTTCTGGACCCTTTCTTCTGCATGCTGGAGTGGAAAAGAGAGGCCTGGTCTAGGTGGACAAAGGCAGCTGGAATAGGGTAAAACCAAGCCACCCTTAGAAAAAGACACATGCACTGAAGCAAAGAGGATAATTTAGTCAGCCACCACTCTATTAAGGCATACAACTTACAAAAATCCAACCCAAAGAATGTTGCTCTCTGTCCTCTTGTACCCACAAACAGATACTCTTCAAGAATGGAAGGGGTTGATATAAAAGGCCATTGCTTATTTAAAGTTATGAGCTTTTTCCAGAGCAGATTACCTCAGGTGATCAACAGGTCACTTAACCTTTAATTTAAAATGCTACCCCATCATATGTGCTGGCCACAGGCGCAGTTCCTCCAGCCACATACAGGAGACCAGTCCAGCATGGAAGCCACTGGGCTTGACTACTACACAAGGAAGACTCGCTTCAGAGTGGGCTTCCATTGGAGTAGGCTCCAGCATCAATTTCTTGCTAGAGTCTGTTCCAATACCACATCCTATGTAGGCACAGTGTTGTACCAGCCCTCCAGTAGTCTGGTCTGCAATATGGACACTACATTCCATTGGGGTTGCTTGCATAAGCCAACACCCCCGACTGACACAAACACTCTTCCATAAATGAGGAGACATCACTGATAGGACTCAGTCACTAGTTATTACTTTCATAGCCTTAGATGCTGATTGTAATCAGGTAGTTTTTATGAACCTATGTAGCATGGTGAGATGTGTCCTGCTTCAAATGCTTTGTGCATTCAGGTCGTCCATCAAGGCCCAGTTCCAACTGCTGGTTTCAAAGTGAACATGGAGTGATTGCAATTTCCAGGAAGGTCCGTTTCAAATGTGTAATGTTCATGAATTTCTGGAAGCACTTTCTGGAGCATTGCTGGAACAGGTCCCTCAGAATATTCTGGCCTACAGGGTTGATCTATCTGTGCAACCTTTGTAGTCCAAAATATGTTATCTCAACCCACTGCTTCATCCTTTAAAGACCAAGTGGTCTAAATGGGCGTGTGATTTTCACAATTCTGCAACAAATATTATGATCCAAGCCCCAGTATGGAAAGGACCAAAACCTCTAACTGACAACATTGTCTCATTCCCTATAGGGCTGTACAGATTAGCACTAGCACTTTGAACCAAGACAGCAAGCATTTAGAGAGCCTGATCAGGGGCAACTGAGATTGTTGTAAGATATGGAACCTCCCTCCCCCCCCCCAACAGCTGCTCACTTTGAATTCTTCTCCCTTTATAATTTAAAGTTTTTTTTTCATCTGGTTTAATCCAATGATTGTGTTGAAGGAACCAATGCTCATTTCATTCTTAGGGAGTATGCCTCATCCCTGCTGTGAAATTTTGACTGAATCCGGGCAGCCATTGGAAGGATTAGGATCTGGGGCGGGAAGCTCAGCAGAACCTTTAATCGCAGATTTATTTATTTCCCTGCCTGAGCTCCTTCTGGAATACCAGAAATATGTCTGAGACATTTTCAGTGCTTCAGGAAAAGAGTCTGGACAGAAATTGTACCTGGTGTGTTGCTTCTCCCCCTCTGTGCATCCATAAAGATGGGAAAGGGAATGACTGAGCCTCCACAACCATGCTGAGTATAGTTTCTTTGGACTTACATTTAGATGGTTCCTGGCACCTGCCAGTACACTAGCCCCTGGACAGCACCAACTGCTCATGTGGATATAGCTTTTAATTGAGTTTATTTATTTATTTATTATTTACATTTATATTTATATCCTGCCCCATACCTGAGGGTCTCTGGGCGGCTCACAACATATTAAGACACATACGTATCAAATCTGTATAAAACAATGCTAAAATCAATGCAAGGTTTAAAATCCGACATAATAATAATACTAAAAAAGGGAGATACAAAAACAGTAGTGGAGTGTGCACTGGGGGGGGGGGGTTAGCCAAAGGCCTGAGTGAAGAGGTGCGTCTTCCCCGCCCTCCTGAATATAAACAGGGAAGGGGCCTGACGGACCTCCAAGGGGAGACCATTCCACAATCTGGGGGCCACTACAGAGAAGGCCCTCTCCCGGGTGCCCACCCGCCTAGCTACTGAAGGAGGAGGGACAACCAGAAGGGCCTCCTCTCCAGATCTTGTGAGTCATATTCTTATGGTGTTGACTTAGGAGAGTCTAGGATTATGATCTAGCAATATCTACTTAGCTGTTAAGTAGAATGTTTAAATCCAGAGACAGGATCATCTGCTGTTGGGCTTTTATGATAAACTGGGGGTGAACACTTTCTTGCAGTCCCTGAAAAAGAGCAAAGGTGAAATTGTCTGGTCATTGTGCCAAATAGGCTCCCTGAGGACATCAAATGTATTTCCCCAAAATTATAATATGGGATAAATCTGTTTTCTTACAGGCTTGAGATGGCCACCTTTGGAGTGAAGGTTTGCATAATAGAGCCAGGTTTTTTCAGAACTGCTATTACAAATGAGAAATTGGTTTGCGACAGCTTCACAAATGCATGGGTTAGACTCCCTGAGGAGGTGAAGAAAATATACGGGGAGTCTTTCTTTCAGAAAAGTGAGTTCCTCCACATCGTCTTTTTGCAATTTGATATAACAAGTTCATTGGCTTCTAGATTAGAGATCTGCCTGACTGGGTCAGTTGGTTCACAGTTCACAGTGTACCAGTTAGTTTGCAGATGTTTGCATAAAACTGGACATTCAGCTATTGAAATATCCAAAAATTCAGTCAAACTGAACCACTCTCCCACTTGTGAACATGAACCATTCAACTGGGCTTTTTTCAATGGAAAAAATGGTGTTTGATGGCAAATTGAACATGTGATTTTAGTTCATGCAAACCTCTATTCTAGATTCTATGAGGAACGGTTGAAGGATATAACAATGTTTAGCCTGCAGAAGAGAAGACTGAGAGGAGACGTGATAGCGATCTTCAAGTATCTGAGGAACTGTCACAGTGCAAAGGGATTCTTCCTATTTTCACTTGCACGAGATGGAAGGACTAGAAGCAATGGTGTAAAACTTCAAGGGAGTCAATACAGATTAGACATTAGAAGCAAACCTCCTGACAATAAGGGTGATCCGTCAGTGGAGTCGGTTGCCACAGGAAGTAGTGAGCTGTCCTTCACTGGAAGGACGTTCATCTAGGATGGTTTATGGAATCCTGCACTGATCATGGGGTTGATCCAGGAGGCTACTTCCGACTCTAAAATTCTATGATTCTGTGATTCTAGATGTTCACAGAGCTGCATAGCAGTCGCTAAAGACAGTGAGGTTCTATTTCTGTACAGACAGTCCCTGGTGACCACATTCTCTCTGACTGGTTCTGGCTTCCTCTTCAGCCTCAAAGATCAGACTTTCTCCACTTCAACTATTTTTATGTAACCTCTTTTGTTTTTTAACTTCCTATTGCCATTAGTTCCCTGCCATCTATTTTCAGCTTTCTAATTTACGTAGGGAGGTTTTATCTTTTTCTCTCTTTCCTGGTATTTTCTTACTTTCTAAGAGTGGGAACTTCTGAGCAGAGCAGCTTTTCATTGTGGACTGCACCAGAGTGTGAAGGGAGGCTTCCAGTACACTTGCTGGTCCAGTATTCAGACCATTGCATCCTCACCATTAGCTATCCAGAGTTCTCAGTACCTGATTTCCAAACTGGGCCTCTTAGCAATCATTCCCTTTACCTTAACAAAAGCAAATCTCTTACCAAATAGGTGTGAATGTAATCCTGAAATACCTCACAAAACTATATTATCTAGTGGGCAGTGTACAAATGCTGTACAATGCTCTGCAGATAATAGGAACATTGTCCATTGATTGCTTTCTGTTTAGAAGCAGAGTAAGGCCCTTGTTGAAATCCAGTCTCCCATTCCACCCATCCCTGTAGTCCCATTCCATAAGTCATCAGTTCCTGCAGAACATCCTAGCAGAATAGCTCATATACCACTCTGAGGCTGCATCCAGATGTCAGTTACTTACTCCACTACATTTGGATATTCCCAAATAAAACATGGATATCCAAGTATAGTGGAATAAGTAACCCACATCTGAATGCAGCCTGAGTCATCTCATAGGATGAGCTCATTGGTATTCATGTCTTTTGGACTAGCTCGAATGCCATTTCTTCCTTTGTTGAAGCATTTGCACAATAAGCTGCTTTCATGTGTGAGGCAGGGTGCTCTCAGACTCATTCTCTCTTTGCAACCCTTTGCATCCATGGCTTATCATCTACATGCACCTAGGATAGCCTTATAAAACTGAAGGGAGGATGCTGCCCCATCTGCCTCTGTTATTTGAGTGCTGTTTTGGAGTGGAGGCTACATTCCTTAAGAATCCAATTTCAGTTATAAGAAACTGTGTTTGTTTAGTGTAAGTTCAAGGATATGGAATGCATGGGGCAAGAGCAAAGGGTTCTGAATGCAGCATTTGTTTATATTTTGTGCAAAGGCAACGGTGTTGAATATGACTCTCTTTTTCCCTCCCTCTCGCTTCCCATCCTTTCAGTGCTCCAAGGAACTATTGAGATGCAATCTAGGTGCAATCCTAACCTTTCTCTGGTTACCAACTGCATGGAGCATGCACTAACTGCTGTGTATCCTCGCACCCGTTACTCGGCTGGCTCTGATGCAAAGTACTTTTTTATCCCTATGGCCTACATGCCAACGTGGTTATATGACCTGGTGTTCGGTGCTTCATACAGAATAAAGGAGAAAAATGCTTAGAACTCTGGGATTGTGAAAGATAAAGGTGGAGTCCTTTGACTGTGGAGTGAATGCTGACAAATACAGCCATTTTGAACAAGTGATGTAGTCATGCATCTTTTCTTTCTCTCATTCTTGCTTATTCACACACACATTCAAATCAGTTGAAGGAAGGTGGGTTGTCTTTCTTCCTCCTTCTCCTCCTTCTGGGCCATGAAATGCTTATGGTGCAAGCCACACTGCTCTCTGTTCATAAGTTGAGGACAGCACCTTAATGAATTATAAGCACACCAAAATGGGTTTCCTTGTTATCATAAAGTACAGAACATAGGACAATTGCCTCTTGTTCAACAGAGGTGTGCAAAGCTCTGCCTTGAGTAATTCAAAACGGCCTTGCCCTCTCCCATTGGAGTATGGCGTTCAGGCATATTGGCTCTTCTTTACTGGGAAACCCAAAAGGAAGGAGATCCCTTGTCTGCACATTTTTGCATGAGGCCTGGGTTCTGATGTTGCCAGATCCTCCAGTCATGGGGCAAAAGTTGGGTTAGGGTTAGGGTGATGGGTCAATGTAAAATTTCAACGTTTTGGAGGGAAATATTTTTCCTCATTTTTAGAAGGACTAATTAGAAGATAATAGCAGTTCCAGTTAAGCTAAAGGGCAGTTATGTTATGTGGCAAAATTACTAGTTACTCTGCACTGGTATACTTTAGAAAACATAACAGTAGAACAATGGGCCTTTTTGCACTTAACTGCAATGGGATAATATTCCACTGCAGTTATGTTCAGGGGCAGTGGCTGACATTCACACCACGAGTGCCAGCGCAGTCCCCAACTTACCTAGTGGTCCTCGCCATGTGGAGACTTTGTGCCAGACAGTCTGTATCTCCATAGCAACAGCCACAACAACTTCTGGTGTATGGCAGGCCATCACTATGGACATAGGTGCAAATGCTATGCTGGGGAGTGTACCGGGAGCATTCTTAGGGATGTGTACAAATATTCGTAACATTCAAAATTCATATGAATTCTGCCTAATTTGGACATTTGAATTCGAATAGCGTGTTAGCCCATGCAGTCCACCAGGAGTCAGCCATGACTTGGTGGTACATAACAGCATCAACAATATTAGAACAAATGAGGAGGTGTCACATTAGTTGTACTGATTGGCGCTTGCTTGTCTGATTATACTAATTTCAGAGGACTGGGATACAAATTCAGGTAATGACTGTAGGGGATGCAGGTAACCCTTCCATGGCCCAAATCATGCCATGCAATGTGAGGATATCTCTTGGCATGGGGAGATAACAGTCAGAAGAAGCAATGCAGGAACAATGGGAGCTAAAGTTCCTCAGACAAGGTATTTAAATAAACTTAAGATGTTTGATAAGCAACTGACTAAGAAAAAGAAAGCAGAAGAGAGGCATAAATGTGTTGCAATCCGGATTTGCAACCTGAATCCTTGGCTTTGGGAAACCTGGGGGAGGTAGTTTATGGCTACCTTGATCTTGGCTGCAGTCCTGAGAACCACAGCGATACGTGGTTACAACCCAAGAAGCTGCAACCATCTTGGTACCAGTTTACTGGTACAATCCACCGGGTGTTACGAAAGTAAATCCCTTATTAGCCACCGGCATGCTATAAGGGATCACCATGTGCTCTTATGGTGATTTAAAGACAGAGAGCACAGGAGAAAGAAGTTAGGCGGGAGACAAGATGAGCTGGAAAGAGGAAGATTATTACTCTGCAAAGCTTTTTATATCCCCCACAAGAAGGTGGGGAAGGAAGTGACCTCAGGATAAAATCCAGGTAGGTGATAGGTGAAGTGCATCAGCTGGGCAGGTCAGAAGACCTTCCGATGTCATATCCTGTGGCAGGCAGGAAGAGGGAAGTTGTTCTTTTGCGCTTGCCATGCGGCCGGGTGGCTATTCTGCCCTCAGGCTAAAAGTCCATCCCCTGCTGGTGCCAAATGTGCACTGCAAGCTTCTGGAAGCAGGGAGAATCCTTTTACCTGGAGGCTAGAGAAGCTGGTGGAAAACCTGGGCAAACTTGCAATTGCTACATAAATGGCCATTTGTCATAATAGGAAGCTGATGTCCCCCAAGGTTCTGTACTAAGACCATTGCATTCTAACATATATTTAAATGATCATTCACACCTAAGGGGGACCCTTAATGCGAATCTAATTCACATCAAGGAGTCCCCATGGCAATGGAGGATGGGGTGGGTTCAATGCAAACCCGCCCATCCCCATGAAAACCATGGCAAATCCCTGCATCAGGATTTAATCGCCCAGGTAAGGGCTTGATTTGTCCCAAACAACCACCTGACAGCTGCCCTGCAATCAGCTGGGCAACTGTCAGGTGGCTACAGGGGCTGTAAAGAACAGGGAGGATTTTTAAAACAGATCCGAGAGCCCTTTAAAACAGATGTGGATCTTGCGTCTATTTTTAGAAATCTTCCCTGCTCTTTACAGCCTCTATACTCACCTGACAGCTGCTCTGCAACCAAATAACCCAACAGTGTCTGCATGACCACAGGACAATATGTGCTAGCCCAGGGATGTCAAAGATATGGCCCGTGGGCTGGATGCGGCCCGCGGGCTGTATTAATATGGCCCGCTGCCGCCGCTGCCGCTGTCCTCCTTGGGCGCGAAGGAGGCGAGGTGAGGCG
>MTQE01002208.1:8200482-8212093 GCA_014337955.1 Aspidoscelis marmoratus | reverse complement strand
TTGCTGATGTATTCTCTCATTCTGAAAGTGGATTGAAGCTGGATTAAACCCTAAGTGTGACCACAGCCTAAGTCTCCTCAGAGATGCTTTCTTGCACTACGTGTGATCACACCCTTGGAATCATACTGCAACTGAACATGCAAGTTCATTTCAGCCAAAACAGCAACTAGCATTTCATTCAGGATGAAAGCTAAAAACAAGGATCCTTTAAAAACATGCACATACGTTGCTAAGAACTGGTTTGCTAAATCAGACCATGACCCATAAGTCCATTACTGCACCTAACTGGATCAGACCAATAGCAGGGTTTTTTTTTAAACAGTGCTCATGTCCAAAGTTCTTGGACAGCCTGTTCTGGACAACCTGTGAGCTTTGGAAACTGTTGTGATGACTCTGATGGCCAGAAAGGAACGCTCCTGGCCATGAACCTAGAAGGAGATCCATTTGGTAGTGCAATATTATGCACTGCCAAAATAGCCATCAACACTCCACTAAACTGGAACACACATGCCTTCCTGTTCATACTAGCAACCCCTAGACTGCCGGTAGGCTTCTGTCCAATGCAGATGAAGCATGCTAGCAGGCCATCCCTTAACACAGACCACCATGTAGATGGGAGGCCTCTTGACATCCTTGTGGACCAAATTTAAGGGAAGTGTGGAAAGGCCCAGGGTTTCTGTGCCTTTCATAGTTGCATAGAAGAGAAAATTCCAGCAATCATTATGTGGAGCACAGCTTGATTTCTCATTCTGCAGAGCTATGAAAAATGCAAATGTCTTTTTTCCCTGCCCTTCCAAATTAGACAGATGATATTTGTGAAGAGTTTTGAATGATCAGGAGCATGAAAGAAGAAAAAGATGCTGCTTTTTATTTCTGTTCTGCACTGTCTTTTATTACAATCATCACAACAGCTTTATAAGGTACAAATGCATATTGCGGATAGTGGAGATGATATGAAACAGATACGGGCCCTACAAAAATGTTCAGACCTTTTTTAGATATGTTACGTCGAGATTTTTTTTCTTTCTAAAATTTCCTACCATTGTTCCAGTTTACTTATATAAGAATCAGCATTTTGAGAACAGTTTCTAGTTGTCCGGAGCAGGAAGTCCCAAACCACCTTATTAGACAGGCAGCCTAAAGGAGAGCAGAAGATACATTTTGCTGTCCTTTCCCCTCCTCCTTGCTGTTTTGGCCAAAAAGGCCAAAAAAGAAGATTAGGGCAGATCATGGTTTGCGTAGCATTCCTGACTCCGCAAAAAACAAGGTGTGGGAAAGGTCCCTCTGAGCGGTAAGAATGCCACAGAAATTATGTGACTTTCTCCTGATCTGTTCCATCCTTTGAGAAGAAACTTGTTCCATTTTTCCATCAAGGCATCTTCCTCCTCTGGAGGAGCATTTTGGGCTCAGCTTTGACAGAATAGTGTGAACAAATTCCTATTCAAAATCTAGCTTCATACAAGCTCAGTGTCCTATATAGGGCCCTTTTTTATCTCTGTTGTTCAACTCACACCAGCCTCTACCAGCATGGTCAGTGGCTACAAATATGAGTCCCAGCAAAGCAAATATGGATATACCTTGCAGCTATCCATAGGTCTGCTGTCAGTGAGAACCAGGCTCAGTGTCTATATGGGAGACCGGTTTTGGCTCCACTAGTGTTTTAACTCATAATAAGGAACATTGAGAGGGGATCTGCATGAATATTCATAACACTCAAAATTTGTACAAATTCATCCGAATTTGGACATTCGAATTCAAATTGAATGTTGGTACATTCAAAGACTGACATTTGAATTTGATTTGAACAAATACAAATTTTCTTGCATTCGATTTGAATCCCCCCCCCCAAATATTCACGCACATCCCAAATAGGGAGGAATGAAAAACATCATGTGTGCCCCTCACCCCTGTTCCTGGCTGTTTTCTGAAAGCTAGATAAGGATAAGTGGGCTATCTTCTTACCTTTCCATCTCCCCGGTTGATTTTCTTCACGTTATCGGCCATAACCAGCTTGCCATCAGTTGTGCTTTGAAGTTTACGATACTTAGGATTCTCTTTCAGACCGAGGTAATCTCCTTGGAAAGGCTGAGGGAGGCTAAAAATACAAACCACAGGACTGGTAGCAATTGTCAGGAGCTCTGAAGTGAGTTGTCACCACTATGCTGAAGATACCCAGCTCTATTCTTCCATTCATTCTGAATCAGGAGAGGCAGTGAATAAATTGAAACTGAATCCAGAGAAGACAGAGGTACAGAGTCTAACATAAGGGTCTAGAAGAATCGAGTGTGAAATGGGGGGGGGGTTGCTGCTGAATTGATCACTGTTACTTGAGACTCAAGTAGCAGCAGTACCCAGAGTTGCCTATTTACACCAACAGCCGATGTGCCAACTTTAACCCTTCCTGTATAGAATCATCTTGAGAACTGTGATTGGTGCTCTGGTAATGTCCAGGCTGGATTAATGTGAGGCTGCCCTTGAAGATAGTCTGGAAGCTACTGCTAGTGCAAAATTCAGCAGTTAGACTGCTGTTAACAGATATTTATGGCTGCATCCATGAATCTGTTACTTATTTCGCTAGATTTGGATATTCAGGAATATTCAAATATGACAGAATAAGTAACAGATGTCTGGATGTGGCCTATGTCTGGACACAAACCAAACCATGCCAGTCTTGAAGAATCTGCACTAGTTGCTCATTTGTTACCAGGTTGAATTCAAGGTCCTGACACTAAGGGTGCATCCCCATGCAACTTAAAGCCCGCTGAAAATCTTCTTTTGTCGCAGAGCGCCCCCATGCACAGCTTTTATCCGGACTTCCAGTGCCACTAATTATGAAAATGCGCTGCAAAAAAACAGCCTTTTAAAGAAGACTGCAAGCGCACTTTCCAGGAAGACGCAGGTATTCAGAGCAACATTTTGCATGGAGACACTCCGTGGCAAAAGGGGCGGGACTTCTCTCCAAGACGGCAAGCTCTCTCTCTCTTTTTTTTTGCCTCTCACCCACAGCCAGCATTCACGATATGAAAACAGTAGGCAGGCATTCCAATCACAAAGAGAAAGACACATTGTAATGAATTGCTTCCCCTGCAAGTGAAAGTGTATGAGCTGGCTGCAGCCTGGCTGCCTTCGCAAACAGGGGAGACGAACAGAGAACTTGTAAATGTTTCTTTTGGACTTGTAAATGAGCGTACAATCGCTCGATCACTGGCTGGGGGAGGCATTTTGGCAGCTGGAGATCTTGTACATAGCATGATGAATAGCTTCTGCCCGAGCACCCGATGAAGCAGCGAGGGGCAGGGAGAAAAAGATGCGGGTAAGCAAAAGACGCTTCCTTGGGGATGGTCAGTGCATTTTAAATGCGCGTTTTGCTGAGCCCCATAGGGACACTTAAAACGTGCATTTATTAGATCCGCTGCAGTAGAGGGACAATAGTGACAGGAAAAAGTACCATGGGGATGCACCCTAATATATAAAGCCCTAAGTGGCTTGGGCTCTAAATGCTTGGAGGAACACCTCCACCCATATAGACCTTTCTGTCCGTGTCACTCTCTCATTAAACTAACCTAATCTTGATGGTTCAAAATTTTTGCCCTTACCTCTTAGGGTACAAACTTTTCTTGCCCCGGAAAAGTTCACTGGCACATAATTTATCCTGTAGGACCTCTTTTCTTTGTGTTGGCAGCCGTTCTCGATATTTCTTACACTGCAGCCACAAATAAGAATAAAACCTGAGAAAGAATATCTTAGGCAGAGTTTAAAATTTTAGATTTCATTTTTCTCCATCTGTATGTTAAATGTAAATGAATAAAGAAAGAAAAATTAAGCTATTACTTGCATTTGTAATTCTTTGGGTAGCTTTAAGAAAAAAAACTGGATAAATTCAAGGAGGAGAAGTTGTGTTGCCTCGTGTCTATTTAATGTATTTATAGTGGAATGTTTGCAAATGCGTTTAAAAGTATTTATTGTATTTAATGTTTATACTGTGAAACTATGGTAAGAACAGGTAAGTAGAGGGGTTAGACTTCCCTAATTATCATATTAAAGGATCAGCCAATCCAGGGTTGGCTTGTGCCAGGCGGGAGGTATATAAGGCACCTTCTAAGAAGGGAGTTTGTCCTTATGCTTGGGATTTTTCTGGGTGAAACTGCTCTGTATCCTGAGGGGAAAATGGCCAAGATCGTTCCGTATAGTTCCATAGGGTCTTAGGCTAGGAAGAGCCAGGGAGAGACCTATAGATTGCCTAGGTTAGAGTAGGTTGTCTGAGGCAGTGTGTGTTATCTGCGAAAGCATTTATCATTTCTCTTTTGAAGTGCCTGCTGGACATTTTATTTATTTATTTCAATGACTTACTTATTCATACAATTGTTACCAATAAAGAACAACTACTTTTCTTTGAGAAGACTTGAGCCTGAGGTGCTGTTATTTCTTATACGAGGGATTCCTAGGAAAAGGAACTCTGTAATTTCAAACTAATGAAAGCTAGTGGGGAAAAGCAAGCTGAGGGAGGCTGATAAGGACACTTCTCCGTTAAGGGGTTTACTTGCTGAGGCAAGGGAAAGTGGTGTGCTCTTTGGCGCAGGGCTGAAGACTGGCCTGTCCGACACAACTTTAAAAGGAAGCCATTATTTATGAAAGTATATTTTTAAAAGCACCGAGCAGTGCAGTGAAGTGGGAAAGAGAGATCCGCTTGGGCTGAAGGGCATGCCACACAAGTGTATCAAAGGCTACCAGAATGGATGCCACTGTGTTGGAGGGACAGGCAGGATGTCTCTCAGGGCCATTTGCTGGGAATCGAGAGCAGGTGAACGTTTTATCTTTGTCTTTTGCTTGAGATGCCCAAAAGAAACTGGCAGGCCACTGTCTGACATAGGAAGCTGGACTGTGTTGTGGCCTGATCCAGCAGAGCTCCTCCTATGTTCTTATCTTGCAGCCCAACTGAAAATTTTAAAATAGACACTGTCTAATTTTGTTGCTTTGCTTCCTCAAAGTTCTGCTGACTATGGATACTCTCTGTTTCAGCTGTTTCAGAAAATAAATCATGAACCTGCCCCCTAGTGCTTAAAAGGCATGAACACAGCCATGTTCAAGGTTATTTTGCAGCAGCACGAGTTACTTCCTGAGGCGCAAATAGAACACCTTGGCCCTGTCCCCATGCAATTGAAAGTCTGCTGGAACTCTTCTTTTGCCTCTGAGCGGCCCCATTCCAGGCTTTACAAGGCGCTTAGGGAGCTTAGGAAAGTGAGACACCCGCGATAAAATACGTGCACTTTAAAGAAGAGTTCCAGCGCTCTTTCGGCGATTCGCAGGTTTTGCTCGCTATATCTGCCTTGAGGACACTCCGTGGCAAAAGGGGCGGGGATTGCTTGCCTGCACACACAGCCAAAAAGCATTCACACATCTGAGAAATGCAGCAGGTTCGCTTCCTTTCCTTTGTAAAAAGAGCCAGAATTGCTCAGAATTACAACATTGTTATCAGTGATCTGTGAAAGCCTTAAAAGAGAATGAGCGAAGGATCGCGCTGCCGATGCCTGCAGCCGCTGACTTTGCAGGGACGGAAAGCCTTTTCTAACAGAGAACTGAGTGAAAGTAAGTGCTGAAAGTGAATGAATGAGCGATCATCTGCCTTTGCTAGGGGCGGGAAGCCATTTCAGGAGCCGGAGATCTGGCCATTTTTCCTTTTAACAAGAGAGGGGGCGGGGGGAAAAAGATGCCCGGAAAGAGAAGACAGCTACCATGGGGACGGAAAGTCCGTTTAGATCGCGGCTACCATGGGGACGCTTATTCCGGAAGTGGAGGGGACTTTTAAAGTCAGCTATAACAGAGTGACGGCAGAGGAAGCCGAGAGGGGCTAATAAGTCTTTTGGAGATTAGGCCCTTGTCTGCCAGGCTGAACAGTATATAAGGCTGTCCAAACTGTTCTAGCATATTGCATGGTTGTACTCCTCAGGTGGCCCAAGCTAGCAGTCAAAGCATGCATTTGGGAATCGTAGCCAGGTAACTGAAAGATGTTTTGCTAGCAAATTGTTTCTGCTTGCCAATTACTTAAATTTATTATTGCTCTCCAAACAATGCAGAACTTTTATACTTGTTAGACTAAATGTTCTCCCTCCAGCTCTATACTGTACAATGGAATGCCTTATGCAGACTCTGCCCCTGCCAAAAAGGAGCAAGGGAAACAATGTCATGTATTCCCTAACTGTTGTATTTATTATTGTTATTGTTATTGTTATTGTTATTGTTATTGTTATTGTTATTGTTATTGTTATTGTTATTGTTATTGTTATTGTTATTGTTATTGTTATTGTTATTTCTACAGCGCTGTCCATGTACTCAGCACTTTACAGATGCAAAACAAAATATATATATTTATATAAAAATATAAAAACCTGCCGAGGGCGTACAATCTAAAAAACAATAATAGTAACAATAGTAGCAATTAGCAATTAACAAGAAGAACAAATAAGTAAAAAATACAAAAAGGATAAAACAACAATAGGCAGTGACTCATTAAAAGATCATCTACAGAGAGCCTGGAAATGCTTCCCTAAAGAGCGTGGTCTTCAATTCAGATTTAAAGGACGATAAAGAGGAGATGGCACGCAAAGGGTCCTCAACTGCCCTTCCAATAGGAGTATCAGAGCCCAATCTATTATTCCCACCACAAGGCAAATTCCTGGAAGGTCATATGTTTTCCATACATCTTTATCGCTAGCAGATCATAACCCAAACACAAGAAATTCTGCTAAATTTTGTGCTAATGGGTTCTGGTAAGATCCCAGTTAAGTGCCTCATGTTTTGGCCTATCCATTTCATGTTTAAGAAGTTGTATATTACAAGCGTGTTTTTACTTTAATACTTTTAGGGCCTTTCTGCAAATGCTGCTGAAAACGGATCTAAAAGATCTGTTTACCGGCAGAACGTTTTAAAAAAAGAATTTGTCTCAAACAGAGACAGATTCTTGGAGGCCCCATGTGGCCGCATGGTGGCAGGGCCGGATTCTAGAGGGTGCGGATGCGGACTCATCAGCACCCACTCCAATCTGGCCTCCAGAGGCCCTGCCCAGCTGTCAAAGACGGAGAGCACCAGGGAAGCCAGGGAAGCCGGCTGCCGGCCTCGCCATGGTGGAGGCCAGTGGGCATGCCCACCTGTCAAAGACACAGAGCATGCACTCTGCCTCTTTGACAACTGGGCATGCGCCGGCAATCTGGCTTTTCCCCCGCTGCTTCAGAAGCGTTTGCTTCTGAAATGGTTTAAGGGGGAAAGCCAGATGTAAGACCTGATTTTTCAGGTCTTTCATCTGGGTTGGATTTCGGCGGCAAAACTGGTTTAAGCAACCGGTTTTGCGCACTGACGTGTGGACATGGCATCCTCAAAGGGACCCTAATTCCATTCCCTTTGCAGAAGCCACATCATAATCCTTCCCCGAACAGGCTCTAAAATCCATTTTTAGAGCCTGTGCGGAAAGGCCCTTACTTTCCTATGTAATCTATTTTTAAAGAAATTTAAAAGGTGATGAGTCAGCATGACCCTCCAGCATGTCTTCCAAATCAGAAGACATGGGAAGCCCTACCAGCTCTGGTATTAGTCAAGATAGGTACAAGCATGGTTCCATAGCTGCAGTGGGGAGAACTTCTGGATGGAAGCTGTTTTTGATTAGGAAACAGCTCCTTCAAGTGCAGATGCTCCATCTTGGAGCTCCCCCCATGGTGACTAGTGGGCCAAGTGCGGAAAAGCCCCAGTTTGCCTGATCTGGACCATCACAGCACAGGATAACTTAAACCATGCTGAAAAGGCCTATCTTTCCACATTATCTAATCCCAAGATTTTCTTTTAGATAATGCTGAAAGAAAATACCTTGTCACTTATGCTGATTTCTTTCATTCTATGGCTACAGTCACATAGGACATTCCATCAGATTCCAGGCTGTCCTTTATGCATTTTTTTCTCTGAACTTTCCCCATCAAAAAAGGGACTATCCCCTATTCAGATTATTACAGTGCTAAGACAATTTCAGCTCATTAGTCTGTTTCATTTTGTGAAGTGTGATCATTCAAATAGACAAGTTGGGGTGGCAACCATACTTCAGTAGGTGGGGCAGAGGATGAGTGTTCCTCCCCCTCTCTCCCAGTGTCTGACTTTGTGCCCATTGTCATTCTCAGGTGGTAGAGTGCTGGGAATTCATTTCCTCCTGTTGCGCTCTTACTCAGACAGATTGGCTCTCTACCACCTGAGAATGAAAATTCCCCCAAGGTCAAATATTGGGAGAGGGGAAGAGGAATATTCGCCCTCTGCCCCACCCACTAAGACCAAGGAGCCGAAATGGTTGTTTCATTCACATCCCCAGAGCTTGGGGCGGGGCGGGGGGGGGAATAGGAACAGCAGCAGGAGGAAGCGATGTCTGGATCCTGTCATAGTCAGCAAGCAGAAGGCAGGTCCCTATTTTGAGACATATTCCAGAATAAAGCCCAGTGCAGAAATGGCCTCTGATTCATGTAAACAGAATTGGAAACTCAGGATGGAATTTTGTAGACCCTTATTAATGGAAATTAAGGAGGAAGGAGGAAAGAGAACCTTTTCCTCTGTTTCTCTTCTCCAACTTTCCTATCCTATCAGTATGTACTTAAAAATATTAACAATTAGCAGTACCACTTCCCTCCTTGCTGTAAATTCAAATATACTTTATACTCAAGGGTAGAAAATTTTCGTGGTCCAAAATGTACACAAGTCAGCTTCCATTATTCCCAGATAAGGGAGATCTGAAGCTTTCAGATTTGGTCTGAAAGAAAAAGGAATGGAATGAATGATATTCTCTCAAACCCTCCAATGGTGGAAAATCTTCTTCAGTTCTTTATTGGCATCTGTGAGAAACAGGTATGGTGCAGGTGGCCAAGCATGATCAATTGGTGACATGGAAGGGAGGCTGTTTCTAAGATTCAGGAAGAATTTTTGAACCTATAAAGGAGAAAGCATGTAGAGATTGCATTGTGAATAGGATTTTGCTTACTGTACATAATAACTTGCACAGACTTTGAATGGAAAAACTCAGTACAGATGCTACTCTTTTACATGTTAGTATTCCGATAATTTTACAGCTTAGAGTGCTCTTACTAGTCAGGATGGAAACCTTCTACACTAGGGTAAGTATCTTTTCCATAGAGCCTTTGCATTAAATTTACACCAGCCATCCCCCCAAAAGGTTGCACACATGCCTCCAGTAGTTGGCAGAGTGTGCCCCTAGTGACAATAGCCAAATTCTTAATTTATTTAGCTATATAACAGACTCATTGGTCATGTTCCCACAGGCCCTAAAATCCGGTCTGGGTACGAATTCGCCACTCAGTGTCCCCATGTAATCGGCCAGTAATCTGAATCCAGCAAGCCCCGTTCCCATTCCCATTACTGCTGCCACTCCTGTTTGCCTGCCCACCAGATTTTAGTGCCTTTGGGCATCGTCCTGACATGCGATTGGAGGTGGCCAGATGAAGAGGAGAAGGAGGAAAGGGCCACCAGGCTCGCTGCCATGAGCTGTGGTTTGACTGAGTAGAGGGGAGGCGCCCAGGCAACATCAAGCCCGGCAGCTCCGATCGCATGTCAGGCTTGATGTTGCCTGGGTGCCCCCCCCTCTACTTGCCCAAGCCGTGGCTCATGGCGGTGAGCCTGGTGCCTCTTTCCTCCTTCTCTTCTCTGCCCACCCACCTCTGATCACATGTCAGGATGGATTTCCTGATATGCAATCGGAGGTGAGTGAGCAAAGAGGAGAAGGAGGAAAGGGGTGCTGGGCTCACTGCCATGAGCCGTGCCTTGGCCAAGTAGAGGGGGGCACCCAGCCAACATCAAGCCTGTCAGCTTCACTCACATCTCCGGCTTGATGTTGCCACGGCTCATGGTGGCGAGCCCAGCGCCCTTTTTCTCCTTCTCCTCTTCACCCTCCCACCTCCGATCACATGTCAGGGCAGTGCCCAAAGGCATTAAAATCTGGTGGGCAGGTGAAGAGGAGCGGCAGCAGTGGTGGTAGAGCAGTGGCAGAGTGGTGGCAGAATGGCAGCGGTGGCTCCTGTCCTCTCCTTTGAGAGAAAGCGCTGTGCCATACCGTCCACTGATGTGCTTATGTGCACTTGTGGGTCCAGTGTGGGAACAGCCCAATGCACACTTGGTGCTGTTCCCAGCCAGAAACTCAAACCCGTGCCAGAACCCAGATTACTATAGACCAGAGTAATCCGGATTTGCAGTAGGTAGGAATGCAGCCATAGAGTAACGTACTTAACCCTTTGTCAGAAACATAACTCTACACAGTTATATTTTTGTTTCTACAAGAAGACTGCCTTGCAGAAGGCTACCTGACCCTGCTACCTTAGTCCTAACTCCACTCTCACACTGAACAAGCATCTTCTTTGGATAGAAAAAGACATAACTCTACCATTTCAACACTCCTTCTCCCCTCATATTATAGGATTTCCAACTTAAAATTATACTTACTAGCCTCTGGTAAATAAAATTAGCAATGTGCTTAGAGGCCCCAGAACGGAAATATTTCTTGTATTCCTTGCGTGTCTGCAAGCAGAAGAAAATAATACTGCTTAACAATGTGCCAAAGCTAGAATAGCATATGGTCTTGAGACGTTGCCAAATACTGAGCTGTTACTCTCTTTTGACGTTTTTCTGACAGAAGCCATTTTTCACTACAGAGCCCAGGTTCCTTTGAAGGGCACTTAGGGTGTCCAGCCTCCACATCACCCATGTTGAGGTATCTGGGGAATGTGGCAGCATCCTAGAGGGCCATCAAAGGTGCCCAAAATGCAGTGGGCAGCAAACAACATCAAGGAGCCGCCACAGCAAGCATCTGGAGTATATGTTTTCCTGTTTTTCCTCTACTTACCCCGTTGCTCAAGCAGCTGCTAATTACAAATCTTACTGTAATGGTTTGAACCATCCTTTTAATATTAATAGCTTGATTAAATATGACTGTACTCCGGCTATCCCAGGAAACCTTTATTTCGTAATCCTCTTCTGTAAAGCACTTTTCCTGCTATGACATCAAGCTGGTAAAATGCCAATGATTTTGCTATTTCAATAATTCTGTTTTCAAATTACCATTAGTTTAACAACCTAACTGATGGGAGTCGCAGAAAATGTATTAGTACAGACTTTTACATATAGTGTATGCCCTTGCATTATAGCAATATAAACCCTTCCATGTTCTGACGTACTGGAGGATGCATTTTGGTGTCCACTAGAAGCTCCAAGGCTAGGAATCTTTGTTGTTAGCCCTCAGAAGGCTTGCAGCCTGGTCCTGAAGCCCATAAATGCTTCAAGGTCATGGCAGGGGCTGGTTTGGATCAGTGCTACCATGCTGCTCTAGATCACGCCTTTTTGTGGTTGTAACCAGTATGCCTGGCTGGTTGCAACCATGGACCTTTCAGTACAGAAAGGACCTAAAAGGGATAGTTTGCTAGTCCACATTTGCAGTGTGTGGAACAGTGGTGGCCTGCAGCCTGGAAGTGCAGGACAATGGGGAGATAATAACTCTCTCACAACAATCCTCTTTTCCCCGTCCCCCATCAATGTGATACCAGCTATGATTGTTAATAAAAAGAAAAAGCTAAATATGATT
>MTQE01002208.1:8182549-8198693 GCA_014337955.1 Aspidoscelis marmoratus | reverse complement strand
ATTATCCACATTTGCTTACAGTTTATTACTGGAGCAGATCTGGTAACAAATGCTTTGATCAATTCTCAACCAACTCCTTACAGTTCCAATCCACAGGTAGCCATTAGCAGGTAGTTGAAGGGAGACACTAACTGGATTCTGCAATTCTAACCATCTGAAGTGTGATATGTAATGTTAGCAGTGTGAGAAGTTATGTTAGCAGCCATTCCTACTTCTGAAGGAACATTGAACATTTTAAAATGTATATGCCTGCTGGGTTAACTGAAACCTGGACAAGCAAGAGGGCATATTTATATATCCATCCCACCTTATATCTGAAGGTCACAGTGTGGGTAACAACAAAATCAGACATATATTAAAACAGCAACAATATATATTAAAACAGTAACAGTTTCTGTGCTGTACACCAAGCATCCCAATTATCTTTCAAAGCCTTGGAGCCATAGCAAAGGGGAAAGGCTTTAGAATGGAGTGGCTTGGAGACAGACAACCCTTGAATAGGGCTGAGATACATGGGATTGATTGCTCAGACAAATTGGGCCATACAGGGACTTTGTAGAGAGCTGGGTCTTTTGTTATGAGGTTGATGTGAGTTTTCTCACTGGGTAAACCTAAGACAGCCTTGGTAAAAAGTGTGTAGGGAACAGCTGCAGGGGAGAAACTTTCCTCTGTAAGCCCCCCCTTAACAAATGAGGGAAAGACATCAGAGCCTCAGAATTTCATGACAGTCATTCACCTTGGAATCACTAAATAAAAGTTCTGCCAGTTCTTGGAGCAAATTCTAACAGTGGCAGGTTCTGTATGATGGCAATACCTGTGCTCTAAAGGAAGATCAGTCTCAATCTGTTGTGCCATTGCTCCCAGTGGTTATGGCGTGCTATCCACATGCCTGCTATTTCTTTGAGCAAAGGGAATGCTGAATGTGAAAAATTTTGTTCCCTGGTGCAGTGTCTCCACCAGGGCCTTCTTGGAGAAACTGGCCATTTTCCTGTGCTCATCAATGACGTCATCCCTGGTCCAGGTAGGTGAAGACAATGCAGTGAAAGTAAATCACTGTAGGACACTGCTAGGGCTCTTCCCAGTAGTTTATAGTTATAGCACTCTAATGAATGCTGTGGGTGCAGTGAGTGTTCTCAGTGTGCAAAATTGTGTATATCCTGCACCCTGGATGCATAGTTAGGATGCAACAGGGCCATACAAACTTTCATCTTCACAGTCACCCTATGGCACCTTTAAAGGCCCATGTGGATCATACCATTCTCAACTTTACCAGCTTTTTCACCTGTTCCAAGGCTTGCTACTTGGGCAGCTGGAAACCATTCCACTTAGTCTGCCTCTACTTTGCAGAGAGCAAGTAATGTGTTAATTCTACACACCCAGCATACTGATTTGGGTGTTTTAGCATACGGTTGTCTCAATATCAGTTGTGCAATCTCCCAGTTTGGCATCAGCTAGACTACTGTTAGAATTTGGAGAAATATGCCTTTTGGGGCTGATGTTTGGACTATAAATAGTCTGGATTGAGAGTTGGCCAACTGACCCAACCCCTCAAAATAGAGGACTGTTTTCTATAAAAGAACATGACTAATCAATAGGTGTAACTCAGTGATAGAGCAATCTGGCTGTAAAGCAGAGGGCAAGCAGTTCAACCCCCAACCTCTCCCCAGAAATAGGCAATGACAAACCACTTCTAAATCTCTGCCAACAAAACTGCATGGAAGTGGCTAATGTAGTCAACCTGGAGTCAGCCAAGACTTGGTGGTAACCAACAGAATAACAAATCAGTGACTGTGTCAAATTGGGACCCTTAATGCAAAATTGTTGACGTCTCATAAACTCAAGTTCCCATATGCTTGGGAGAAAGGTATTTGTAGTGCTGATTTACCCTTTGCCCCACTGATCTTCATCCCTTCCCTTTCCACTTTTCAAATACAGCTGCACTCTCGATAATACTGCAAGTAACAGTAGGCTAAGTTCAGGCAGAGAAGATGGGGTGGGGAGGAGCAGGACACACACAGCAGGTTTTGCTTATTGGCCAGGATCAAAGCAGATGCTAGAATAATTAAGAACCACCTAAATTCATGTGATAGATGAGATGAAAGAAAGAAGCAGCTCTTAGAAATTCAAGGAATACTCTAGGATTCCCTTAAATATACCACCCAAAAAGTACAAAAAGAGGCACTGATTTGCATATGTTAATATACAAGTTATATATGCATGTTTTAAAGACTAGCTAATGCCTGCTCATTCTGCGGCCCAACAGTTAATTAATTAAGGTCCTGGACTTTCATTCTGAATTATTTCCCGTTAATCAGCTTTTGTAAATTAGGCTTCTTTATGCACTGCTTTATTTGTTCTTTATAGGAACTGCTTTAACATTTTTAAATGGGAAGGAGTTATAGAGTTTGGTTTTTTTTTAAAAAAAAATTCTCATCTATAGTTCTGCATTTCATTCCAAATTCACCTTAAACAATAGTAAGTTTGTTTCTGATCATTCCTGATTAATTTTACTAACCTAAGAGGCTACCTGAACACAAGTTCTACTGTGCATTACATCAGTTTCTGCTGTGGGAAAATCACACCAAAATAGGAGAGCTCATGTCCAATGTGTCTAAATGCATACTATTTACTGAAATCTCTATTTTCTGTAGAGTGTTCTTTTCTAGCAGGGAAAGTACATTGAAGCTGTGTTCCCATTGCCACTTTAAAGTGGTCTAAAAATGGTTTGGATCCTCTTTGTCCCCTCTCCCAATCATTTAAAGTGGCTTAGAAATAGTTTGGATCCTCTTTGTCCCCATTCCCAATCAGTTTCAGGGGTATTTTGAGGATTATTTGGCTTAAAAACTGGATAAATAATCCTCCCAGCAGGACAGCCCATTGCCAGATTTTTAAAGTGCAGGGAAGCACTTCACCAGTTTAGTTTTCAGCCAGCCACTTCAGTGATAACGAAGTAGCAATTCACTCAATAATACTTCACACTTTCATTCCCACCCAGGGACACTAATAACAATGTTACCACACTAGAGACAACTGTGTGTGTGTGCTCGTGTGCCTCCAAAAGCACACGCAAGCTGGGTTTATTTGGGAGGTTGCTGTGCCTCTTCTTGACCGATGAGATCACACAGATCAGAAGATTCTTCAACTTTTTCACTTTTGCATTGGACAAGTGCCTTGGCCTTGGCAAGTGCTGCTCTCTCTCTCTCTCTCTCTCTCTCTCTCTCTCTCTCTCTCTCGTGTGTGTGTGTGTGTGTGTGTGTGTGTGTGTAAGATCTTTTAGTGCTTGAGGGATCTTTTATTGATATGGCCTTTTTAAAAAAGGAAAGGAAGGCACGGGGACTATTTTTAAAAATAATTCTTCCTGTATTTGGGGAGCTTCTTTTTCTTTTCTCTTACTAATTTGGCAGGTGGTTGACTGAAATTTCACCAATCATGCTGCATGTGGGTATGGAGTGCTAGTATAAGATCATTCCATTCCCTCCAGCTGTATCATTTCCCAACTACATCTATGCCTCAGTTCTCTACTTATTTATTTTTAATCCTGCCATTCAGTGCCAGTGCAACTTTTGCCCGGGCAAAACCCACATCTTGGGGATAGATACCCTAGTGATGGGCGGCAGAATGATCAGGAAAGGCAAAGCATATTGATTACCTGATAACCTTTCCAGTAGGCGGCAATGGTGCTGGCAGCCTGGGCACACTGCTTCTGCCTCTTCAGCTCCCGTAGCTGCCTACGAGACTGGGAAGGAAGGGAAGGGATAGATAAGAACCCCAGAGGAGCCCAGAAGAAGACCGAGAGGGAAGCCAAACCAGATACAGTGGATGGATTCACAGTCTTTCACATAAGCATTTCGGTTGTGGCTAGCTTTAAAGTTTGAGATCAGTACACTAAAGCTTTAAACTGATTATTAATCATTTTTTACTCAGTTCTGTGAGGCTGAACAAGAGATTTTGTGTGTGTGTGTTCCTCCAAAGGAGGACAAAAAAGAAAATTTTCAAAGAAGCCTTCCTTTTTAAAGCCAAGCACATCAGATTGCTAGGGTACCTCTTTCCCCTCAATTAACTTCATCTTTCAACCAAGGAGGAAGATTGACATCTAGTTGTGCCTTGTTATTATTGCACATTCATGTGAATTCACCCAGAGATATATGCATAGAAGTGAAAGAAGGCAAACAGCAGGCCCTCAGGGAAGAAAACTGCAGAAGGAATTTCCTCAAAGTCCATTCATAAAGGCTGTGTCTGCATGGTGCCAGCCTCAGCATGGGATTGGGCCTACCTGACTTTCCCTTGCAGTTCTAGGCAGCCTCAGGAAGACGTCTGACACAGCTCCAACAGGGATGTGCATGAATGTGGTTTTTGGCATTTGATTCATAATGAATGTTAGAAAATTTGTATTTGTACGAATATATCCTTTTGAATGTGGTAAAATTCTATTCTATATAAATGTATACATACGAATTCATACGAATATCCAGTACGAATGGATATATATCAGATACGAACCAATACGTATCAAATATGAATCAATACATATCTGATATGTATCTGATACATATCCCATAACAAATCCGCTCTGAAATCATCAAATCCGCTCTGATCTGAATCCACTTTTAATACGCTCTCAATCCGTGTTAAATGCACTCTAGATCCATTGCAGATGTAACTGGCGCAGCCACTTCCACACCTCCTCAGGTTCACAAAATGTCCAAACTATTTGTACAAATGCCAGTGTAAAAATATCGTAACATTCATTTCATGTACGAATGTCAGAATTTGTACAAATTCATACAAATAATGAATGTTACAAATATTTGTGCACGTCTCTAAGCTCCAGGACTGTCCCCAAGGCTGCCTTCCTAAATTCTTGTGTTCAGAGGGCCTCCTGGCCCTCCCTGCAGAGGTCCAGAGGGCTGGCCCAGAAGTGGCCAGTTTAATCATTGTGAGGGCTGACTTCAGTATGTGAAAAGCAGCTTTGGAGCTGCTTTTCATGCAATGAAATTTTTGTGGATTCAAGAGGAATTGATAATGTGGAAGGAAAAATGTTTGTCACTTAATGCTGAAATGTTCTTTCCCTTTGAAGATGCATCAAAGGTAGATTAAAGTTTAGGTGAGGATAAACCCTTTATTGCTTTCATCCACTCTATTTTTTTCACGGTGTATGGATGCAGCCCCTGCAAATGTTTCTGTTTACCCTTATCTGGCTACTTGACACTGCTACCACTCACAACATCTTTAAGCAGTTCCTAAGCTGTCTGTGGTTGATATGGAATAAATGTTGTGGTATAAATGCTGCTCCTGTTGGCTGCGATGTGAAACCCCTCACCTTCCATCCTCGGATGTAGGTCTGGATTAGAAGAACTGATGATCTAATTTTCATGTATTTCTTCTTTTGCTACAAAATAAAATGTTTTCCTTATTAGAGAGACATAGCAGAGGTCCTTGATTGATCAACACAACTGTGGACAAGAATGTAGAGCACACATTAAGATTTTGTGGCATTTACTTTTCACCTTGGGATGCACGCAAGTTATATAGGGTGTTTTTCCACTGTCACTAGAAGTACCCATTAAGTACCCATTAATGGGTACAAAAATGCCATTACGTACCCATTGATGGGTACTTAATGGGTACTTTTAGTGACAGTGGAAAAACACCCATAGTCTACTTCAGCCTTCATCTACTCTTCCCTGCATCCAACTGTTCCACATCTGCAGCAGATCATATGAATGCAATGATTCACTCACTTTGCTCACTCAGGTTACTCACAGACATCTAGGCTGTGGGTCACACCTAAGGTTTAATCCACCTTCAGTCCACCTTTAGAGTGAGAGAACATATCAACAAAGTGACCAATAATTTTTTTCCACATTATCTATCCTGAATGTGAATTTTCTGAATTGTTTAACACTGAAAGAAAATAGCTTGTCACATTGCTGGCGTATTCTCTCACTCTGAAAGTGGACTGAACCTGGACTAAACCTTAAGGGTAACCACAGCCCAATAAGTAATCTAGGATCTGAAAAATATCCCAAAATTGCCTCTTGCTGCCTCTTGCTAAATGTGAGTAAAATCCCAACCTTATTTCAGTGCCTGCCAGCCTGTGTTACTATTATCTCACATGGAGGTACTAAGCCAAGTACCCATGCACTTGCTTTTGTTTTTGTGTGCACTTGGCTGGCTTCTGGGTAGCCCAAAGTGAAATAATAATGAAACAGGCCAGCAGACACATAAGAAAACATTACTTTTATGAGAAACCTGGCATGATTGTTGGATTCCCCATAATGGTGATATTACAGTTTAATGGCTGCTTCACCAACCCAGGACTGTATTGAGAATACCATCATAACGACTATAAATTATTATATAGTATAATGGCTGCAAGTATAATGACTAACAGACTTAAACAGGTTTTAAACAACTTTATACATGAGGATCAGGCATACCTAATAGACAAATGAAAGACAACACAAGGACAATAGTTGACATCTTAGAATTTTTGGAAAAACATAATGAAACACAGGCAGCATTAATCTTTCTGGATGCAGAGAAAGCATTTGATAATGTGAACTGGCCTTTTATATTTCAAGTATTGGAAAAGATGAATTTTGGGGAAAATTTTAATAGAGGAATCAAGGCGATTTATACAAAGCAACAGGCACAGATTGTAATAAACAGAGAAATGACAAAGGAATTTGACATACAAAAAGGGATGAGACAAGGTTGTCCACTATCACCCTTATTGTTCATATTAATGTTAGAAGTTCTAAACAGACTGATCAGAAAAAATACGGACATTAAAGGACTGAAAATCAAAAGAGAAGAATACAGAATAAGAGTCTTCGCAGATGATTTGGCAGTGATATTAACAGATCCCAACAATTCAATAGAAGAACTTATAAAAGAAATCCATAAGTATGGGAAAGTGGTAGTCCTGAATGTGAACGAGAAAAAGACCAAGATCTTAATAAAAAATATGGCAAAAGAAAAACGAGAGAATGCAAATCAAGTTATGCCATAGAAAAGAAAGTCAAATACTTGGGAGTGACTGTGTCTAAACAAAATATTGACCTGTTCAAAAATAATTATCTGAAAACTTGGTCAGGGATCAAGCAAAACCTTTTGAAATGGTCTAACTTACAGCTTTCTCTGATGGGATTTCAGTGATAAAGATGAACTTACTCCCAAGGATGTTTTTATTTCAAGTCTTACTGATAGTAAACAATACAAAGGAGTTCAAGAATTGGCAAAAAAATATCTGAGTTTATATGGCAAGGAAAGAAACCTAGTATAAGATTCAATTAAATGCAAGATGCTAAAGAAAGAGGTGGTCTGGCACTACCAAATCTTAAATTGTACCATGCAGCATGCTGTACGGTATAGGTCACTAAATGGTTTTGGTTGGATGATGAAAGATTACTACAACTGGAGGGTGATGGTTTGAGATATGGGACAATGCCACTTCACTACATGAAGAGCTGTTAAAGGAGTTTGGGGAAGGAAGAGTTTGGTTGAATATGAAGATTTGTTGTATAAAAGGGATGCGGTAAATGAATATGACATTAAAACAAGAGAACAGTTGAATCAGGAAGGAAAAAATATGCAGTGGTTTTCATATGTACAATTAGTGGACATATACATAAAAGATAAAGAAAAAGTAAATTTTGAATGGGAAAAACAGGAGTGGGAGGTAAAATTAAATAGAGTTGAAAGGGGAATGATTGGTATGATGTATAAATTGTTACTTCAAATAGAAATGGAGCATGATCAGGTAAAAGATTGTATGATCATATGGGCAAGAAACTTTGGGTATAATATTCAAATGGATCAATGGAAGAAATTGTGGATAGAAGATATGAAATTCACGTCTTGTATGTTATTGAAAGAGAAGGTATATAAGATGATGTATAGATGGTATCTAACACACCATAATTTAGGGTGTTGGGGAAAAAAATCTTTTAATAAATATTTTTTTTAAAAAAGAGAGAATGCCATTATAATGTCTAGCATCCTCAATACAATCCTAGAATTGGGTTTCATCCTACATCTGGGGATGCTCTCAGACTTTGTAAATTACATGTTACATTATTTACTCAACAGTTTATCTTATAATTATATTGTTTATATTGGAAACAATGGGAGACTGCACAGAGTGTACATTTCAAATCATGTAAGTATAGAAGAAGTCTATGGGTATGATCAGACACACATGAAAAGGTCACCTCTGGATGAATTTAAGCCTGTAATAACATTTTCCCCTGCATTCACTTTATTTCATCTTGAAGTCTCAAGAAAGGATGTCTTTTCAACAATTGGCATCATAGTTCTTCTGCTGTCTCTTCCTTTAAGCCAGGTTGGACTGGAAACTTCCTAAACAAAAAGGCACTCTTCCTCTCACCATCCATCATACGTGCTGCTCTTTGGTGGTAATCTGTGTTACTGAATGGGGCCATTTCTTGTGTTCAATAACACTCCTGCCATCAAACTCAAAGCCAGAGATTCCCTTGCTTTGATTGATGGCAGTGGCAGCCCTCCCTCCAGCCATCTAGCTCAAAGCCAGGGCTTGACTTTAATCATGATCTCCTCCTCTATCTCTCATGAACAAAAACAGATCCCAGCTTTGATTTCAATGTGCTGGGCAACTGTAGCATGCAGATAGCATGTCATCACATTAAGAAAGGTGCTGTGCTATTCTCAGTGCAGAGCGTGAAGAAAATGCTGAAAATGCTCCCTGTGTCTATTCTGCCTTAATCTTCCTTAACAACTGGCAGCTTTTCCAAACACAAATTTGCAATTCACAAGGTGTCAAGCACATAAAATCATATATGCATTAATCTGCCTCTTACCGCATGACCCCGGAACCAGGCAGAGATCAGGATCTGGCTCTTGCGCATCTGTTGGTAGGTCTTCCGACATTTCCATGCCCGGAAGGTGGCTTGGATCAGGGCTGCCAGCTCCCATACGCGCTTCTGGCGTCTCTCCTCCAAATCAAAAAGCTATGGATGTTGCAGAGCACCAATATGTGGTCAGATCCAAGTCCATGAATATCCATCCTGATCTTCATTAATTCTAGGTCTTATTATTGTTCAAACTACATCAATCCAGAACAGTATCAGTGGCTTTATAATGAAGAGCTTTGTGTAATAAGGGCAGTAATAAGGGCAGTTTTTATTCTTCACAGATTTCCCCCATGCTTGCTTTTATAGACTAAGGGTGTTGTTCACACATGATGAATGGGTTTGAGCTTAACCATGTTTAGAAGCAGAATCATAACAGCTACAGCATCTACACAGCAATCCTCTGTCATGTTCTTTTTTCCAGTCACTCCTGCTTTTCCAAATATCATGTGCAAATTATGAGAAAGATGACACAGTTAGTTTGCCTTTAATAGGACCTCAAGGGGACCAGTCTCCCTGCCAAAGGGACTTGAGGAAGCTGCAAGGAAACTGGAACCCATCAAAGTTGTCCCAAGGTCACTGTGTGAGGATCACTTCTCAGGTCATTACCTTGCTCATTAATGTGGCCTGTCACTGTGGTGAAACAGGCTGTGTTGCCTCTGCCACTATTTTGCTTCTACAGAGTCAGTGAGGGTGCCCTCCATACACAGCCCCACCACTGGCCATGGAACCATAAGCCACTTCCAATATGGTAGCAAAACAGCCACCAGGGCAGAGCCACTTGTACTCTGTACCTCTGCCTTGTTGCATGGACATAACCTTAGAGTCAGACATTGTTGCCAGCTAGTCCTTGGGGTTTAGGTCACACTCTGAAGGCAATGGATGCTCACCACCATATTTTGGACTGTTCCCCAAGGGATATACTGTACTGAACCATGCTAAGGCAAGTAATTTATTAGAGCTATGTCAGCTATCTATTTGGCCAGAAAAAATCCGGATTACTGATTTACTCAGTAAGTTATAATCAGTTAGGATGAGTGTGATAAGACATAAACTTCACAAAAACCTCTCATCAGAAGCTAATTAAAATATAGGAATTTTGATATGAATTCACAAGTGATGGAAGGAAGTAGAAACATACCAAACTCTTAAATAGACTTTAAGATGTTGCATTAGAAACACTCCTATTTTTAAAGTCCTGACATAGACCTGGAAAGGGTTCACTTAATACCAACTAGACCAATCCCCAGATTTGTGCATGAATTCATCCAAGGATCTTCAGCAAGTGCTTGTCAAGAGTCTGTTCGAACACATCCAGAAAGGAAGGTGAGACTACCCCTCCAGGTAGTCTCTGTGGTTTATAACAGTAAAGCACATACAAACATGGAAGCTGAACTGGAGCAACCCATTGTTTCTTGTGTATACTTAGACAAGGCGGGTGGGGAGAGAGAATTCTTCTTCCTTTCAGTATTTCTGAAAATGTTTGCCTGGCATAAACCCTGGATCCTTTGACACATAGTTCAAGTTTGGTGGATTATGTAACATTGTGACACAATATCTTCCCATTATGTAATGATCAGAGAGAAACTCAGAAAGAAAGAAATTTAACATATTGGGAGGAAAATGTGTTAGAGAAGCAGAGGCATGTATAATTTAAGGGAAAACAAAATGGAGGAGGAGGAGGAGGAGGAATGTACATATACTTGATATGATTTTCAACCAGAAAATCTGAAACTGAGAATATTTAGCACAACTCAGAAACTATATCCATGGCTCTAGGGATGTGCACGAATATTTGTAACCTTCAAAATTTCATACGAATTTGGCTGAATTCAGACATTTAAATTCGAATTGAATGTTGGCACATTTGAAGATTGACATTCAAATTTGAATTGAATATTTTAATGCATTCATATGAAGCTTCATACATGATCTGTATGGGATTTGAACGCTATTCATACATATTCATACGGAATTCGTATAAGATTGAACATTTGCATTGAATACGAATCCTACCACATTTGAAGGGGATCTGTCTGAAAGAATATGAATTTTCTTGCATTCAATTTGATATGAATCAAGTAATTTAAAAAATTGTGTGAATCCCTAGATTGCTCCCTTCCTCTAACAGATCCATAGCCCTCCTTCCTTGGTCCTCACTCTCATAACATCAGCAGCTTACTGTGCGTGGTGTGCGGATGAAGATCTTAGTATGCCCATATGCCAGTTCCTTCGAATCAATGGACAGACTGCTGAAGAGGACCTGAACTCCATCCCTATGCCAGAAAAGGATGAATGGAAAGAGGTAAGTTATGACCAGCAGAGTCAAGGTTAGGTTCATTCCTCATTAGGTTTGGTGCTGATTCTTTGTGTGCCTAATGACAGCTAATATTGTGTCTGCTCTAAACTAGATCTCTGAGCTGGTGTCTGCACCCTTGAACGTAGTTCAGGATGTTTGAGATTAAGAGAATCCATATATCTATAGATATTCTTACAAAATTTATAAATAAGTTACATTATTAACTGGTTTTAATTAAATATGAATATGTAAATGCCAAGGGCAAGATAAGTGGAGGACTGGAACAAGAAGTATACTTGGAGTTCCTCCTGAAGTAGGCTAAATTCTGTGATTCCCCTGGGATTATATTGAGAATGCCACAGAGTCCTGGGATCACTACTACAGGAAACCCGGAAACGATGCTGGCTTTCCAATAACAGTGATCACTTATCTCCATCTGCTGGCTCCTTTCATGACCATGACTGTTAACCTTGCAAATACCTGTCAAGCAGTGAATGAAAAAAAATCCAAAGAGATGCTTGCATGGTTTCTAGGTATTCGCAACAGGAACAATAATGAAAGAAACTGAGAGATGGAAATAAGAGCCCAGAATTACCTCCTGGGTCTGGTGGGAGCAGCAAGAGGATAGTCATTGGATGGTCTTGCCCAATTGGAAGCCAACTAGTGAGAAAATATGGCCTTCTTCCCTGCATATCCATAATGGGAAAGAACTAAAAAAAAAAAAAAAAGCTGGCCTCTGGGCATTGCTGAAATAAAAATGCTCATGAGTCTCGCTCAGTCTGACACCTTGTCTATCACAAACCTACCAAAGCGCATGCCACTGGTATCTTAGCAAGGATTTTAGTACAGGTGCTTTCCCCACTACCTAAATTCATTCCGGCCCTGATCAGATGGGGCTTTGAGGAGACTCTCTTGGAAATGCCTCATCCACATTGCAAACCAGTGGAAATTCTACATTTCCATGGGATGTAGCATTCAAGCAGGTCCTGGTGGAAAAGTGGCACTGAAGTCTGCTCTAACAGGACAGTGCTTAAAGGTTGTCCTCCAGACATTCTTCAGTAGCAGACCAACCTAGGCAGCCTTGTGCAGATGCACCAAGTGGCTAGTTCAGTCTGCCTGGTGAAAAGAGCCTGCAGCCATTTTGCTGGGCTCTCAGAGGTGCGCCACCTTTGCACACCCAGGTAAACCAATCTCTACTAGCAACCTTCAATCCCAACCTCTGAATTTGCCAGCTGGGCTGGGCCACCTCAAAGCGGGAGCATATGGCCCTACAAAACTAGAATATAAAGTCACCATGAAGTGGGAGCATATAACCTAGGAACGTATGGACTTTGTCCAGTGTTGCCAGCCACTCCTATGATCTTTGGCTAGATGGCTTGATCTGCCCTATTGTCATCCCTGTAGAGTGCAGGATAATGCACACCATGTGCAAATAACCTTACTATCTTCCACATGGAAAATCCAGTACCTATCATCCTCCAAACAGCATGGCTAATAATGGGAGACAATGAGTGTTCCAAGTCAAGCCCTCCTATCTCAAGACCACTCAATCACGACTTTCTCTGGAGGAGGATGAATAAAGTAACTACCTGCCCTTCAATACATAAACACATAATAGCTTACTCCTGCAGTTACATCAGAGCAGCATAGTAGGGTTTGTATAATCTTAATAGTCAGCAGGAAAGAATGGTCTAAAATGAGAATACAACTTGTCTGTGACATTAGTGACAGCTTAGTTTTCATAAAAGGGGACGATTCTTCCCTCTCACGCCAACATGCCTTGCCATTAACATAGGAATGCATACATTTTTAAATTCTTTTCCACAGCCTATCTACCCAACCAACATAACTTAATTATTTCCTACTAGTCTGTTGATCCATGAATGTTACCAGTCCATCACCTCTTCTACACAAAACTCTTTTTGGTGGCCTACCTGGCACTTCCTTTCCATCTTGGCCAGGTCTCCTTACACAGCAACTTGTAGCGCTCCAGACACGGCTCATACTGCTGCCGATAGGCATAACCAGCCCGTCGAACCCGCACGTTCTCCAACAAGCCAAGGTAACGCACCTGTGCCCGTACCAGTGGATCTGTGAACACATTTGGCTTTTTGGTGTCATTAGGCTTGATGCACCTGGTGGTAAAGGGAACACAAAAACAGGCTTAGTAGAGGAGATTAATTATTAGACTTCATCCACAGGGTCATCCAAGGGTGTCCTCCAGCTGACCCAGGAGTTAAGTATCCAAATATCTGGATTCCCTGAAGTGATGCATGCATGCATACACACAAAGGCTCTTGGGCTACCCCAAGCAACTTAGGAATTGACTTATCTGTTCGGCTGAATGGATCATTCTTGGGGTGGTTGCCACCCTCTAAATCACTTCCCCCCCCCCCTGTGAGGACATGACTTACCAGCCCAGTTTCCAGCCAAGCCACTTTTGTGCACTGAACTGAAAATGGCTGAATATTGGGATTATTTCTGGTCCAGCCCAAAAGCAGCTAAGGTAGAAAATCTCAGCAGGAATGCCTGGTATGACAAGTTACGCTTGCTGAAATTCCCGCTTCTGTCTATCTATTAGAGCAAGAACACCGTCCTCTTATTCAGATAGTAAACCTTTATTAGTCATTGTGTCTCTTAGTGGTCTAACCTATAGTAAATAACACAGGCCAATCCCTTGTTTTAAACATGTTGGTTTATGTCTCTGGGCACAAACATATACTTCTTGACATACATACAGATATGCATGGATGTATTAAGTACCTGATGTAATTAGGGTTTTTGGAATAGAGATTCTTCATAAGGTTGACCACAGAGGCTTTAAACTGGGATCCAGCTGTGGGTGGGCGCTTGAGTGAGGCTTTTTGGGGGTTCCCTTCTGGGAAGAGGCTGTGAAGCAGCACATGCTTGGCCTTCCACATAGCTTGTGACAAATCTCTAAATAGCAAGTCATTGTTCTTTTCAATAAATCCTGTCACGTTGTAGGTTACCTGAGAAGAAGGAGATTCGGTTACGTGAATATCAGATATAAATCCTCTAGTGGATAAAGTGTTTCATCTGTTGATACTATCGGGAGGCAAACAAAACACTCAACTTCAAGGAGAGGAAAAACTTTACAGTGGACACCTCATGATCTGGCCCACATATATTGTTGGTAATGGATCTGCAAAGGCTCCAGTTCTGTGCAGATCCACATGACAACCTGGTTGTGCCTGGGCAAAGCTGTAGAAGAAAATTTTCTCTACTGCTAACACATTTTACCCCTTAGTTTCCCCAAATAATTCCTAAGGATCTAGTCAGCCCAAACTTGAACAATGTTTCTGTAACAGTTTCTTCCCTCCACCTTCTAGCATTTTAATTCATCTTTGCCATTAAGAGGCAAGAAAGACTAAGAGCACTGTGTACCTTGCCAGCATAGTGATGTATGCGAAAGCAGTTGGCAGACATGCTGGCATCCATAACACGCTTGGCATTCTGGGTGATTCTGCTCTCATAGCACTGGTGGTTCGCAAACACTTGGTTTAGTTTGTTCAGGAATGTAATCTCGTTCACCTGACCGGGTCGAAGGCACTCCTCGTCCAGCATAGCCAATATACCAGTATTGCTCTACATAAAAAAGAGATAGTTGTGGTGCAGTTATTTGCATATAGCTCTAACCTGTAACCTGGGACAGGCTGGATAATTTATTTTTAGCATTTTTATGTCACCTGTTTGTGAATGATTTATTATTTATTTACATTTCTATCCCACCCCATACCCGAAGGTAACCCACAAGTAGGGTTACCACAGGGAATTCAGCTCAGGGTTCCTTTATCTTTCATAGATGGGCATTACAAGCTACATCTGCTGAAATGCTTCCTCTGCTCCATGATTGTAGTAAGGACATAGGATTCCCAACTGGATTCCATGCGGTAGTCCTACACACAGAGAACTGAGATTATACCCTGTCCCCCACCTAATTTCTGCTTGAATCAACAGCATAACATAAAATCAAGATTGCCCGTGTACACAGTGAATTTTCCTGAGATAGTTTTATTTCATATCATTTTAGGTTTCTAGAGATGGCAAGATCAAGGGAGCAAATATCATGCTAGCAAATATCAGCTGCTGGCATGGCAAGAACATAGCAGTGCCTCAGGCTGTCTAAAATCTGAAATAGGTCTTGTTCAACAAACTGATTGGATGCCTTTGGGGAAACTGCTCTCTGTAGCCCTTCATTCTGTAATACAAAGGAAAATAATTCCATCCAGCCCCACAAGATTATTTTAATTATGACTGGAAAATGCATAAATAGTAGCTTTAAATATTGGTCATGTTGGATGGGAACTCTTGAAATTTGATGTGATTCTGCACTGGCTGGTATTTCTTCCCTCTACATGCTGTGACAGGAGACTTCCAGGCCGTGATCCCATTCGAGTTATTTAAAGTGGAATTAACAAAAACGGATGCAAACACGCATTATACGGAGCATGGTGGCGGTGCGGCAGCAGCAGCAGCAGCTGAAAGGAAGGGAGGGAGGGAGGGCAGGGCTTGCTCACCTGGCATTCCTCCTCCCCATGCCCTGGGAGCACCACAGCTGCTGAACGGGCAGCTGAGCGAGCGAGGCGACAGCAGCGGCACAGCCTGAAGGGACAGGTGGGCAGGTGAGGTGCTGATGGTCGCTGCAATGGCGAGGTAGTGGCTGCTGCAATGGCGAGCAAGGCAGCAGTGGCTACCACAATGGCAGGCAAGTGATGTGGTGGCAGGCACCGCAATGGCAGCTGAGGCCTCAGCCGCAGCCACAATGGTGAGCAGGTGAAGCAGAGGTGCAGGCCAAAATGGCGGGCTGGCAGGCAAGGCATGAGCATAATATACTGAGCTTGTACCATTCCGAAAGCAAAAATAAAGCATGTTACCGACCAAAACAGGAAGCGAGAATTGTTTGAATGAGTGTTTTTTAATGTGCTTTTTTTTT
>MTQE01002208.1:8167236-8182433 GCA_014337955.1 Aspidoscelis marmoratus | reverse complement strand
GGGAAGCCACTTTTCAATGTGGACAAAGAATTTTGAAAATGTTTTCAACACACAAAAATGTCCCAGTTGGAACGCAGCCCCAGTATGCTTGTTGTTACAGTATACCAGCCAGTGCAGAGTCACCCCTGTATTGTCCAGCTTGAAGGTAAGACAAGGACCCATCCGTAACCAGTACCTTCTGGACAAGAAACTGAGGAGCCATCCAGATCCCCTAGTTACTGTCTTCAAGAAATGGTGAGCTATTCATTTCAGCTTAAATTATTAGCATTTCTAAATTCACATTTGATAGAGATTAATAAACTTATGTGCACACCTGGGTCTTAGTGGTCATGTGACACACAGGATGGGTTGAGATCCATTGAGCTCTGTAGGACTTTATTCTAGGCATTGGCTTCCATTGCAAAGACTCCTTACCATTTCTGAGAATTTTGGAAGTGACAGCTCCTCAGTCTCTGCCTCAGCAGAACACAGAGGACTGAGGACACACCTGGGACCATTGTCTTCCTTGGTGTGAGGGGGTAACCTTTGTTTCACTGATGTTTGTCAAGCAGCCCACCCAGCTCCCCAGTTCTCTTCCCATCAGCTTCCGGTGAATGGTGGGGAGGTTTTGTCCCCTCACTGGCTTTGGAACTTCAGTGAAAACACCTATGGATTCCTCATCTACTAGCCTCCTCTCTTCTAGTTCTTTTTTGCTGGATTTTTTGCAGACTGATATATAAAGTGAAGGAAGGCTTTAAAGTTCAGGGAACTGAGCTATTGAAGAAAAGGGAAAGGAAGTGGGCTCCTTTCCTCCCTCCAATCCATTCAAAGGTCTAAGGTAGTTTAAGTACACAAGGAGCAGGGCTGCATTGTGTCAAAACATGTGCAAGGAACAGGGAACTATATTTGTGACAAAAAGGCTGGAAAGAGACATCTTGAATAGAAATGAGCTAAGATAAAACATTGGGACAAGGAAGGGAACGAAAACTATTTGCCCCAGTTTTCACCAATCTGGCAAGTGAAGGCACAACCATTCACTTCTGAAGAGACAGAGGTGTGATTACTCGGATCTCCTTGGTCATCGCTTTGCTACTAGGATGGTTGACTAGGTACTGTTTCTAAAGTCCATTTGCAAGGAACTGAAAGCAGGTGAAGCTTTTGCCTTTGTCTTCTGCTTGAGAATGCTCAGAAGCAATTTGTGGGTTACTGTGTAGGACAGGAAGCTGGATTAGATGTGTTGGGGCAAGATCCATCAGGGTTCCTCTTATGGTATTATAAGCCTTGCCCACTTTCTGGTCAACCTTGCTTCTTCACTTGGTAAGGAAAGTGCCACCCTGTGGCAGTAAAGGAAAAAACCTGAAGGTCATTAAGATGCTGTTGTCAGATATTGCTGAGTCATAATTCCTATCACTGTTGACCACTGACAGTGCTACTGGGGGCTGGTGAGAGCTGGAATTCAATAGAATCTATCACATGAAACACTACACAAACCTTTCGGACTAATTGACTACTATGTTGTTCTACAAACAGAGGAACTCTTGTTTAACCCCTCTGTCATCGCCCCTTTCCTCCCGTAGCTCCTCATGTTCCTCTCTGGAGGCCTGCCCTCCAAGAACCGACCACAGTTTCATCAGCCATGCTGCTTTGTGTGCACTTAGGTGATGTCTAGGACTGCATAGCCACTGGCTCACCACACCCCAGAAACAGTGGGGAAAATGGAATAAAGTGACTGACCACCACAGTGTGAAAGCCACTTACATTCTCTATGAGGTTACAGATGATGGTATTGTCAAAAAAGTCCACAGGAGTCCAGGCAATACCCTGAGGAGAAGAAAAAAAAATCTCATCAGTAGCAGAAATGAGACTTACAACTCACCTTACTCCATTTTACTTGGAAAGACCCTCCTACCTCTTGACTAGTGGCCAAGAATCTGTGAAGCACAAAGGAATCCAAGCTCACTATTAAAAGGATGAGCTGGCTGGCTTTAGTTCCCACATTTTATTACAGTGAGATAGGTACAGATTATGTAGAAGGGAGGAAGTATGCAATCCATACAACAAATCTGGGAGGCAGGATATTTAATTGTCTAATAACAATGACACCAAGAAGCTCTATGGATAGAAGGAAACCAAATAGTGCTGCAAAAAACTCTTTGCTTAAACATGGAAGCAACAGATCAATTCTAGAATGCCATCCCTTAATGGAAAAGCTTTTAAAAACATAAAAGTTGTTATGAATCAAACCAAAGCCCTAGCTCTTCCAGTATTCCATTCTTTCAGTGGCTAACAAGATACTTCTAGAAAACACTACAGGAAGACACACTGGAGTATCTGCACTACTTGGAGCATGATGCCTCTTATCCTGGAAGTAACATACAGACAGCAAATGTGGCTTCAGGTTTGTCATATATGAAATCCAGACCAGGGTTCCTGTATCTTTCATAGTTGCTTAGAAGGTGGAATTTCAGGATATGGGCAGCACTTACTGAAAGTATCTCTTCTGTATACCTGTTAATGATATGGGAAGCTTGACCCAGGTTCCTCATGACTTCTTGTCAAAAATAAAAGTCTTTTATAGGGATGTGCAAAGTTTGCTTCATATCTGAAGATTCAAGTATTTGCATCAAACCAACATGCGGAATAGTCAGAAATTTGATGAAACCAAACGGATCTCCTACTTGTGAACACAAACTATTCAATTGAACAGTTTTGTGTTTATGTTTTTGCCCTTAAAAGAAGCTTCTTTCAATGGAGAAAAATTGATTTCTTTGTTTTCAAAAAAATTCAGAGTTGAACATTGTGACGGTTTCAGGGTACAGGCTGCAAACTGCTTTGCTTTCTGTCTTTGCAGGCTTTTAGCAAGCTGCTTTAGACAGCCTCTGTGCAAACAGCTTTTTGCAAGCCCTGGGCAGAGGCTGCAAAAAGGGTGGGAAATCCCGTGCGGGTCCAGGTGCAATGATTGGCTGCAAGTGAAATTTGGAGGGGAAAGTTGTCCGGGGAACTGAGGGCTGGAGGGGCTAGAGGAGGAGTTCCCACCAATCAGGCATGTGGAACATGCACCTCTAACAGGAGTTTCCAGCAGCATTTTATTGCAGCAATTTTCCCTAGGAGGTGACAGCCAATCAGGGCCACAGGGAAAAAGGTATAAAGGAACACAGATTACAGCAGACTAGGTCTTCGTTCTGGGACAAGAGCTGAAGGGAACAGAAGAGACCTGAACCTGAGAGAGCTGGACCAGTAGCTGACCATTGGTCTTGTGGCTGAGTGATTTCAGAAGGAGACAATTGTGGAGGATTGTGGCTCTGAGGGAGACTTCACTAGCAACTGACCAGACTGGATGATCGGTCAAGCAAGGATGGGCTGTGCCTTGTGATCATCTAGAGCCACGTTCTGGTACACTGGCTTGGCTTGGGCTGTGGCAGAGCAAGCCGGGGGGGGAGGAACGTGGAGAGGTTTGTCTTTAAAAGGGGAACTATTTTCCTTTAGGGAAAGGGGTAGCTCCTAACCTTAAGAGACTTACTGATTTAAACCAACAAATACCTGAACCTTATTTTCCTTCTAGTATTGCTTGTGTATAATAATAAACTTATTTTAGTTTACTGTTTGAAATGCTTGCTACCAGTGTTTTGTGTCCACACTGTAGTATTCACTCGGCCGTTGCACAAACTCAGCATCATAACAAAGCCAAGCTACTCCTAGAGAGGGCAGGCAGTTACAGGATCGCTGGGGATCGTGACAAACATGAACAATCTTTTTGTTCAATTAACCAGTTCACTACTGAACTAAAGTGGTGTTCGTGCAATGACAAATCAAATACACAGTTTTCATTCATTCATATTCACGCAAATCCTTAGTTCTTGCTTCTTTTAAAATCCTGCATATATTTAAATATAAAAATGCTTTTATAAAGACAATACTGATCCATGTTTATATTAGTTTAAAAATGCATATGCCACTGCATCCCCATAAATCATTTGTACCTAAATGCTGATTAAAAATAATAAATAAATAACATAACTGTTTTGTTCCCCCTCTATGAACCATGCCTGGTTCTGGAAGAAGCTGCCTACCTCCCGAATGTACTCCTCTTGTTCCTCTTTCAGGGTTAGCAAGATAAAGATTTGTTGCAGCTTCTCGTTACAGTAATTAATAATGAACTGCTCAAAACTGTTGTCCTACAAAGAGGAAAGAGAGAAAAAGAACAAAACAAATCACCAAGCAGAGGATATTTGTACCTGTCCAACTGGAGAAAAACTCTGGCATTTCCTTAACCTGAATGCTCTTCACAGGATAATTTCAATTTTTGCTTGTGCATGTACGGTTCTGGCAGCACTAAGACTGTTCCAGCAGGCAAAGGTCTAGAGACCTTTCTGTCCCTGCCTACTATTCCAGAACAACCTGCTCCTTAAACCACTTTGAATGGGACTAGTGCCATTCTGGTCCACAACATAAGGGCTCCCTAGCCAAATGTAGTGGTGCATTTGGTTGAAACACTCTACAAGAAAAGGTCTATTGTCTGTTCCAGTCCAGACATCAGTGCTTCTGTCCCTGGTCTAGAAGAAGGAAAATGCCACAGCCTCATCTCCAAAGCTTGCATAAGCTTCTAAGACTGTGGCATTTTCCATTTCTTATGCAAGCTTCAAAGATCATCTTCAAAACTCTAGCATGGAGGTAGTTCAGCTCTGCCCTTGAACATAGGAAGTGACACTGGGGTAGTGGGGACATGAGCCAATCACAGGGAAGGTTGGATGGTGCTTGCAGTGGGAGTACATGAACAGCCATTCTGGGAAGACATGTCCACGTTGCTTATCGTGTTGGTCCAAACAGATGGCACACACGCTGCTGAGATGCAGATGGAACCTGCTTTGTTTTGTTTGGAGCACGCTGGAACGGATTAGGTAATCCACTCCAAAGGTCTCCACAACAGTTAGGCCATGTCTTCACGGCAACCTTATCTCGGATTCAAAACATTTTCAGTCCTTGGAGTCCACACGGCAGTTTGGCTTAACATGCTTTTCCCGTGTTAAACCACCCCCAAAGCATGGTGAATCTCAATCCTGACTTCAACAGGTCTCACTCCAGATCGTGCGCTTGAAACGCTTTACATTTTTTACTTTGTGGACAGTACCATTTTAAGAGATGAAAATCCATGTTTAGGGTTTCCCTCTCCCAATAGCTTGCTTCCAAAGACAGTGATTTCAGTGTAAAAATCCAACTAACAGGGATCGCTACACTGTAGCGATGGAACCACTTCACACCTTGATGGTTGGAATAACAATGTTGCAATTTTGCGCAATTCTAGCTCTTTGGAGTTCTAACTTTAGAAAGGGAAAGGGATGAAAGCAGCTGAATGTGAACGTTTAAAGCAAAGGGGCTTTAGCTGCCGCTGCTGCTGTGTGCCCTGAGCAATGGGGAGAGGAGGGGAAAGAATCACTGGCTGGCTGCCCACTGCCATTTTTCCTCCATCCATGGAAGCGGCAGCCACCCAGCCACCCAGTTAGGCTCGGTGAAGGGCTCCCTTATGGGTGGCATGTCCATGCCATGAGGAAGAGGGCAGGGCAGCCCCGAAAAGCAGCTTTTAAAAAGTAGCCACTTGAGTCCCCCCCTTGAGTCACGTACGCCACGTACGATCCTCAGAATCTGGATTGAACACGATTAAGTTAAAAGTAATGGGAACAGGCAAATTTGTGTTTGCATCCGGTTCTATTATTTCGGTTTAGGGAAAGCGAAATAAGCTTGCTGTGGGGATTCACCCTTAAAGTAGTGCATAGGAGAAAAAAAGAAGCATCTTTTTATAGAGCAAGGATGGGCCGGTGGCCAATTGTTATATGCTAACTCATGAAACAGTTGAGAGATTTTCTTTGTTTGGCTGGTTGCTTTGTTTCTTTTAAGCTTCTAAAGAGGAAAGATGTCACTGTACATCCATTGCATTTTAAGCTTCCTGAAGAGATTTAGGCTTGTCTCCATTAGACAGTGAAGGTACCTTAAGTGAGCCCAGTTTCCATTAAGATGCCTTTACTGATTAAGGTGCTTTTATTGAGTAACAGAGGTGCAACTTCAAAGTAATACAACTCATTTTATAGAGCCGTGCTTCACAACATATGGAATACACTGGCACTCGGGATGATCTAAGGTCATTCATGGACAACACTTTTCATTTTAAATAAATAAAAATATTTTTTTAGAAAGTTAGTCTATATAAATAGTAAATATTAAATGCAGTACATGTATATCGTAAAAACCATGAAGGTGACATACAAATATCTGAAATTTGGAAACTGCTCCCCTAGGGCCACTGCAGGAGGTATGGCAAGAAGGAAGCTCCAACCACACTTCTGAAGCAGCTCTAGTGTGACACGGGCAGGATCCATCTTATTTCATAATGGCACCATGGGTGCACTTAAAGAGGCCAGGATTGCATGTCTCTGCACCCACTGAACATTTGTCCCACTAGTAGAACTTTAGTTGCAGAGCAGGAGAAAGTACTCTTGACACAGGCTTTTCTCCCATTCTTCTGCCCTGCCTCTATTGCCAAAGGTGTGGACCTACCTGAAGTGCATCCTTGCTGGCAATCTAGTCAGCTCTATTTTTGCAGACACAGGAAACAGACAACTTCTGGGACCATTCTTTGTGTCTCCAAAATAGTCTTAAGCAGAAAAGTTGAAACTAGGGAACAAAAATTCCTGGCTTTGATATTTCTGCAGCCAGGACAAAGCAAGTTGTGCAAATAGTCTGTTTCCCATATTAAGGGGCAGAACACTTGTTCCAGCCCTTGCAGCAGGAGGTGCAGATCCTGCCACAGTATCACACAGAGGAGCATGCAACTCCTTGAGAAACAGAGTGAGAGCAAACATGGAGATTCCACAAAGCTTCTAATCCTACATGTCTTCAGAGCTGGGATTGCATCTGATATATCTGGGCATATTGCATGAATGTGAATGCCTCAATCAATTCAAGACCCGTTCCCCAGATTTGTGCCTTAAAAAGAGGAACATTCCAGGAACATCAATCACTCACCTGAAAAATCTCAAAGCCATAAATGTCCAGAACACCCATCACTTTCTTGTGTTCAGTTGTTTCCACCTGAGGAAAGAGAGAGAGCTGCTGATGGTCGTTCTCACTTAATTTCAGAAAGCAATCACCTTACCCAATTTTCTCTGATTTATCTGTGAACAGCTGCCACTCTATATTTATGCTTTTTCAACTACAAACCACAGATATAAAAAAACACTCTTCAGACCTTGTTGGTACTGTGTCTATCATATGAACAGATATTTATGCAAAAATGGTCTCCTCTTTTTAAAGTGACACAGGTCCTGAATCTCTCTGAGCTAGCTTCATTCTGTCATATAGTTCTAAAATACACTTTGGTTTAACAACCATGAATAATAACCCTTCTAGGCAGGGCAATCTAGGCTTAAGATGAACCTAAGCAAAGTACAGCCTAGTTCCTCCAACAACTATTCAATACAGAGAAAAATGAGAAGCCCTCATTCTGGAGTACTTTGGACAAGGACCACCAATTTGGCTGAGTGAAAATGGAGTTTGTTATGTACCTTTATGGATCAACTTTTAGCAGGCATGTCTGCATTTGTAATCTGCATCTCAGATAAAAGATATATACATATACATATGTGCACTATGATCTAGAAAAATGAACAAGGATCTGCTCTGCTTTAATTAACTAGAATATTGAACAGAGGAGTAAGAAAGGAATAGACATTCATCTAATTTGATATCCCTTAAGGGACACTATAGTTTGCCCATGTCAGCAAAATGAGCAAGAAAGCACCCACCCACAGCAGAAGCAACTCAGCAAATGAAGTAACATATATTCCACCTAAAGACTTCCCTCTACCATGACTGTTAAATCCCAGGTCTAGAATTGGCTGGTATACCAGACCAGCAAGTGCACTAGGAATTTCCCTTCCACAAACCAGGCAGGATTTCCTTTAAACCACCAGTTTACAGAAGGGAGGCTCCAAGCACACTTGCTGATACTGGCCAGTGCAGAATCACACTAAAATTTATTTACTTCTGGATGCACATGTATTTGAAAAATTTCTCCTAGAGTAGCTAATTTTTTCACTTTTGCAAATGGAGTTTAACAAGGAAACCAGGTGATCACTTTAGAGAGCCACAGCATACTCACTTTGATGTTCTCATTGATCTTGTTCACCAGCCAGTTAAACAACCGGTTATAAATGTTCTTTGCTAAGGCATCTCGTACATAGTAGCCCTAAACAGCAAGACAGCAACAAGCTACTTTAGGAAATAACAATCAATTCAGAAAGCTAAGAGCAAACACCCTGCACTGTCCAGCACAGATAGCTGCTGGACAGAGCCTCAATCTGCTAGTAATCATATTTATACTGCATACTTACTATACTAGTTTATAAAGAGCATCAGGCTATATTCAGTCATGAAATTGCTTAGATTTCTGGGACAGTTATGTGACCAAATTTTTGGGAAAGCCATTTTTACATCAAGGTTTATCAAGTTGCCAACATATACTTTTAGAAACAGAATCTGGATTTGCTTTTTCCATGTAAGAAAAAGAAAAAAATGATAAGTACAAATAACTATTTTCTTCATAGGAACCAGCAACATACAAGGCAGCATAGGCATGCAAGTGTATACATACATATGTACATCTCTACCCCCTACTTACCTGTGAGACAGTCAAGGCTGTCTGCACTTTCTCCTGGTGGGCTTCTACTGTGCGGAAGCACAAAGCTTGCTCCAGCACAGTTTCATCCAATTGGATCAGTTGACAGATCTCCCGCATTTCTGTGTAGACATAACATGGAGACATTATGTCTGTGTACAAACTATAGCATTCCTGCTTATCTGTCCACCTGACATTGATGATATATTGCAAAAGCAAGTCAGGAGCACTTCACAAGGTTTGACAAAACCAGGCTACTCTTCTACCAACCACCACTGCTTCCAAGAAAGGCCTGAATCATTTCAGGGATGTAATGCCTGGTGAACTATAATCTGGATAATTATGAAATTAGCTATATGGCAACGTTAGAAAAACAGTTGTTTGGTCAGTTGTATAATTGCTTCCTCACAGAATTAACTTTCCCTGTAAAAGTAATAGGAGAAGCAGATGAAAATGTATAGATTTAGCAATGATGCTGCACTAAAAACCACTGAGGGGAAAAATGGTAAGCAGGAGAGAAACACAGGGCCAATTTGCACTTAACTTAGTGGGACAACGCAGCAATACCATCCCACTGAAGTTAGGATGGGGCAAACTGGAATGCCGCCACACTTCAAAGTGCTGTGGCAATCCTGAAACTGACAATCAGCACTTGATGAGTGAATTATGAGTCCCAGCCAGCCAGATCACCATTGGCAATGACCGCAACAACTTCTGGCATGTGCCAGGCCGTTGCCATAGCAATTGCAACATGGTTTGCATTCTGCAGCTGCAGCCAAGTTTGAGGACAAGAGCTCCCACCCCCAATACTGTAGTCACCTCTATCGAGATGAGTAAAGAAGGGACAATTCCACACCAGAGCAGCAGCCCACTGGGCAGCCTGTTTAAGGCTACTGAGACAAAACATGGGCTTCTCAACAAAAACTGCCTTATCAAAGGTATGCTTGGAAGCCAGCCACATATTTTCGCTTATAATTCATTCCCTTCTACTCACCTTTGTCATCCTGGATGCCACAAGATTCTGTCCCACTGGCCTGAAACTGCTCCCCTAACTGCACATTGCCGAGTTTGAGGACAACTGCTACCACCTCCAATACTGCAGTCACCTCTGATGGGGAAAAACCAATGGTTTGCATGGCGTCCTATATAAAAAAAATATCAGAGAGGTGTGTCAACCATTGGGAATTCCTTCATTTTTACTTTCCTTTATATCCAAACAAAGAATTAATGTGTGTCAAAACTCAACCATATTTTCAAGGCAGGGGCTATTTCTAGACAAGCAGATTTCATCCCCAAGTGTGGTCTGGGTATCAGTGACATACTGTCACTGTGGTCCAACCCCCCTGTTGGAATGTGGTGCTGAGATGACACTGAACACTGGGCTTCAGTGAGATATTCCAGGTATTCAGGCTTTTGATGATATTTTGGGGGGTATTGTTCCCCTAAGAGTGCCAGTATCTGCCTCTTGGTAATGCATGTGATTCTGGGGACTTGGAGAATGAGTTTGTGTTCTTATACGGGACTGCCTTTTTGCTTATTATAGAACAGTACAATTTCTATCTTGGCTGTTACATAGCATAGCCCCATACCTGAACGGATCTGAAATTGCCTGCATCATCCACACCTTGCAGATTTGGAGCTTTCCTTTTGTTGAGGTAGCCATAGAAGCTGCAATCTCGTTCCAGCTTTAGCTGCCCTTTGGAGAGGAGAAATTGTGTTTATAGCTATTATAGATTTCACCTTCCTGCTCACCCCTTTTGTCCTCCGTGTCAGATACTCTGGGAATCAAGAGTGCTCTATTCTGACGCTGTGACATATTTTCCACCTGCAGATTGAAGCCACTCTGACTCAGAAGAAAATCACTCAGTTGTAGTCTCTAATGAAGGGGAGCTAAATTGAAGCCCTCCAGATGTTCTTGAACTACAAGTCCTTGTTAGCAGATAATTCAGCGGCGTCGGCGTTCTGACAAGCTTTCTGTGTTGCCTCTGTGCTCTGTTTTTCTTCCTCTCCCCCTTCTCCTGTTTGGAGCTGTTCTTCAGCACCATCTGTCGCAGTTAGAAAGAATTTCACGCCGACAGCCAGTCACCGAAGGGGTTTTATTGCTTCAATCAATATATACAAGTCTCACTCCAGCTCTCCGTCAAATGTAAATAAACAGTGGCTATTCTGCTACTTTTATACACTTTGATCAAGGTCATCTTGGCTCAAATGACACATCTAACTCCTGACTTTTTGTTGCCCAAGCCAGGACAATCTCTTACGTTGCAATGCTTTATGATGCTGTCACCAGCCTTGAAGGAGTCTGGTGACTAAATACTAAGATACTAGGTTTAACAGCTAGTTACCTCTCCTGCTTCCTGTGTGGAACTATTTTACAATTCACATCTATGCATTTTCTTTTATACTGGCCTTAACAGTCCTATCATCCCATGCCAGCCTTGGTTATTGTTAAGAACATAAGAAAAGCCCTGCTGAATCAACCACAGTCTATCCAGTCCAGCATCCTGTTTCACACAGTGGCCTACCAATTGTTTGTGGGCATCTTAAGCAGAAGACACCTGTTCTCAACTACTTACAAATGACTGACGCATCCTGCCTGCCTCTCTAGGTTGGAGGTGGTACCTAGGCATCAATTATAATAGCCATTGATACATCTGACCACATTAATTTGTCTAACCCTTTCTTAAAGCTATTTGGGCTAGCTGCTGACACTGCCTCTTCTGGCAGTAAATTCCATTGCTGAACTACCAGCATGAACAATGCCAAGAAATGATGGGTCTTGTAGTTCAAGAACATCTGAGTGGTCACCATTGCACAATCTTGCTCTAAAGTGACCAGATTCTTTGGCACACCCTTCCACCTCCCAAAACAAATTGGCACTGGTTGAAGCTAACACTTCAGCAACATCTGGAGGGTCACATTTTAACCTCACCTTCTGTAATCCCCAAAATTACATATTTTAGGAGGTAGATTTTTTTTCCATTTTGCTATATTATGTGTTTTGAAAAAGAATATTTACAGTGGGCTCTGTAGGATTTAATCTAAAGATAGTGGGACTAGAACATTTTTACAGGTACAGCATGAAAGTACCCACAGTTAAAGGCAGACCATCTGCTTTGTTCAATTCTCAACATGTTCTTCAAAGAAGGCAATGTCAAACCTCTTCCATAAATGCTTCCAAAAATGGTGTGCAGCTGTTTTGATAGTGTCAACAGAAGTCAAATTTTGTTCTAGCCATCTTTACCTCTTGATTTACTATGGTTTAATTAACTAATTGTCCTCACTTTGACTCACTTTAGACAAGGGCTGTGGGCACACCTTCACTTTAAACCTTCTCCAGTCCACCTTCAGATCTGCCTATTCACTCCTTTTCATTTATATCTATTTCATTTGTGGACTTTCCACAGGCAGATCTGAAGATGTACTGAAGAAGATTTAAAGTGAAGGTGTGACCATGGTCAAAGGCCTTTGAAGAAATTAGTAGATTAGCAGGATTGCTCCTTCTGAGTTCTACCCTCTACAAACACTCACCCCATTGTAATATCCCTGGCAACTGGCAATCAGCTGATCCTTTCTGTTTTTCTATGATTTCCTCTTCCTTGGGCGATATCCCTAGGCAGTATCTACACAGCACTTTTATGGAATTGAGAATACACCATAAGGGGGAAGATTCTTCTCTTCCTTGGTGTATTCAGTGCACAGGATCAATGCAGTAAGAGTCTTCCCTTCCCGCAAAGCCCCCCTCCTGAGCAAAACTTCTCTGGTTGCAATCTGAGTGGCCAGGACACACCGCAAGCATAGCACTCCTTTTAATTTGCAGGAAGAACAGTGCTAGACTTGTACTGTCCTTCTCCCCCTTCCAGGTGACTCTTTCCCAATCTTATGCTATATAACTTGTATAAACCCCACGAATCAAAGACATACGGAGCAGCTGGTCAGATCCCCCAAACAGAAGTTGATAGAAGATGTGAAAATTCCGCTCCCCCTCAACATGATGAACCACTCGAGATTTTTCTAGCAGGTCTGCAAATAAACAGGAGAGTTAAAAAGACAAAAAAAGCCAAGAGCAAGGATGCTGCTGCTATGTATAACAGGGAAAACTTTGATCCTATTAAAATGTTGAGGTTCCACTCCATGTTTTTCACCAACTCCAATACATGGATATACAGAAACGATCAAGTTGTTATGTAGGGCTTCATTGCTCTTTATTCATCGGATTAGAATGGCCAAGAAGCCACACAATATTATGGACAGCACCATTTAAAACTATTTGCCTAATACTAAAATTATTGAAAATAAAAGCAGGAACTGCCCATGAAAGGCTGCAATGTGTTGATTGTCATAATGTCTTTGGCCTCTTTCCCTTGTTCCAAATCCATTTCTGACAAGAATGGAATTTAGCTGCATCAAACACAGCACAGATCCTGTCTGTCTTCAACCACTCAATTTCCCTGGCTGTTCCTGAATGAAAACATGTTCTATGTGACTTTGAATCTTATAGGCATCAAGGTGGGATTTTCAAAATTCTGCAGTGTGCCTTTTAATATGAATTGCAGGAGATGAACAACTTGTGATCTTTTAGATCAGTGGTTCTCAACCTGGGGGTCGGGACCCCTTTGGGGGTCGAACTACCCATTCAGACGGGTCGCGATGAGTCTCCCACCGCCCTTCCCTCCCACCTCCCAGCTGCTCCGCCCCCATGGTTGGGGGTCTCCACGACATGAGGAACTCCATTAAGGGGTCGCAGCATTAGGAAGGTTGAGAACCACTCCTTTAGATGTTGTGGGACTAAAGGCCTCAAACATCTGGAAGTTCTTTATAACTGATGCTACTTTCTTCCTGAAAGTCTTCCTTTCACTTGCAAGGATGCAGTGCTTCACTAAGAACTCACAAAATATATTTTCTTTGCAAATGGGAACTAGGGTGCATATTTCCAACAACAGGGGTCAGGGCAGAACTACCTACTAATTGGCTTGAAAAGCAGTAGGAGATCAATTCTGAATTCTTATGGAGCCCCAGAGCAGATGCTGAAATCAAATATTTGAAAAGGAACAGTTTTCTGTTCCTTTCCACTCCAGCTGTACACTTGTTCATGCTCAGGCTCTTTTCCTTTCCAGCTGCTCAAAACAAACACCTGGGAGCCTAGTGCATTTCTTTGCAAATTGTTCTCCCTCCCTGTCTTTTTCCAGATGTTCAATAATAACCTAAATCTGTCACCAAATATCTTGTTCACTCCAAATATTATTCCTCTTTGAACATTATGATGAAACCAAACTGAATGCCCTTATTTTGTTATCTAAGTTTTTCCACATTCTCAGGGACTGGATGAGTCCAGCTAGAACAGTCCAGCTGTCCCAGAACAAGATCTTCTACACTTGGACAGCCTATTCTTCTGTGCCAAAGTTTGCAGAAACTTCACAGTCTGCTTTGAGGAGTTTAACAGCTAGGGGGACTCATTTCAGTAGGAGTTTGGTGTAGCATCCAAATGAGTTTCCCTGCTAAACCAGGGTGGGGGGGAGGCATGCACTTCTGGTTTAGGTGATCATTTTGGGAGTGGGGCCTCTTCTGTTCTGCTCCAGAGTGTGGAACAAGAGGCCCAGAAGAGATTTAGGCCTTTCACTATACAACTATATCAGCCAGCATGGTAAGCTCTCATTCCTTTCTTCCTTCTGCATTAAAATGCCACGGTGAGGGTAGGAATTGCAGTCCAAAAGGGGCATGTTTTGACCATAGTAAAGCATGTATGTTTTTCTCTGCTTGATAAATTTATATCTCATAAAAAGCCACTAACAACTATCATAGGGACTCACCAGTCAGCAAAGGGAAATCCCAAGGTTTTGTAGAATGGCAGCATTTCTTTAAAACATGGCCCACCAAGCGCTCATGGGGCCCCTTCAGCACTACATCTATGGCAGTGTTTCCAGAGCTGGGGAGCCTCATCAAGCACCAGGTAAGTTGAAAACAAGCCAGAGGAGTGAAGATAATGCAACATTTCCCAAGCTATTTTTACTCTGAATTAAGAGACTTATAGGCAGGTAGTAATAAACCCATGGTGTAACTATGATATTGGCAAAACACCTACATATTTAACTCATCTGGAACCAGCATTGAAACATTAAAACTTGAACAAAATGCTTGACACAATTTTACACTTGCTGTAAAATTTTACACTTGGACCAACACGTGTGCTAGAAGCCTCCTTTCAGCAGAGTGGTGCAGTCTCAGGAAGGACCCAATTCCTGCTAGTATGCTCGCTCCACACCACAAGTTGCATAGACTGGACCAGGAGGTCGAAACTGGGGAGCTAGTCTGGTTTATTAACATAATAGGGAGTGGTATACCAGACTAAAGAGGTGTGTGTGGTCCGATATAACATGGGACCCATTTTACCAGCACAACAAGGCATGTTGCTGCAATATGTCCCCTGGTCTTAGAGCTCTTGAAGCCTTCCTAAGCTGGCTGCAAAATTGGCATGAGCTCACAGGTCTACTTGGTTCACTCTGGCCGCATCCCCACGACGTCGTTATCTCAAATTCAAAATGTTTTGAGT
>MTQE01002208.1:8109032-8165128 GCA_014337955.1 Aspidoscelis marmoratus | reverse complement strand
AAAAAAAAAAAACTCCAGAAAGCAGCCATTGTAATGAATCAAGAATAATCAACCATTTTTCCAAGAATGGCCTGCTGAAACTCAGGACAATATTATTGACTTTTGTGAGTGACTTGAAGCACAAATCTGTTATGAGAAACTCTTGAAGCAGGGAGTTTTGTGGTTACACACATTTGGCTCTTCTAGAGGATGCTATAGAAATTCAAGGAATAAGTCAAACTGTAAGTTCAGTGTCCCTTCCTGTATAGATCTTGAAAAGTCCTTGTTGAATGCTAACAGCAAAATACTAGCTGTAGGATATCCCTTCTCTAGGCAATTGGATAGCCAGTACTCACAATTGCTGATGACACCACCCAAAGGATCGCCCTTGAAGTCAAACTCAATATCCATGTATTTCCCCTATTAAAAAAGGAGGAAGAGATGAGATGAGCATCAAGGAAATGAAGTACAATCAAATACCTATAATCCCAGGAGACTATGATGAGAACCAGCACCAGTGAGAGAACCAGGAGTGATACTTGGATGGGGAAGGTCCCACATGACAAGCGAACAAGCATATCTCAACAGAAGGTGCCAGGCTTTTACATACAGTGAATCAAAACACAGTTAGGCTGAAGCAGGGAACAAACATCATGCTTAACATTACTTTAAAATTCCAGGTCATGATTGCTATATTTTAATAGATGTGCAAAAAAAATGGAATGTGAACAGACATTGCCTGCACTACAAGCTATATTTATTGAAGCACCTTCTGCCCTGACATGGATCTCATGTAACAACCCAATTTAGATTCCCCCATCAAATTTGTTTTGTTATGGTACGTCCTATTAAGTACCCATAAAGGAATTATAAGATGTGACTTCTACCTGGAATTCCTAGCTAGTACAAACAGCTAGGTGTGTTGCCCAGAGCTATTATGCAATACAATAGCCCTGTGGCTCTGGCAGGAAGCTTTGCCTATAACATTGGAGGTTATTCACTCTTCATCTAAATTCCTACAGTAAAATATATTTGTCCATTCCACTTTTCTGCAGCCAAGTGTCTTCCATCATTCTACGATTTCATTCTCCAAGTACTATATCTCAGTCTTGGCTGTCCTTTCTTTAATAATCATTTAACAAGACTGTGAAAACTGAATTTGGCACTCAGGAGATCTCAGGTTCCAGCAAGGTTTTATGAGTTTATGGCCAAGTTCCATGAAAGTGAAGCAAAATAAAACCAGTTAGGGAAGGCTTTGACTTCATTTGCCTCAATTATACAGGATTTTGGGTCAAATAATTTAAACGTACACCAAGTGCATCAGGTAGAATTTCAGGTCCATACAGGTCTGACAGGATTAAAAACAAAACAAGAGAATAGCAGAAGTCCTTGAACTATTCACAAAATGGCAGCAGCAGGCAAGACAGAAATTCTGCTCTTGCACTTCATATGTGTTCGCATTGCAGGTGCAGCTTCTTTGGGGCTTCTGAAAACTTTCACCACTGCTGAGGGCATCCAAATAGCCCTATTGACTTTATTGTCCTTAGATCTGTTCCAGTTGCTACATCTCTGGTTCAGGCATCCTGCTTTTCACCTCAGAACTTTATTATAGTTTATCTATTCATGGTCCACTTATATTTTGCTTTTTACTCTGAAGACCTCAAAGCAGCACTTATTATTTTCTTTTCTCCCATTTTACCCTCACAACAACCCTATTGGGAGGCAACAACAAGTCTCCTGGCTCCTGACACTTTACCCACTTCCTAAGAGATTCTGCTCTAGCACAAATTAACTCAAGGCTGTTCCTCAACAAATACTTACAAATCGAGAGGAGTTATCATTGCGGATCGTCTTGGCATTCCCAAAGGCTGCAAGAAGGAGAGAGAGGACTATAAAACATTTGCACATTTTTACAAGAAACATTTGGCTCCCTCAGCCTAACTTCAGTGAGGCAGTACGGGTTCTTTATACGGGCCACACACTTGGAGTGATATCTCCAGAGACACTGAACAGAGCTGTTCTAATATTTTTATCATCATTAAGTTCTTGTATCTATTTTCCCCACTTTCTTATACCATGATAGTCAAGGTGGATGCTGCACAGGGAATGCCCTTCTAGAAAATGCAGGAATATTTTCATTTCTGAATCCACCTGACCCCCAACGCACCCCACATTCCCTAAAAATAGCACAGCAGAAATAGGTACCTTCAAGGACAGGGTTTGACTGAAGTAATTGTTCCTTCACACGATTCACTTGTTTCCCTTTCCCACATACAGCTGCCACATACGACATCACCAGTTTGCTGGCCTCTAATGATGGAGAAAGTGTATGAGAACAACATTGGGTACATATTTGTTAGAGATATGGTGAGCTGGTGGGCATAACTCATACCACCTGTGTGTTTCCATACTATTGTTGCAGGTTCATCCTTCCACTAGTGAGTAAATTGCCTCTTTTAGCAAATGCTAAATTGCAGGGATACGGTTTCTTATCTGCTTTTGTTTGTTTGTTTTTTAAATTGTCCACCCACCATTTCAGAGATAAAAGAGCTAAATAATAGCTTATACAGTCTCTAAACAATCTTGCTTCCCTAGGATGGTATGAAGGACAGAGAGGCCAAGGAAAAATCATTTTTTGAACTACAGTTCCTATGATTCTTCAGATTTTGAAGACTAATGTATCATTAGTATTGAAGTAAGTGTTAACGGCTCTCTGCTTTTGTATGCAGAATTCAGGGTGGATGCAGAACTTTTCATCCCTTTGCTGAAAGATTTTCCTAGGAGCTACATATGAGCAAACTGTGAGGAGAATAGCTGGGAGCAGCCAATCTGTATGCATTCTTGTTGATAAGAGGATCTTAGAGGGTTAAGAATGGGCTGTGGGATGTGGTGAAGACAACACATCAAAACAGAAGACGCTTCAGCCTTGATGATTAATCCTCATCAGTAGAGGGGAAGAATTATGCAATTGTCCCCGCAGCCAAACATTGTATAGCATTGGCCTGAATTTTGGCTACATTTGTCTTTGGTATGGGTGTCCTAAAACTGCAACATTGTACCACATAATCATCCTTTTTCATACATGAAAATACTAAATACATCCACCCTTTCAAGTGGTTGGGGTACAAAGTTAACCTACCCACACTGAAAAGGATTAAAACCAGTAATCTCTACTATGTAAATTTACCTCATCAGTGAAAAAGAGGACAAAGCTTTTGCACCTGTAACTGTTGTGGCAAACCCCCACTCCATAGCCCCATTATATCCCCCCTAAAAGACACTAAAAATTATTGCTGAGAAAATCCAGTGCTGGTCATGGGTTTTCCAGCAATATCATATTTACTTAAGTTATGGACAGAAAATCCATCACTGCTCCATCCACTGTGCTTGCCATGCATGGCATGCACAGTGGTAGAAACATACACTTCCAGGTATTCAGCATTAGTAAAAGTGAAAGACAGTGCTGGGAACAACACGGTCTATCTAGCAACTGATCATTGCAGAGGGACGATATTCTGCATTATCACTTGCTAGCAATATATCCAATTGCTGTCTGAGGGTGGCTTAAAAGGTACAAGAGTCTTTAGCTCTTTTTTACCTTGTTCACCTTTAATACTTTGCTTACATCAAATTAAGAAGTCCAGTGGAATTGTTTCAAGTGGCAATCCGAGGCACCTATGGTGATGGCAGAAAATTGCACCCTGCAGAACACCCCCCTCGGGTGATAGCTATGCCCTCAAGCGATGCAACACTCTCACCACAAGGCACCTATTGCGCCATATGTGAAGACTTTTTTTTTGGGGGGGGGACTTTTGGCTTCACTCACCTGTTTTACCAGCCCCGCTCTCACCAGTAATTAGAACACACTGATCTTTGTCCTGCTCTCTCAGTGAGCGGTAGGCATCATCAGCTATGGCATAGCTGTGGAAACAAATTGGGGAAGGATCAGGGCAATTGGTTGATCAGTGCTCCCTCCCTTCCTCCCTCAAAGGCTCACTCACATATGGGGTTTTACCGCAAAGAAATTGCAGTTCTTATACTCCTCCACCGTAGCCTCTGAATAAATCGGCAGTGGCTGATACGGGTTTACAGATATTACCACATTCCCAATATATGTCTGTGGAGGGAGGAGTGTAATAATTACTAGCAAGAAAATGGCTGTTAAATGCTAGCAAAAAAAGATGTTTTTGCATATAGAGCCTTTACTGTATTGTCCTACAAAGCCAGATCTGTCTCTTGATTGTAGCTCTTTCCTGCTGATCCTGCAAAGTACACCATTGTGTCTTTGGTAGCTTTTCTTCTGTTGGAAATACCTAAAATGGTTGATGTCTGGCCAATGTTGGACAAGGCAGTCCTGCATTAAATCTACTTCTCTTCCACGTCACAAAATCCTAGCATCATGATGATATGGTCACATGGTTCCAACTGAATAAATATTAACAGAAAAGATGATAAAAAAACCCTTAGACTGCCTTCACATCCTTTTTTTTTTTTAAGCGGATCAAATCCAGATTAGAGGTGATAGTATGCAGATGGTGGTGTTTCTCTCCAATCTGTAATTCACACTGAAGGCCAGTAAATGCACATTGGAAGTGCATTTTCTGGCCTTTAATGTGGATCAAGGCATTACTATGGGGATCCTATCACCTCTAAGTTGCTTTTGAGCCATTTTGTTGTACTGTGAGTGGATACAATCAAAGAGATTGCCTTTTAGAAGTTGCCAGCTATAAGCCAAAGACTGAATTTCTAGCCATATATTAATCTAACTGCACCTTCTTGTATGATCCACACTGTGCCACACCTCCTTCCAAGCCTACAGTTTCCCATGACACTAACACGGAAAACCTTCACTTAGCTTAGTTATTGCCTCTCTTACATAGATCTCCTTATGATGAAAACGTTTCTCCAGGTTCTTCATCAATGTATCTTCAGTTAGGGGATCCAGTAGCACCATGTCTCCCACCCCAACGGTGTCAAGCATAGCCATGGCTTCCATGGCTTCAGAGTTGATGCGAATTCCAGGCACCAATGACAATCAACAAGCCAGCTAAGGTTCCTGCCACAAAAACACAAGTTTTCTTGCATCAAAATAATCTTAACACATAGCCGAAATAACAAAATAATATTCAAAACACAGACCTAAACAGATTATTTTAATATAAAAAACAATAACACATATTTAGACAAGTGAAGATGTACACTTTTCTCTGGTCTTTGGCTGAGGGAACAGCATCCCCTCCTGGTGCAGACATGGTCATTGTTTTAATGAACTTATTTTACCTATTTCTATGCTGATTTTATTGTGACCCATCCTGAGATGTAGGCCAGGATCGAAATATAAACAAATAAATTGAGCAAAAGGTTTCATAGACTCAGACATAACTAACCATCACCTGTTAGGGACCAAATGGGGAGTATCTCCAAGTCTCAAGTGCCTCTCCATGAAGTCCCAAAGTACTTCTTTTGAAGAGAGCAGGATTACAGACTCTGAATGTATCTCCATGCACAGAGGGGGGACATTCTTGCAACCTGGGGTGTTCCTCCCCTATCGGGGTCAAGAAAGTGAAGCAAGTCATGCCACTTGCCCCAATCCACACTTTCAACCAGTTTTTGTTTAATTGGTATAAAGAGGGAGGGGGACAGGGCAAGCTGAACATTATCTCAGATCTCCTCTTCCTCCCAAGCTTCCCATATTTTCTTTCAGGCTAGGGCAAAGCCAGAAAGCTTTAAGCTTCATGGAGGAGGAAGTTTAAGGTCCCCATGGGCTTGTTGCATGATTGTTGTGAATGCTGAGCCTCCTAAAAGTTTTGGGGAAAGTGACTCCAGATGGGGTGTGGAACAGCAAGAATGAAAATTGCTTCTACATACTCTTTTACTGACAAGGGCTGTGGGTTTAATCCAGCTTCAGTCCACCTTCAGAGAGAGAGAACACATCAGCAAGGAGATCAATAATTTTTTTTCCACATTATCTACCCCAAGGGTGAATTTTCTGAGTTATTTATCACTGAAAGACGTTTGTAATTTTGATGATGTATTCTCTAACTCTGAAAGTGGGCTGAAGCTGGATTAAACATTAAGTATGACCATAGCCAAGGTGTTTCTTTTCAGAACAGGTTATTCACCCGCAGATCCTTCCTTTGGCACATTGACTGAAGGTACAAAGTCCCCTTCTCTCTCTTTGCAAATCTGGTGTGGAAAGGCAGGTTAGCTGCCTTGTGTGAGCATCCTTTTGGCTATATTTATGTTCTATAGTAAAGCCAATATTTACAGAAGGCACAGCAGTCCTTATCAAGTGTTTAGGTTACCTTCTGTTCAGTGAAAACAGAGGGGCAAAACACTCTTAAGCTCAGCTCAGTTCATGGACAATACAAAAGTAGTTTGCCATGGCCTCCTTCTGGGGACATTCCAGGATTGAACCTGGAACCATCTGCATGCCAAGGAAATGCTCTACCACTGAACTACTGTCACTTCTTCCCACACACAAGCACATGATAAAGCATTGATTTTCTAAACATAAAATTAAATAACAGTCTATAGGTCAGATTGAACAACTAACCCAGTTAGTAAATCCATTCTGTCAGCTACAGTTCTCATATGTGTTAACATAGGCACTTCACAGAGTTGCCAATGAAGGTGTATCATAGACATTCCCAGTAGAAATAGCTTTAATGACTGGAAGGGCTCATAGGTGTTGTGCTTGCTGCCCTACATACCCTTTCCTGTGAGTGAATTCTACAAAATAAACACCCCATTCACACATCTTTTGGTTGACTGCACAAATGTTCTACCAAATCCCAACATTGCAATTTTTACACTACTGGGATTTTTTGAGATTATTTTGAAGGATGGCCCACGTTCCTCACAAGACTTGTGCAAATTCACACCACCTTAACAGGATCTTTGCATAGCATGATGCAGTTGCTATGTGGACTTCTCAGAGGGTGGGGGGGGTATAGTCCTTGTGGGAACAATGTCCACATTTGTGAGACCTTCATGAAAAATGTAGTCAGTCCAAAGGGAGCTACATGGAATTATATAGAATAAACTTATGAGTGTGTTCTATGAAACTTCCACCATGTCGAGAAATAGGAAATACAGGGACAATGGAAAATCCAGCTTTGATAATGGTTTTTCCATCGTGCCAGATTGCTTACCTTGTCTGTTATTTCCTCACATGATCACTGCTCTTGCAAAAGTACTCATAGGCAGGAAGCACATGAAAAGCAAGGGGAAGTGGACAGCTGCTTCCTCCATCCAGGTACTTTTGCAAAAGCGGCAATCCCATGGGGAAATACCAGACAAGGTAAGAGTCCAGGAGTGCCTAATGCTGTTTGGCAGGGGAAGCAAGAAGCAATTGCAGGATCTAAACAAGATCCCACAATTTCCTCTCACTGTCCACAGGTACTGTTATTATCATGCCTTTATTGAACTTTTTCAGTTCCCTATCCCAGGAGTCTCCTGGGATTGCCACGGTATGTGTGGCAATCCCAACACAGCTCCAGGAAAATTCCGGTTGTTAACTTGTGTCTGGAGGCACCTTACATTTACTCCACTTCTGATAGAAAAAGCAGAGGCAGGCATGCTTGCTAAACCACTTGATACTTGTAATTGTCACTTGAGATTATTTGCCAAACCCCAAAATTGAGTCTCTTACTAGGATCACCAGAAAAAATGTTTTTGTCTACGTATTTGTTTAGCATGCAAACATTTTCTTAAATAATTGGTCTTTTGTTGCCTTCATTGGCTTGTAATTCTAATAGGCTGCAATAAAACAAAAAACACTGAGGTGTTTCAGGGATGGCTTAGAGCAGTGGTTCTCACCCTGGGGGTCGGGACCCCTTTGGGGGTCGAACTACCCTCCTGCTGCCCTTCCCTCCCACCTCCCAACTGCTCTGCCCCTGTGGTTGGGGGTCCCCACAACATGAGGAACTCCATTAAGGGGTCGCGGCATTAGGAAGGTTGAGAACTGCTGGCTTAGAGAAAGTGTGCAGGTAGGATTGTTCACAGGCCATTTGCCCCTCCCTCCATGAACGTTCTAGGCTAGACAAGTGATGAGGATACCAGGATCACATATTGCCAACTCCAAGGCAAATTTATGCTTTTGGTTGTGTGTGTGCGTGCATGCACGCTACATGTGAAAGCAGCCTACTGGAATCTTGCAAACATATTTTTGAACGAAGAAAGAAAATGACAAGTTATTTTGCTGCTGTGTTTTCTGACTAACTGAAGCTGGATTAAAACATAGGTGTGAATGCACCCAGTGACATCTTTTCTTTTCTCCCCCCCCCCCAAAAAAAAATTGGACTTGAACCAGTTTGGTCTTGTGGCTATGGAGCCAGACTCTTATCTGGAAGTATGGGGTTTGATTTCCCATTCCTCCATGAAGTCATCTGTGTGACCTTGGGCTAGCCACAGCTCTCTTCTGAGCTCTCACAGCCCCACTTTCCTCACAGGGTGTCTGTTGCGGGGAGAAGAACAGAAAACCATATTGAGTCCCCTTAAATGGATGAGAAAAACAGGTTAGAAAAGCCAGCTCTTCTTCTTCTAATCTTTCACCAAAATAAAAGGCATCCCATTTTACCTATGTTATGACTAAGGTGATATAAAAAAGGTGGCATCTGGCCCTCTGTTCTTAATCATTCATTTCTTTCATCCCATCCTCTCAAGCAAACTTTTCTTGGATTTGGCTTTCTTTCAAGGGCCTTTCTGTACAAACCTGTACATGCTCCAAAACAGTGGGTCCAGAGAAGCCTGCAGATTTGGAACAGGGAAAGACACAGTCTGTAACAGACTGTCTGCATGACAGTGTTGCTCCATACCAGGCCCCACCCTAGCCTTGAAGCTCATGTAAGCTTTGGGGCTGGGCTCTGAAGAGCTAGGAGCAAAGGTTCTCAGAGGCACTTGGGGAGCCATTTTGGTTGTGCGCTTTGATGCACCACTGAAATGGGTCTCCCGGAGACTGGGATTACCTTGACACCAAGGTCTATTGGCAGACCAGTGGCCCTGGTCCAGAACATAGAGGCACCAGGCATGTTCTGCCCCCATGTTCTGGACCAGGGCCGCTGATCTGCCAGTAGACCTTGGTGTCAAGGTAGTCCCAGTAAGGCAAAGAGCTGGGTGTGCCAAACTGCCAAATATAAGACTGCAAAAGACAACTTCTGGAGGGGACACTTCAAGTTGTGCCAAGAAATTGACCAACATGCACATGGTATTTGTATTAATGGGTAGGAGTGAGTTAGCACTTGGCATTCTTTCAGATGCTGCCTTGTCCCTACCCTGAAGGGAAGAAGCAACAATGGGAAACACATGTAAGGAAGGCCAAAAGGTTGTCAGCTCAGAAATGCTTTGTGAAGGGCTGGTGGCCTCCCCCTCCTGCAGTGTCATTGATTTCCAAGCCAAATGACAGCTGCTGGCTACCCAACTTCCTGCTCTGAGTCACTGAAGCCTGCAGACCTGGAATGTTTCTTCTCCATGGTGTTAACCCCTTACATTGCTAATTCTGAGGTCTGCTAAATAAAAGCACATAACACTGTGACTACCTATGGTAAACAATGCACTCCTTGCTTTGCAGTAAAACCAGCATTTTTGTTGGTGAGAAAAGCGGGGTGGAAAAGCCAACTCTTCTTCTTCCTCCAACTTCTTTTTCTCTAATCTGAGCTAAACACCTGCCGGCTGCTGGCCACATAAAGGAAGTGTTACTAGCCAGCACAATCCAAGATTTAAGACTTTTTCATTTAACGCAGCTTCTGCGCTGTCTGGCCATTCATAACTCAGTGGCACTAGCCATTGACTCTTGTGCTTTTTCTTACCCACCCATTAATTTGTATTTAAGTTAGGATGGAATTCTACAAATGACATGAAAAGATGCAGCATCCAGTCAGTTGTTTGATTCCCTTCTATACATAAAATCCTTTCCAACTATAAAACGCTTAATGAACACACTAACAGGAACTTCTCAATTAATGGAGCTGAGGAAGCTCTATCAGGCTGCCTTGCAGGCACCAACTAATGCTTTTCTAAGACAGACAGGACTTGAGTTTATTCAGCAGTGCCAGGAAGAAGACTCGTTGCCGAATTCCCGCTCTCAGTTTCACTCTCTGCCAATAGTCTGATTAGCAGAAATGAAAGACAGACACAGGGAGGAAGGGTTTTTGTGTCACTCAAAGATGTCTATGCCCCTGGCAAAGGAAAATACAATACATCAAGTTATATAAAAGAAGGGAGTAAACAGGCTGTGATCAGACACAGCAAAAAAAACCCCTCTTATCGGAGGTGCCTCCAAAGTGGCTTAAAGAAAGCTTTGAGGTGAGATTGTTCACACACCAGCCTGTCCCTCTCCTGAACATTCTGTGCTACAAAAGAATTAGAAGTGGATTAGAAAAAAACTGGGGACCTGAGGGCCACATACTGTCTTTCTGTGGTGCCTCTGAAGCACCTCTTTTGTTATGTCTGAACAGAGCCTCAAGCAGGATGAAGTTTGTAGCTAGACATAAATAATTTATGAGCACATAAATTTGGGAGATAAAAGGAGATAAGGGACCTAAGCCCAGAAATCACATAGTGGTCAACTTCTGGAGCCACTGGCACTGGCATGAAGGAACAGCACGGCTAGAGCAGCCATTTCCTGTTGTCAAAGTCACTGCTTAAGAAACACCTGCATTCTGTGAACAAAGGCAGGAAATGGGAAAGAGACTGTTTCACTGGTACCATAAGCTGCCTGAGGAAATTCTGTGCCACGTGTTTACTTACAAATTTTAGGATTTAAAATAAAAAACAAGTTAGAGTGCCTTGGCAGAAAGGCAGTATCTAAACACAGAATGGAGGTCTATAAATACAGGCTGGATCGTTACCTCTTGGGTATAATTCAACAGATAACATGTGCAAGGGGTTGAACTAGATGGCCTTCATAGTACTTTGCTACTATTATTACATTCTCTGACTAAATGACAATAACAAAAGTGAGTTAATTCTCAACCAATTTAGTCATGTCCCTATCAAACTTATAGTTCAGCTTTTTAAAAAATAAAAAAATAAAAAATTCTGTGTGTGTGTTGAAAGCAGTAGTTCTTCTTTATTTGCTTAGGGTTAATTTAATAGAAAATATTGGGAATTTTAAATTGAAATTCCCTAGGGGAAAGGAGGAGAGAATAAAGCTTGTTCTTAGTGCCACCCAAAGCCATATCAATTATTGTTACAGAAGTGCAAAACACTGTTTTGAAAGATTTATGAACCACGGCCCTCTCACATAGCAGCTGACGGAAGTCCAAGCAAGCCCCAGATAAAGTCAGATTTTATGATCAAGCCATCAATTGCTCTTCACATCTGTGGGAGAGGAGTACAGCAAGAGGATATCACTGAACTTTCTTTAGATCCCACATTGCCTGGAGGTAGCCTCAGAGCTGCAAAAAAAGAGCCAGAACTACTCTGACCAGAATCACCAGTTTCACCCATGACCACACCTTAACAAAACTATGGAAAGTGGGACTCTTCTGCACTGTCACAAATATACAAACTTCGGATACCAAGACATTATATGGTTATGCAGTTTAAATATATAAAACATGCAGATATTAAAACTGTGAATAATAAGGGGATGCCTTTATTTCCATATTGAATTCATTAAAAGTGCTTAAAAGTCATTGCATAACTATTAAAATGTATTCCTCAGAGTTAAACTTTGAAAGAACATGCTAAAAAGTTTATAAGTGCTGAATGTTTATTTTTTAATTTTAATATATATAAAAGGAAACAAGGTTGTGTTAGCAGAGGAAGATCAAAGCAGGGAACAGAGTTAATAAGGTGCTAGGAAGGGATTATATTTTAATCAATTGCTTGATGAGTTTTGGCAGAAGAAGATCACTCTTAGCCTTCTTGCATGTTTTACTCAATATGAATTATTTTGGGAAAAAAGGACAGTTTTCTTTGGAATTCGTATTATATTTAAATAAAACGTGTAGTATAGTGGCATCACTCATTGGCAAGACCCACATCAGACCTTAAGTTTGCCATGGGACCATCCTGGAGACACATTTTACTGGCCAATTGTGCAGGTGCAGATTCCTCTTAGGACACATGATATGCACAATCCTATGCCCTGAGAGAACTCTGTGAACACTTCCCACTCATTAGAGCACTATAATGGTAACCCCCTGAGGGATACGTCTGACAGAATGCCCCAGTGGCTTACCTGAGTTGCAGCATAAGACCACTTCTGTGGTCACTTCTTGTGCTCTCTAAAGAAAACACTGGGTAGAAACACTGGACTGGGGGCAAAGATTCACTGTTCTCCTCACCCTGAACAGTGAGAGGCATGGAACAATTACACCATGACTTTCAATGAGCAAAGATCACTCAAAGAGCAATCTGTTTTATGGTACAGGTTCTGCCCTCAAGTGGAACACCCTAACCTACCTTACATGGTTGCTGTGAATTAAACCAAAGGTGTACAAAATAAAATTTTGCTACCTTCAGCTCTCCAGGAGAGAGATCTGGTATAAATGTTTAAATAAAAGCAATAACTCCAGAGGGAACAATTGCCAAGAATGGATGGCAGTTAGTAGTGCTTTACCTTAGTTTATTCTTAAGCATCCTTTTAAGTCTATTGGTTATGCCCTGACATATCTTCCAAAAACTTTCCTTCAATAATTTGCCCCACTTCCCAGCTATTCATATTGCTAGATAGTCATCATTATACATACTAGATCTTGCCTATCCTTAAGTACCTTTCTGTTAATAAAAAACAATTAGTGGTTGTGGGTCTGTCAGCAGCAAAACCTATATTAGGAAAGTTAAATTATTTCTTCATTTACGGTATCAAAGTAAGTGCAGGGGCCCTTTTTGCACTTACCTGATTGGTATGGTATAACAATACCATGCCAGTCAGGTAAAGATTCAGTGCTGCTGCAATGACCATCAGAACTTCAAGTGGTAGTAAAGCACCGTACCAGGCAAGCAGCACTAGAAGTATGAATGGCAGGGCAAAGCAGATCACCACTGCAACATTTGCGGCAACATGCACCATGACAATCTAGGCACTGCACATGACCACACAGCCACAGTCGGGCTGCCACAATCACTTGCTCCACTTTACCCAGAAGAGGGTGCAGATGCTGTTGTCTACGAGGCAGCTAGCCTCTCTCCCAGGCCAGGGAGGGGTTAGCTCATTCCAGGATGATGGCAGCAGAGTGGGGACACAATTCCTTGGTGAGCAGATCACTGCTCACTAAAGGGTTCTTGTTTTACTTGGATATTGTAGCTTTCAGACTGAGAACTGGTAGGAGGGAAGAATACCTAGATAGAGGGCTTAGTTATCTAAAATAACTTTTGTGTCACCCTTCCAGCGGACCACAGAGTGTTCCAGGTCTCCCTTGAAAAACCACAGCAGGAGATCATTGCTGTATTTTTTCCAAGAAAACTGCATGAGTGTGTCGATGTAGTCAGCAGAATTCAAGCTTGTTTGAAAGGCGCTGTCACTTTCTAATGAAACATGGACAATTCTATTCTGATTCCTTTTACTCAGGCATGAATTTCAGTGAGTTCAGTGAAACTTACTTCAAGTTTCTAATGTTACTTATTTCCAGTTAATTTTTATTTATTTTTGATCCTACAATATACTAAAACTTCAGGGTTCATTATCACCCCTTTTCCCCAGTTATCGTATAATAGTCCATTTTTCACAACTGGTGATTTCCTCCGTTTTGCCAGGATCTTATCTTGTTGTTCTAGTGTCTTCCAATTCAGCCGTTCCTTGAAAAGAAGAAGAGTCAATCGAAACCCGCTGTGTTAATCCTTCTTCTTGTAGAAATTCTATGTAGGGTCTCCAGTCTCTTAAATATTTTTCTGTTGTTCTTTCTTTTAAGAGATTTGTCAGTTTGTCCATCTCAGCAAATTCGGACAGTTTAACTAACCAATTATCTACTGAAACTTATTTCTAATGTTGTAATGTTACACAAGTCACTTCTCTGATTATACGTCAACGATCCATTTGTATAAAATAACAGAGTATGTAATAAAATATCATTCATTGCTAAGATCAGACCACCACTTATTTAGAACACACATATACCCTACCTTTTTACTGTTACAAACAGCCTTCACCTTTGATTTATAAGGCTACCCATGGACTCTGCACCACCATCATAAAATCTCAATATTCTTATCAGTTGTGCTTTAATAAAGTTAATACCTCACCTGAGAAAATTTTATTTCTTAATATGCTTGGACTGGTTCAGAATGCAGTTACAGTTATGAACATGGGATAAGATTGTCTGTATGCATTTTGTAACAAGCTCTCAAGTGTGTCTACAAGATGAAATACAACATAGCTCTCAAAGTTAAACATACTGTGGGAAATGAAGGATACAAATCCAACATAAGCCATATGATCGCCATTTCAGAATATATATGTACAAACATTCATTTCCCAAGTAGTTAAGTAAGTTTACTTGGCATTTCATTCTCTAAGGACACAGGCAAATATTGGTAGAAAAGCAAGAAGGATAACACATAAAGCTCCATCACACTAAAAACAATGATTCATCCAGTTCAGTGTTGACTGTTTAGGTAGCCTACAACTTCCATCATTTTTTTTTGTACACACTCACCCACACACACACACCCAAATAATTAGCAAATACAGTATTTATTCAATTATTCAAATATCATGAACATGACAATATATCTAACCACAGGTTACCTTGCATGATGGAAGGAAGACATTAACTCTTCTTACCAACTTAAGTATGCTTGCTCCAAATGTTAAGAAATCATCTTTGGTTCTACCAAAAAATCTCTCCTTTTTGTTTTTTCCTTTGTCAATTTTTCTCTTAAAGCTAGAATTCAGACTCAAAGTGAAAAATTATTGCTTGCCTTCCATGTAAGTTCTCTAGTAGCCACCACTAAAACAGTTATCAGTTCCTATATGCACAAGCTTTTTCTTTGGTTTGATGCCAATAATAAAGTTAACAGAGGTTGTGTCCACATAGTGCACGGCATCTCCTTGGCCCTTATCCTTAACATCTGGGTCACAGGAGTCTTCCTATATTAGCAGAAAGGTTTCTCATTCTCCCTAACTCTAGCAAGTCCCATTTCAGATCAATAACAGATCACAAAAATGAGGGTCACAGATTGCCCTTCCGGCTATCTTCAGGATGGCAATGAGACATGGGCAAGATCCTCACAGGGAAGGTGTGGTTGTTTTAAGCATTATGGCTTCATCCTTCCACCATAAAAATAGTGCTATGCTTGCAGGCCTCCACTGCCCTGCCTGTCAAGTTCAAAGCCAGTGATTCCCCACCTTTGATCATGATAGGTGGAGGCAGGGGCTACCCCCACCCTACCATCAGAATCAAAGCAAGGGAATCCCCTGGCCATTTGCTACCATTTTAAGGCAGTCAAAACCTGCTGCCAGAGGCATCCAACCCCACTTTTTTGTAATGACAGGACCAACTTTTCCTGTCTATAAGTTAAGGAACCCTTTAATCAAATCACATCACACATTTGCTGTTTCTTTCCAGATTGTGAAGATTTAGTTCTTCAGCCAGCCAGCCAGCCTTCCTTCCCCCACCCACCCAGAAGGAGATATCACTTCTCCAGTACCTGAAAGCCATCATGGAGCACTTTCATAGTACGTGAGCTTTTTGCCAGTCATTTATTCAAAATAGGAAAGGCTTGACTACAATGAAGAATATCATCTCTGGGTCCGGAAACATTTAACTTGCTCTTCTAACATGAGATGCAAGTGCAAACTGAACCAACATACTAAAAATATTAAAGCAAAACTCCAGGAGATATGGCATGATACTTATGCAACATACTTGGTTTGGAGAAATTAAACTTTATGTAGTTTAAGAGTTTACCTGTTCTTGTTTCCCCTGACTAACACCTCTTTCCTTCATTCTCTGTTTCTGCTCTGTTTTCTTTTTAAGAGAAACTTCCGTGTCCTCAGACAAAGAATTTTTCTTTGTTTCACCAATGTCCCTTCCTATACAAAGTTCTTGGCATCTGCCCAGGAAATCTCAAGGACCGGGTGGGGTGGGGGTGGGGGTAGAATAAACCTCTAATGAGCTTCCTTTCAAAATCAAAAGCAAGATGAAGTTACTTCTAGTTGAGAATTTCCTGCAGACCAAAGCTATCTCCCTAAAGGGAACAGGGCTTTTTCTGTAATAACATGGAGGTATGCCTGCCCAGAATTTTTTTTTTCAAGGATAGAAATTTCTGACTCTAATGATGAGAGAGAAATGGCATTAGGTAAGGTGTACATGGAGCCAGGAGAAAAGCAGAGTAGCTTAAATTGTAAGGACTGAGCTGATGAATAAGGTACAGTACATTGTGTGGAGGAAATTGCCAAGGTAGGTTAGTACTTACCCCTGAAGCAGAAAAGGTCCCCTTGTAGCTCTGCAGTCATGGACCCTGGAGAGAATCTAAGCGAACCAGGAGGCAACCCCTGCTGCCCAGTTGGAGCTGTCCATGGTTTGTCAACTCTGATAGTCCAGGCTCTCACACAGCAGTTCTGCCACACCTACTTCCTCCCTGCACAGCCTGCCACTAATGATTGCCTCCTCCTCTCAAAGCGCAGCGCTGCAAAGTCAGCAGGGTTAATCATTACATCCTAGCAAAGTGCTCATCTGTATGATGGATGGATAGATGGATAAATAAGTGGATGGGATGTACAGAAGGAGAACTTGCATATTGCAAGGATTTCATGGAGTATAATATGCCTGCATCTGCGTAGCGCACACTCAGCCTTCCAAGACCTCTGATAAAAAAGCTGAAAGGGACAAGTCAAAATTCTGCCTCCTTTGATTGAATTTTCAGGGACCTAGGGGAACAGATTTCCATCTGAACTGATTTTCCTATTCATACAAAATGTAACATTGTTTTACAAGCCTAATCAAATTTGAGGAATAGGAATGAGTGCAATCTGTGCCACTTTGTGCCCAACTCAAATTATATAGGTAAGTAAATATGCAGCTATGTACTTAATCAGTTATATAGTTTGGGACTGGAAAAAGATTAGCAAAAATGTCTTACATGTATTTTATAAGTTTGAACGGAACTGGAAAATGCATGTATTGCACACTTCTGAATTGGTTATTGTTAAAATATTCTACGTATTCTGTAAAGAAAGTTGTGCCCCTTTGTGGATGATTCCACCTCAAACTTCACCCTACAAGGGTTGAAAAACAGGAGAAATGCAAAGCAGATGGTAATCTGAAATACAGAGTGAGGTTTCTCCAATGCTGGGGAAAATATCACTTTTGCAGTCCCCCACTGGATACATATAATTGCTAAATTGTTGCTACACACATACACATGGTTGCAAAGAATTACAGACTCTGGGTTAAAGAAGAGTTTATGCAGAACACCCAGTTCAGGTTTCCTATACTCTTAATAGCTGTGCAGAGAAGTTGTGATACATCATGCAGGCTATCACTGGGCTGCTGCTGTTTCTACAGGTGCCAGAAGACAACAAACTAATTCTGTATCTTTGCTAAGAAAAGTACGTTGATCTATCTATGCTATTGGCCAAAACATTGTTACAAGAGTGGTTGAACCTTCCATTTTCTTCTACAATCCTAGCTTGAAAAATAAACTCATTCTGTACTTCACAGACTTGCAGGAAATCCTTTGAACCTTAAAAAAAAAAGCTAAACCTTTTTCCAAAACTGTTTTTGAAAGGCTGACACATACAGCCAAAGACAGGAAAATATTTTACTGATAACATGATAGTGTGCTTATATTTGGAAACCAGTGCAAACAATATCCTTAAAAGGATGAGGTAACTTTTTACACAGCAAGAACAAAGGAGCACATAGATTTCTCTAAACAAAGAACCAGGAAATGGTGGCAAAATGCTACAGTAATCCACAGAGGAATGCATACAGCTAATTAATATTCATATAAACCATATAATTCAAGTCATAAGAATTGAACTAAAAGCAGAGAATGCAAAGTGTGGATGCAAGGAGATGAAAACAGGTGTTTCCTTCAGTATTCTTTATCGGTTATGCAAGAAACCAACCAGTTTCCAAATGTGTTATGTGATAAGGCAGTTACATTCAATTCTCTTTCAAATATTTCTGGAAGACAACTCATTTGAGGTTCAGTTTAGCCTAGGCAATGGAAACCTGTGAACTTGCAGACATCTTTGGACTACAGTTCTCATAACCCATGTTAAAGAAAAGTTTTATCTGTCAGAGGCTCTTTCTCTATTAGAGGAACTGACCTTATTTTATTATACCTTTTATCAATTGTAAAACCAGTCAGGTATTTCCATTATCGAGCCACTAAATATTTAGCTGCTAGTGGTAAAATTATAGTAAGTTTCTTATCTTTCAAATTTGCATTGCCTCTGACAAACATATGGAATAAAAGCAAATTAGGTACAGGATTGACTATTTGTTTTAGTTATAGGTGTATGGCCTTGTAGTCAGTCTGGTCACTGGTGAGGCCCATTCGCACTCTACTGCTGACACCCCAGCTTGACTGGGAGAAGCTAGCTGTCTCCTGGACACCAGTGTATGCCTCCTCTCTGAGTGCAGCATGGTGAGTGAGCATGACAGTGCAACTACAGCTGTGCAGTCACACACAGCATCCAGATATTGCTTCAGTTGTTGCCACAGTGATCCAGTCAGCCCTGCCCTGGCCATTTGCACCCAATACCAGAATGATTAAGGGTCTGGAACACCTCCCTTATGAAACCAGGCTGCAACGTCTAGGCCTCTTCAGTCTGGAGAGACGGCGTTTGAGAGGGGACCTGATTGAAGTATATAAAATTATGCACGGTATAGAAAGGGTGGATAGAGAAAATTTCTTTTCTCTGTTGCACAACACTAGACCAGGGGGCACTCTATGAAGCTGATGGGTAGGAAAATAAGGTCTGACAGGGGGAAGTATTTCTTCATCCAGAGGGTCATCGGCTTATGGAATGTGCTGCCAGAAGGGGTGATGACAGCTACCAGTCTGGATGGCTTTAAGGTAGGGTTAGATAAATTTATGGATGACAGATGTATCAATGGCTACTAGAACGAATTCCTAGGTGCATCCTTCAGGCTGGGGGGGGGAGGAACTGGGGCGCTTCTAAGGCCATCTGCTGGGACTCGAGAGCAGGAGAAGGTTTGTCCTTGTCTCTGCTTGAGATGCCCGTGAGCATTTGGTGGGCCACTGTCTGCGACAGGATGCTGGACTAGATGGGCTGTGGTCTGATCCAGCAAGGCTTCTCTTATGTTCTTATGTTGATACCTTGAGAACTGATACCCAGTATGGAGTATTTTCCAGAACAGATAGTTCCAATAATTTGGCCCCTTTACTTCTCGGCAATAGACTACTAGACCACATTCCAGACTGGGCCTCTGTTTTCTGCAGATCAGTGAAAACAAGCAAAGCCGCCCACCCAACCCCAATGGCTTCTCCACATTGGATAGCACACCAAAAATGTACTATATCCAAGACTATTAGTAAACCTATTTAAAGTAGTTCAATAACAAGAATACCCTTGGTATACTGGACCACAAAGTTCATGCAGACAGTGCACTGTGTGGCCTTGTATACTGCACCCAGTCTCTTTTGGCATCTCCATAAAGCAGGTACGCAAATTATTTGTACTTACCTAGAAGGAGTGGCTCCTATTGCTCCTGGTCCAGCATGTCCACACGTCATGCTGCCAGCACTGTCTCAGAACATCTGGCAGTCCCTTCCAGTTGCCCTGGTCGTTGTTAGCTGTAGATTAGTGAGCTTCTGGTTACAGCATTCGCACACTCTTCCAGGTGCAAATGCTGCAAGTGAGTGTGGTAGGATGGCTGTAGCTGCCCAGTTGCATGCCATGAGCTATTGCCATTCTGGTGATCTGCCTGGGCCGGGGCATCTCCACTTTGAGTGCTGGTGGCTCAGGTGGAAAGTACACACGCACCTAAAGTGCAGATGGCTCCTTTCTGTACAGGCCCTTTGTCAAAGAAGCCAAGTTGAAGGGTTTTTTTCACCTTTCTCCATCAATAGCTTTATCATTCACAGGTAGCACCACGGCGACCCCTAGTGGCCAAAGAAAACATGATAAGGGCTTGGTCACTCCTCATCTGTACAGTGTGTCTTACTGCACAATGGGACTTGAGTTCACTAGTGGGTGATCACACCCAGGAAACATAGTACTTACTCAGATTCATCCTTCCCTGTGTATACTTTCCAGTTTCCTTACCTTTTTCCTTTCCATGCTTCTCCTCTCTCTTCATTCTGCAATTGTGTGCACTTATGACAGTCAAATTTTGGCTTCTCAGGGGAGAGTAATGCCAGCCCTCTCTGTCCTCCCTCCCAAAAATTATCCTTTCCAGGGATTCTGAGCCTGGCAATTCCCTATGCTGGTGCTTATGGGCATTCAAGAGGCATGGTGACATCATCCCATGGCTTCCTCCTTGCTCAGTGTCTTGACCAGTCTCTTTCCCCTTTTTTTCTCTTTTGTAACAACTGAGATCTTTATGAGTGCATAATTCTGCACATTCTTTGGGTCTGCTAACCAGAATCCCATGAACTTGGGGGTGGAGGATAGGCCACAGATAACATTTGTCTTGGGGTTCCTCCACTGTCTTTTCAACTGCACCATCTTATTAGACGGTGGCACCGCCTGCAGCCTTTCTTCTTGCCCCATGGAAGAGAAGAGTTGGCTTTTCTACCCCATTTTTCTCATCCATTTAAGGGGACTCAAAGCGGCTGGCAAAGCTTTCTATTCTTCTCCCCACAGCAGAATACACTGTGAGGTAGGTGGGGCTGTGAGAGCTCAGGAGAGAGCTGTGACTAGCCCAAGGTCATCTCGCTGGCTTCATGGAGGAGGGCAGAATCAAACCCGGTATTTTCAGATAAGAGTCCAGCTCTTTAACCACTAGACCAAACTGGCTCAATGTAAGTATGTATAAATATGTGTAAATGGGGGAGGGGAGTAAACACAGAAAGGATGTATCCTGTTTACAGTTCTCTATATGTATGCCAGTGAGAATAATCATGATCTGCATTCCCTGCCTTTCACTTCATTCCCCCTCACATGCCCCCTAGTTTTGGTGCCTTGGTCATACTAGGGAATTTTTCTCTTGGTTTCAAACTACTGAGTGGGAATTTTAATATGGGAGCTACTGCAGCTTGATCCTCTGTGAAGCCCTGTGTGTTTTCTACATGAAGGCAAAGGCACAAGAGCAGTGGTGGTGGCTTTGTGTGGTTCAAAGGGGAGGGCAGTTAGGCACAGAAGCCCCCCAAGCAATGTCCATTGCTCTCTCCATGTGCCCTGCTGCAGGGTGAAAATGTGAGCTTCCCTGCAGGGCAAAGGGCCTGTGTGTGAAAAAAGCATCCAATGGGGTGAGTGAGCTAAGATGCACCAGGAATGAATCTATACTAAGGATCAAAACACTTGAGGGAGGCACCTTCAGGACTGTGCCAGTTTGCCCTCCCAGCCCCTCACCTTTGTATCTTTCATGCAGCCATGTAGCACCTGAGCCTTTGCAGACATGCAGGATTGCATACTTGTACAGTGAGTTGGGAGCAGGGAGGTGGACGAAGGTGGTGGCAGATAAACGTCTAAAAAGTGAAACATTAGTCAAAAGGGGAACAAAGACTCTCCCTCTGCCCACCAGGACATTTTGAGTAGAATTCCCGGTAGTCTTTTTTGTATGTTTACACCATGGAAGAGAAACAGTCCTGGGGTGATCCAAAAAACAGATAGACCAGATTTAAGGAGGATAAAAACCAGAAGGGTGTTTTTGGGTGCAATACCTGGGAATCAGCAACTGACTATCTTACATATCAGATGTGACCACACCTAAAATGTTCTAGAAAGTAGGGATAGAAAAGGGCTCATGCTTGTTGCATTTTTTTAAAGGAAGATAACTGATTAATATACAAACAATGGTTCAGCAAGTGTGCAATTATTCCAAATCACACTTGAGCAGACATCTGTGAACATGCTGGTGTCAATTTGGGGGTGATTGTATAAAGCCAGACTACTAAATTGTAACAACCCACCCCTCTATAGTTGAAATATAGCAAGCAACCCCTTGATTGCATTACCAAAGACTGTAATTATTGCATTAGTGAGGGATAAAACAGTCTTTTCTTTCAGCTGTTGAACTGTTTTACTGCTCCACCTTTAGCCAGAATTGCTTCTCTGTTGCAACATAGTCAATTGAAATTAGTGGGGAAGAAGCAGAGATGAAAAGCAGCTTGAATTTTTTAAAAAGGGAACATTTTTCTTTACATTGGTTTTCTATTAGCCTCAGCTCCATAGCTCCACTTGCTTCCAGGTAATGCAGCATAGCATGGTACAGACTGGTAGCTTTACCCACATGCCTATATTAATTAAAATACAGACAATGGATAAGTACAATCACTCCACACACTTCCGTGTTCTGGACTACTGAGGGATCCATTTCACACTCCCTGCCCACCAGCCATCACCTCTGCCCATCCCTCACTTGCCTCCCTCTGTCTTGCTTTCTCCTTTGCCACCACCATGGAGGGATGAAGAAGAAAACAGGAGGAGGCAGTGGTGGTGAAGGAGAGTATAAGCAAAGCTGGAGGTAGTGGCTCTGGCACTTGGAAGGGCACTGCTGGCCCAGCCAAACTGCCCATGGGTGTCACTCATCACCCCACTTGAGAAATACCAGGAAAGGGCCAGGAAACCAAGTCCACTTTCTTTCCACTGGCTGGTGTGCCACAGTGCCAAGGTGCCCAGCATGGAGGGGAAGAAGGGTGAGCCACCTCGGTTGCTCAGGCCTGGGATGGGTGATGACAAGGGACAGCTAGGTTGAGAGGCAAGTTGGCACTCCCTGGGCTGCTGCTGCTTTATTCATCAGTATTTAATGGTTTCCCCCTCAGCTTCTGCCACTGAGCTTGGACTGTGAGAATGGGAGTTCGCCCTGTTCTCCTTCTCCCTTCCCCCTCACATCTTCAAGTATCTTCCATGCTATGGCTTTTTTCTGCTTCTTTTCCACAACAGAGACGGAGGGGGGAGTAAATAAAAGCAAGCACAAGGTGTCAGTGTTGCATGGAGTGAAGCTCTTCCTGAAGAAGCCCATCTCCACAACTGTGCTATTTTGCCTTTGCCAAAATAAAAATAAAAAAAGGAGATAAAACAGGGAAGAATGGAAAAAGAAGTGCGAGGCAAGGAGGAGGGGGGTCAGTGGCACCATACCGCTAGAATGCTCACAATGAGACCATCCACCTGCCCACTCACAATCTGCCCCAAATAGTTCCCTTTACCAGACTGAGGCTGAGGGGAACAGCAAGCTGGTTTCACAATGAGGATTATTTTGTTGAGAGTGTGGCCAGGGCCCTTTCTGCACTTGACCTTATTCTGGAATATATCTTGGGATAGTGATCTGATGGCCACAAGCTAATGCAGACTATGACAGGCCTCAACTGGAGCCTTCCACAGTCTGCACTAGCATGCAGATAGCAGGTCCCTATTCTGGGAAATATTCCAGAATACTGTAAGGTCAAGTGAAGGAAGGATCCTGGGCACAAGTGATTTCAGTGTTCTTGTGCCCTGAAATGGATTTGTGTGCATGTGATGTGACTGGCCCCTGAAAGTTGTTTATTTTGTAATGGTATGGAATGGCTTCAAAGCACTGCAGTTCTGGCTTTGGAAGATACATTTTCTTTTAATCACTCCTTGTGCAGAAAAGATAATACAAAGGGCACCTACAGAGCTGACACCTGAGAAGCCACACAGCTGACTGGTTCCAAGACAAAGAGATAGGATAGAACAAAGTTCATCTTCCTGTGTTTTTGTGAATTGTTAAGAAATGCTTCCAGAAAAGAAGCCTGGGCACCGTTGTCTTCCCATTCCACCAAGTTGCCTGTTCAAGGCAACATCCAGACTGCTGACAAATAGACCTTTTGAGAAGCAGGAGGCCTGGGATCCATTGCAGGGGCAAGGTGTGAGCCAGGCACTCAGGTGGTGCCTCTTGATCTCCAAGTTCCTAACAGCTATGGAATGAAGGTACTACAGCTGCAAGCTTTCCAGCCAAGTGTCAGACTGGAAATTGCCTCGGAAGTTACCCCTTTTCAGTTTGATGGTCATTGTCAGCAGAAACTACCCTTCTAATCCACCTGCTTTATCTGACATCACTCTAACTCAGTGCCATCCCACTCTGAGTGATTGATCAGATCTTTGAGTTGGCCAGCTCTGAGGGCAGATTCCACACCTTCAGGTCAACCGGTTGCAGACAATTCTATTTGTTCTCCAAGCCCTGGGGTTACTTGGGGAACATTCTATTTTACCTGTGTGGATGCAGTCTAGTGTTCAGTTTCAGTAGGGTGAACCCTGGAGCAGGATGTTGGAATTTGAACTTCTGAATTACCCCAATCTGTAGTTTCTTTAAACTATAAAAATGCATCCCGAGAACAGTGAGAACATTCAGTTTATGAAAGATGTAAGCAAAATTCACAAATACAAAAAAAGTACAGAATGTAAGATTGCAATTGACTGAAACTTTGGTGAAAGGGAGCTAGAAATAAATTAATCATAGCAAGGATCAATCTGTCTGGAGAACAATGATCACCATAGGAATAACTGAAGTTACCAGAAGCCAATCAAGTGCCCACCTACTTTTGCTGTTTTTTGTGTATTTGTCTGGCTCACTGAAGTCTCAGTCACTCCAATTACTAAACCATTACCAGACATCAAGGTAAGCAGGATTGTTATGGGAAACCCAGCATAGGGGTCTTGCAATCAGCACTACGCTATGGGAATGTCTGACATTCCTTGTGTAGTGCTAAGATAATGCTAGATTTTGCCTTGCATCTAGGGGCAGCCCTAGAAGAAATAGGGCATGCAACCTAAGAGCCTTCTTGCTGACATCACCTTTTTGCACTTTGCACCTGCCCCAGGGAGGCAAAATTCTGGATGCTTTGGGCCATCACACTTCTTTAAATGATCGTTGCCTCCACTCTGGTTAGAGTTTACATGCTCGGCTCTCTTTTTTTTAAGGTGGGGTTATCAAAGCAACCCACAACATACACCTGTGTTATGTGCAGCCCCCAACACACAAGCCCATGGGAGTAAGTGGTCCTTCAGCAATCCATCCCCTAATATTAGAGTTTTTGGTGTCAGCATTCACCCCTGGGTTTGGGATTGACAGCAAAATGACAACTAGCGCTAAACATTCAGAAGTATGTTTATTTTTATATTTGATTTTTAATGTTGTACCTCACCCTGAGACCTTTGGGTATAGAGTGGGATAAGAATGCAAATAAATAAAATGTGTGCGTGCATTCTGCAACAGTTACAACTAAAAACCACCTCAAGTGCATTATAGCAGTTCGATGTGGAAGTTACTATTGTGTGCAATACTGTGGTATCCTGTTCAGAAAAAGGCCACACCTGCTGAATTAACAGTCGCTCTGACCCACTGATGACTACAGACTTAAGTGACAATGCTGACTCCAAGGGCATAAATCTACTGCCATTTCCAAGGGACTACAAGTCCATCAAGAACAATCCACCTCTCTCCTTCCTTGACTTGAAAACCTGTAACACAGAAAAACTATTGTATCTGGGTTCAGGCTCACCTCCAGACAAAGGTGAAGCACCTGAAGGAGCAGCTTCAAATGGGTACCAAAACCATGGGCAACAAGATCATTCCCAGAGAAATCCCCAGGTTTGATTCCAGGGCACCAAAGAAAAGTCCCCTGTTGCTCACACTGCCCTCATCCCTGGATATATGAATTGAAGCATGGCAGTGCCTCTGAGTACAATGCCTTCAAAACCCAGAGTGTGTAATGGTCAAGCTCACAACCTCTCTTCTAATAAAGGTCATCAGCCAGAACAATCAGAGCAGTTTCAGGACCATATTTAAGGTTGAAATTGGCCTTAAAATGGTACACAGCTCAAAAGGATGGCCTTGAGCAGAAGTGATCTGGCAGCAACCATTCCTCGCCGCCCCCTGATAACTTTGTTGAACTTCTAAATTGGTACAATATAAAAATAGACATCATTAAATGCTGTACAGCCAACACAACAACAATAATAAATCAATAAACATATTGGTGTGATAACTCAGCCAGTATGGGAACAAATGTGGAAATATTCTTTGTAATTTGATTCATGAGAGAGGATGGAAATGAAGAGTTCAAATGAAGATTTGTCTTAGCTTTGTCCAAGAGTGGAAACCATGAGTGTTTTCCCACTGTCACTAGAAGTACCCATTAATGGGTACTTAATGGGTACTTCTAGTGGCAGTGGGAAAACACCCCATTTCTCCAAAAACCAGGTTTGTTCTTTCTCAGCAGTCATCTGTGCTATTTGGATTGCAGTTAAGTCATTCAGAGTGATAGTCCAGACTCTCGTGAGCCTCTTGCGTAACCTTAGACACCAGCGAAGACTTCTTTTATTTTGGTTTTAAACAGTCTTTATTGTTAGTCATAATTTGACTGCTTCATTTTTATGCACTGTGTTTATATATGGATAGATTCTATATTTTAATGTATTTCTATTGTGAGCTGCCCAGAGAACATTTTGTTATTGGGTAGCTATGGAAATCTAGTAAATGACCACAGACCTAATTTGAAACACAAGTTTCATTTCAGCCTTTTAGCTTTGCTAGCTATTAATTGCATTTAATTCACGGCCATACTGATTTATTTAGTATTCTTTTCACAGTTTTGATCTGCAGGTGCTGAAATCCATGAAAGTTTGTTTCCACAGTATGAGGAAAATTATGTTTTTTCTTCATTCGCATCACGCAGGGACTCTTTCCTCAGATTTTCTTCCCAGTCTCAGCATCTCACTGGCACACAATTCCTTTTCTCATACCCATGTGTCTACAAAGATCTATATATTCTACGCCATTACTTTTATGCATGCAATTTCCCTCACATTCACACTTTTCCTACCCTGTTTCACACCCATACACACTATCTGGCTGGTCTCCCACCTTGCCTTCTTCTGCCTGGGTTGCTAACCTCCGCTCCCCGGACCCACCACGACCCCGCTTCTACCCCGCCCCCCGCCACACACCTCCACCTTTTCCTCAGCTGCAGCTGGAGGTTCCCCATTACTCAGGCTTCACGTGGCTCAGGGCCCAGAAATCCGCCTTCTTGAGTCTGGGGATATTAGCAGTCGGCGGCTGATCCCTACTGACCCTTCTGGGACCAGGGAGGCTGTCGCGAAGCCCAGCATCTTTTTAAGGGCCCAAATCCATAAGGAAATACCCTCGGAGAAGTTCCTATATCGCCACACGCGAAAGGGCCGCTCAGTGGAGTCGATCCAGGATGGAGTCTGTTTGATGGCATTGTATTAGGATAAAACGTAAGCAAAGGGGCGCTCGCCACGCCCCCTTGCACACGCCCCCCCATCCGTCCCCGTTTCCTTGAACTTTCGACCTAAAGCAGGAGAAAGCTGCCTCTTTTGTCGTCACGCGGCAGAGCTGGACCCCTTTTCCATTCCCCTCACCAGGCCAGAACATAAAGGGGCCGCCTGGCGCTGAAGGGCAGCACCAGGTCGCGTCTTGTCCTTCGCCTCCGCTCTTGCCCGGCCCGGCCCGGCGCTCCCATTTCCTGGTCTTTGTCGCGCCTTCTTTTCGCGCCGAAAGCGAGTCTCTCGCTCTGAAAACGAAAGCGTCCGTGGACGTGAGTGTGTGAGGACAGGAGTCTCCTCGCGGCCCGCGCCGCCCCCAGGGTTGAGAGGAGAGGAGGGCGCACCGCCCGCCCGCCCGCTTCTTTCTCCTCCGTAGCCCCTTTGTGCTTCTCCTCGCGAGTGAGGCGGCGGCATGAGCGTGGGGCCACGGCTGCTCGGCGTCCTCGAAGATCTGACCGCCCGCGACCTGCACACCTTCGCTTACCACCTGTCGTGTTTGCCTGAGGATGCACCGCGCATCCCTCGCTCGAGGCTGGAGGACCCCTCGCCGACCAAACTCGCCGACCTGATCCTGCGGTTCTACCCTGGGAAAGAGCTAGGAATCACCTCCCAGATACTCGAGAAGATGCACAGGCGCGATCTCCTCGAGTCGATCGGATGCGGCGGCGCCGTGCGAGCGCCAGATCCTCATGCCGCGGCTGGAGATGAGATCCCAAGCATGAAAGCCCCGGAAAAGCCAGGTGAGTCGGGAGGAGCCATCAGTTAAATACAGAGCACAGCCGTTTGGTTCCCTGTGATTAACAATGCCCAGGGACTCCCTGCCCGGGGAAGCCTTGAGCTAAGAAAAGGGCTTCCCCCGAAGCGCTGCGATTAGTAAAGCTTTTTCGGAGTTCCCTGGGAATTGCAAAGTATCCATTCATGCAACCTGTGTGGATTCTTAACCCATCTCATTATGAGAAAGAAGAAAGCCCTGCAGATGGCCACTTAAGCACTGGGTCGATCACCCCCTCCCCCCCCCCACTGCCCTCCTGAGCTACAAGCTGCCCGTTGGCTTTTCTTCACCCATACAAATCTGTGATGGCCACCGATGTCTAGGGAAGTCTAATCTCTTGGACATCCTCTTGAGATTTTGAATTTTTGATCAGCACCAAAGGAATAGTGATCGGTGTTCCCATAGGCTTTTGTTATTCACTTGCCAGCCCTTACTGGCTGGTGCATCTGTACATGGGTTGTTTGGGAGGGGGAGGAAAAACTCCCTTTGGGCTCCAGGCTACCTCCCACTTTTTTCTGTGCTCCTCCAGACCAGTTACTGGCTTGGAAGCCTAACCTCTAGTGCTGTGTCTAGACAGAATCTACAGCCTAGGATTATCCCAACACTTTACCCAGGATATAGAAGTATAATCCTGCAGTATGGAATCCAGGTTTTCCCACATGGTGATACTACTTACCATGTCTAGTGCTTACTCCTGGGATTCTTCCTGTTGAAAATACTCACTGCGCAAGTGCTGGGGAAATGCTTGTGTAATTCTGGATATTTTATGCTACCAGAAGCATCTTGGGATTAAGTGCCAGAACAGTAATGGCCCTGGCTTGTCCCCATGATTTGCCTTGCGGTTGGGCAGGGATGGCAAGAGTTAAACAAGACCCTGCATTTTCCTCTCACTGTCTGGAGGCAGCCTTGGATCTGCCACATGGATGCAGCGTATTTGGCCAGGACTGAAGCAAGGGGCCACTGCACTAGATTGTGTTCCTCTTCCTTGCAAAGCTTCAGTGTGGGCTTCCCAAATTTTACAGCTGTTTCCTAGCTGTGATTTTCCATCTTCCACCATCACAGTAAGTGTGGACAGGAAAATATGTGTTTGCCAAGCCATTGTGGGCAAGTTGGCCATAAAAACTAATATGGAAACCTCAGCTGACTCAGGGCATCTTGTAATTCACACGTGGGCCTTGCACAGCCATTGATTCCACAACTTTTGGCTATCCCTGGACAAGCAAACATAGCTCAAGGAACTGGACTGTGGATGGCTGCTGGGAGAGCAGCATTGTGCAGCAGGGGATAGAGGGACATGGGGTTTGGGGAAGCCCTTAAGCCCTTATTCATTGCAACCCTCTCCCTAAAAAATTAAAGGAAAGGTGCGGGATGCCCCTTGCATCCTTGAAGATACATCTCTCACAAAAACAAGCCATTTATACTCTTCCATGTCACAGCTTGCTATTATTTTGCTAAGGGATAAGCAAAGTGCTTTAAATACAGGGGAACGTGACTGACTCTTTTTTGCCCCCAGTTGAATCACTGGCACAAAAATTAACCCATGTGGTCGTGCCCCTAGACTGGTAAAGACCAAATTTATTATTGTCCTTTCTCTAATGCCTTTCTTCTCATTATGGGTGGAAGTAAGGCACCCATTTTTTATCTATTTTTTGGGAAATGGCATTTATTTCCACCCTTTCTAAAGAAAAGCTCAAGGCAGCAGACCACGTGATGTGTGTATGTCTTGGGCCAATCATTGTCTTTCATCCTAACCAACCTTCTAACATTGTTATGAAGATACAGTGAATGGGAGAATAATATTTCCTGCCTTGAGGTGTCAGGAAGAAAGTCAGGATGTGAGGCAAAAACAAACTTTAAAAAAACACTGTTATTTTCTTTCTGCCCATTTAGGTATATTTTTTGTTCATTTCTTAACCTTACAAATTACTAACTGCTTTCTAAACTCTGCAGTTCCGCCCAAGCTGATCTCTCAGGCCCAGATGATGAAGCTGGCCAAAAAAATGGGCAAGACGTGGAGAGAGATTGGGATTCAGTTCCTAGAGATCAGCAAAGAAAAACTGGAGCAGATTGAACAGGAGAATAACAACTATGTGCCAATGCAAATCTTCAACATGCTGTGTGCTTGGAAAACACGGGAGAAAGAAAGGGCCACAGCGGCCGAGCTGTACCGCATCCTCAACCAGGAAGGGGTGCCTCTTGAGTATGAAACATATGCTTTCTTGATGGAGAATGCCTGAAAAAGTATTTGATGGGTGGAACGGCAGGAGAAGAGACTTTTCTAGCATTTGTATGTACTTGATATAAAGAGCCATGGGCACCGATAGCACTGGAAAAGTAGATTAACAGGCATCCTCTCGAAAATTTTTAATAATGGGATAAAGAAAGACATAATGTGAGGCAACCCTGAAGGGTCCTCACCCTTCTAATAATTAAGGGAAGCCTTCCGGGGGTGGAGGAACTCGGAGTTCTTTGTGCCCCTGCTTCTTCCAACACTGTGATTGCTGTTACCACCAGCTTCTGCTGCTTCCTCTTGGTGCTTTTCCTAAGGTGAGAGAAGTCCTGAGGATGCTGCCCTTTCTGGCAGCTGTCCTTCTCCACTCACCCCCATCTCAAACTCACCCTGGGAAAGTAAAAAAATTGTGCAGTATAAAAAAGGTATGTATTAAGAGGATGAGTCAAAACATCTGATATGAGGTTGGCTATTTATCATCTCTACTCTGTACTGTATTGTAACGATCTTTGATCTATTCTTTCGACTTGCCTGTTGGATTTTGCTAGAGTTACTGAAGAGATTGTTTTTCACTTTGTTTGATTGACCTATTTCTACAGAAATATTTATACATCCATCTTATTTCTTCCATCAGAAATACTGTGATTTGTAATCAATTTTAGGAATTTCTAAGATTCTATAGATCTACTTGCTTTATAATCAACATTTTATATTATACATAGTGTTATTAGCTATTAAAAATCTTGGTTACATTATGTATGGATTCTTTTTTTAAGTCACCATAAAAGGTGTGTGAAGGAGAATAGGAACAGTAGTGGCAAACCACACCTGTCTGAGCAAAAGGAATGTTTCGGTCCTTTCAAGTTTTCCTCAGACCCCACAAAAGAACTACAGAAAGAGAGAGAGAGAGAGAGAGAGAGAGAGAACTATTCTGCAGCTACTAAAAAGCAGTCTGAAGATTCTCTTGCAAAATTAATGTGCATCCACTTGATGTACCAAGCCTGTTCTTTGTGTGTGTGTGGGGGGGGTGTGTGTCCCTGTCCATAGGATAGCTGTTGCTTTGAGGTAAGTGACCATATCTGACGCTTCTTCTTCTGCCACAAAAAAGGGCTACACTTATCTGCTGGAGGAAGAAGCAACACTGAGAATGTTGTTCAGAGGCAGTTCTTCTATTGGGCAAGGCCAGCAAATTGCTCAGGCCTTACCTCTGTAATCAGCTGCCCTGGGAAGAACAGAGCTCTCCGAATGCTGCAGCAGCCACAACCTTGTGCACTAGACAGGGAGAAAGTGAACAGAGGCCTTCTGTATGAGCCTCACTTAGGACCTCACAAGCTCGAGAGCCATCTCTGCAGCTGATAAGGCTGACTTTCTAACACCACTGAGAAAAAGGTCAAAAGCTGGGGGCAGGTAATGGGGAAAATTGATAGACAAACATGACAGGAAGTGACATTCTGTTTCCATGTCTCCAGCATGATTTGCTCTATCTGAATGGAGCTCTTTGGAATGCTTTCAGAGCAACTACACAATTCCAAAGAAGGTGCTGCTTCAGAACCTCTGAAAATGGATCCTGAGTTGAAGGAAATCAGAAAAGTTCTGCATGGCAAGAAACATCCTGCTTCACCTCCAGGCTTCATGTTGTGCCATTGTCCTTCTGTTGCTTGAGGCTCTACCACTCTTAGCTACATCCAAGATGTGCCTTTTCTACACAATCTTTCGCTTATCAAAAGTGAAGAATCCTTAGCCCTATAGATGCTTTGGGCTCCCAGCCCTCATATTCTGCTCCCACTGACCATGTTGGTTTGAGCTAATGAAGGGGGAGTCCGGGAGCATCTGGAAGACTAGACTTTAAATATAGGCAGTGGCATTTGGTAGCATTCTTACTTCCCCCAATATAAGCTCCTTTGGGCAGGAACATGTTTTTCCATTTATCAGGTTTTGTAAGATGCTCCCTTCAGTTATGGTGCAGCTCAAGTAAGAAACAGAAATGAAAGACAAGTGAGTACTTAGACCTAGAAGGTCTGCATAGTACCTAGCTTTGTTTGCTTTTTAAAAAAGGTTTTCTTCTATGTTAAGGATGACACAAACTTAAGCAAAGGGATTTTAATGCAACTGGAATTTAAAAAGAAACCAGAGAAAGGAAGGTTCATCCATATTAGCAAAGGAACAGAATTTTTCAACTCCTAAAGTGAAGTGTGCAGTTTGTGAATCATCACAGAAGGATCTAAGAGGTAAGATGCAGAAAGGAGGAATGGATTGGAGGGCCAGTCTCCTACAGGTCACTTCCAAGACGCTCAATTTCATCCAGGAAAAAATCCAAGTCCTCTCTGGTGACTGCTGGGTTAGTGACTATCTGACGGAAGAAGTTAACCTTGTTGCCGTGTGGTTGGTAGCTCACCATCATGGACCCTTTCTTCATCATCCGCTCCTTAATTATTGGAGCTACCTATCCCATGTGAGAGAAAAACAGTTTCAGAATTTGACTGAATCCAAGGTTTGTGTTCGCTACGTACAAAATGAGGGGCTGGGTTTTCCAAGCATACAAAACATACACACAAATATGTTCTATGTTGTTTTCTGTGTCTGGGGAGTCAGGAAAAAAATCTATCCAGTTAGGACCGTTTTGCAGAAACTTGTGTTCTGCCATATTAAGGGATTATGGTAGGTTGAGGTGCAGCTGTCCTGGTGGGAACATGACTTAAGTGGCCACTACAAATACAATTCCTAAGGATGTTTTCTAAGTACAACTGTATTGTAGCCACATGACCCAACAGCCTAACCACTGATGTGATAATGGAATGGCTCAGATGGACTGGGACTGGTTCGATGGATACAGCTGGGTTTGTCTCCTACCTGCCCAAGTGTACTCCTTAACTTGCCTCTTTTCTTCCTGGCCTCCTTTGATTGGCATTGCCTATATTTACAGATCCACAGGAGAGATCCTGTACGGTATTTTTTCAATGAATGGACTTTCCTCCCTTTCCCCCACTATATATTGTGTATCTTTGAATCTTCTGTTCAATTTTTTTTAATTTATTACTTTATATTGTTTATATTGTACTGTATTTTTATTTTTAGTTGGGGTTTTAAAATGTTTTTTCCATTTTATCCAATATGTCACATACATGATTATCAACATATACACAATCTACATATATACTGTAATTCTGATTTATAATCATTTACATAAACATAATTAGATGTTGTCCAGTCCAATCTTATCCCAAACATTTCTTATCCCTTTAGAATTTCGGCAGAGATATATAAATTCATCTTTGTTTGCGCTTATATCAACATTCCAGATTCATAATTAATCCTATATCAATTGGCTTGGTATTCTATCCCATTTATTTATAAACTGGATTTTTTCTTCTTTGATTCTTAAATTTTTAGTCAAGTCTTTTACATATTTTCTAGTAATTTTTATCTATATCTAAATCTTTTTTATTGTTGTAAATGTAAGCAGAAAAAGTAATTTAGGATACATACGAAGGATTTTTAAAATTAATTAATTATGCTGTCAAGGCCTACATTCTCTTGGGCAAAAGCTTTCATAGCACTTGTGTTGGTGGTTGTAGGGGATTGGATCCAGTGGCTATTTGTGGACAAAGAAAAGAGGAAACGACGGGGTGATTCATTTTCTTTCCACGGACCACCTCTTCTTTTCTTGGCTATCTTCTATCTTCTTGCCTCCAGCACCAAACAATGCTGGTGCCTGAAATTTCCTGACCTTGGGTGTTTTTCCACTGTCACTAAAAGTACCCATTAAGTACCCATTAATGGGTACGAAATGGCATTTTTGTACCCATTAATGTGTATTGAATGGGTACTTCTAGTGACAGTGGAAAAACACCCCATATTTTAGAATTAACTCTTTTTGGGACCAACGATGTTGAAGCATCATGACATGCATATACCCAAATATTTATAAAGTACAGACCGCAGAGACCCCAAAGTCCTTCCTTTCTTCTCTCCCTGCGGTTCTTCACACTTACCTTCCCTAGTCTCGCATAGTAGTCAGTGCAGCCCTCCTGCCCCCGTAAGCTGGGAGGCACATACCAAAAACACAGATTGATGAACTCTGGCTAGAAGAAAAAATAGCAAGACGACAAGGAAAGAGTTTGGAACCACATGTCTTCCTTCCACAGTGTGACTTTGGGATTCTGAATTATAAGTGCAAATAAACAATATTTTAAGAGCATTATGTGCACATCCTCAAAACTTTAAAATAAAGTCCTGTACCATAATGCTGAAGACTTAAAACAACTTATCAGTCACATCTGATAATAGTAGTCTAGATAGATCAGTGTTAATAACTAATCGGAATCTCACTTTTTATTCACTTATAACTCATCTTTTCTCTAAAGAGCTCAGCATGATCTATGTGTTTTTTCTTCCCATGCAGGTGGTTAGATTCGGAGGCAGTGGATGGCCCAAGATTGCCTAGTGAGCTTCATAGCTAAACAGTGATTTTCAACTTGGTCTGTGAAATCCTAGCTGGGCATTCTAACAAGCATTCTATATCAATTCTCAACCTGAGAGTGAAATGAGTATCTGAACTCCAGAGTTATCACTTTCTGCGTCCTTTCAAGTGTCTTAAGACTGAGTTCTGAACAAAGCTGTGAGGTCTGAGGCTTGTGGAGTTCTAAAGATCAGTTAGGTCTTACCTCGACTACCAGTTGAAAACCCTTTCTCTTCTTAATCTCATCAGTGAGATACCTATGAGAGAGGGGTGACAAAAAGGAATTTACCTGCTGGTGACCAAGCAAGGTGTTGCTTCTGTTCTAGTAGCCTTAAACAAAGAGGATTTGGAATGTGCCCACACTACAAACACTCACCTTGTGAAGGCAAAGGCCCTGTCCACTCTCTCCTCCAGTCCTCTGGTGCCATTTGCCTTCCACATCAACCACAGCTTGAAGCAGTCAACTTTGCGCCCACACTGGATAGTCTGGTCTCCTCGATCATAAACCATATTGTAGAATTTGTCATTTTGGAAAAGATAGGTGGCTTTGGCACAATGGCACCGCTGCAGCAGGCCCTATCAAGAAAGAGAAACCTACATGTGTTATTTAAACTCTTAATATTCCATCTATCCTTTAGAACACTCAGTAACTTTCAACAACAATTCACATATGAGAGAAACAAGATGAAGAGATTTCAGGAGGCTGTAGACCACAATCAGGGGGGAAAATGCAGAACGTGAAAACCAGAGCAAAGGCAGACTTGCTTGGGAAGGAAGTCCACACACTAAGCAGGACAACTGGCATCCCAAACCAAGGCTGTTTTCATGTTAGTGGGACCAACCATTGCTCATGCGGGGTGGGGTGGGGGGCAGCAGAATCAAAGCAAACTTGGCATCTCACCATTTGTCCCAAACTCCACTTTGATCCACCATGGATCAAACGGTGATTCAGCTAAATGACAAGTGAGGACTGGATCACCACCTTGCGCTGTCTCACCACTGACACAAGACTGGGCTGTACATGCAGGACTGCATGTGCAGGTGAATAAACGGGCAGCATGTGCAGGTGAATTCACATGCAGGTGAATAGACGGGCAAGTGCAGTGGGATTGGCAGGGAGGGGAGGCTTTTAGCAATTCAGTGACAAGCATCTGCTATTGCATACACTAATGAGAATCTCACAATAAAACATTGTCTTTATTAAATTTGCATAAATGAAAAATCTGAGTCTTGAACATAATATTAAGCATGTTCCAAATTCTAGTTTAGAAATAATTTAAACTTCCCAAAGGAAGCAAGCTGAAAGTTTTTGGGCAATACTGAATAAAGCATATGGATTAACAGGACTTAGGATTGTTGGTTTTCACAAAGAAAGTCCACTCTTGCCCCCCATCTTTAGTAGAAACTCACGAAATTATGCAGAAATAAATAAGCAAAGAAATGCAAACTATGGCTTCAACCAGACAGCACTTGCTTATTCCGTATTATTCCAGATTATCCAAATAATGCAGAATAAGTAAGTGCTGTGTGGATGCCACTTATGTGTCTTATGCAGAGAAACAAACAGAACCCACATCTTGAAGGAGATGGCAGGAAACCTTTTTTCTATTAAGGGATATATTTCCTTGGGAATAAACAATAGGATGGTGATGAACAGGGTCATTAGCCAAAAAACTAACTTTTTAAAATTAGTTCCTTCTCAGTGACCCTCCCTTTCTATTTTTCTTGTTTTCCTTCCCTTGTGAATGGCATTTCAGAGTTCACATGCTACACTCAGTTCACAGGCTACCCACTCCTTGCAAAATGTTTGGTTCCCTCTGTGTAACTTCTTTAAGTTGTAACATTCCCAGCCCCTTCATTCAGAGGAAGGCAGCCTCACTGTCCATGGGGGGAAGGGGACTGAATGCCTACAGAGCTGTCTCGGAGCAGGAAGGCAGAACACTGTAGCCCAGTCATAAGCATTTTGTGAGGGTTCCAAGCCACAGAATCTGCTCTGTGTGAGAAAGAGAAAGACAAAAGATGTTAGGCCACATTCCAGTATTACAGATCCCAGATGAATTAAGAGGCATGGGGGGAAAGCCACACAACACCATGGAAGGCAACGGCGATCATATCAGAGCATGCCATTCAGAGTAAACACAACTTCACCAGAAGGCCTCCTGTATGAACTTCACTCCATCTTTTATGGACCTTCTGCATTTCATCTACCATTCCAGTTACACCTAAAGTTTCATCAAGACAGCACATACTTAGTTTCACATTATTTGGATAATCTGGAGTAAAGCACATCCAGACACATGTTATTCCAGATTATGTATGCATGTTTTTACATATGCTTTACTATTCGATATGCTTTAATCTCATGGTAACCCGCCCTGGGACCATTCGGTGAAGGGCCAGATATAAATTTTCTAAACAAATAAGGGAATAAGTAAGTGCTGTCTGGATGAAGCTTCATTTTTAATTTACCTTCAATCTACCTTCAGAATGAACGAACACACCGGCAAGGTAACTAGCCATTTTTCCTTGCATTATCTAACACAATGGTGGATTTGATGAAGTGTTCCCTCACTCTGAGGTTAAAGGGGGACCGGATCTTGGGTGTAATTACATCCAGTAACTTACCTCCAGTCTGTGACTGCTTTTCCCACCTTAAACCCCTTTGACCTTTGCCTACTCACAGTAGAAGGGATCTTTGTTTTAGTCTGTTGAAAAACTTGGCACCAGGTTTAAAGGTAACATTGGAACATTGTTACAGTGACTAATATACCGTACATCTCAACCCCCTGCCCGAAATAGTGTTTACCTATCAATTCCATCCAGAAGATGCCGATGTTTCTGAGAGATTAGGGCACTGCCACCCCATGCTGCCTAAAGGGAGGGAGAATACCAGTCAAGTCTAAAGAATATTAATTAACTATTTGTACATTCAGGCAGAAGTCCCAGACTGAAAAAGCCTAAAAAGCTTCACATAATTCCAGCAGTATCTGGTTATATCCCACCCCATGCACACATCTGGTCCCTTTCAGGGGGGGTATGAAGAACAACACAGAAAAGACGGCCATGAATCAGAACTATTACTGCCCAATCTTTAGTGAAAATCATCTTAAGATTTTAAATTTTTTATGAAGCAGCAGAAGCTGGGCTTCTAACATCAAGTGGAATAAGTGATAAGAAGAATATACTGTACATAGCACTTTTTCATCAACATTTTTTCCTGCCTTTGTCTCATAAGGTTATTTTATTATTTCTTATTTTCACCTCTGAGATAGCAAGTAAAGAACCTGGGGACAGTATGGGCAAAGATCTTTCTCCCTCTCTTACTTTAGCCAGGTATGGGGCTGCAGGAAAAGGACATTCTGACAAAGGTCCGGGATGCTCTTCCCTGGACTGTCAGTGTAAGTGTTCCAAGAACAGAAGCCACAGGAAAGAGGAGAGGAAAACAGAGGAGAGTCTTGAATTTTTGCTTCTAGAGGTGCTGGCTGGGTTTCTGCCTTCCTCCCTCTCCCTATCTGTCCCGGGTGGCCATGATCTTCTCCCCCTGCCAAGATTACACAAGGAACCAGCAGGGCTGTGTTGCCACTGGGGGGAGTGCTAGGCATGGGCAACAGGGAGGAAGAGATTGAAAGGTGTAAAGATGTTAGAAGTCAGGTAGCATGACAGACAGGTGGGGTCCCCCAGCAAAGAATATCACTTGAAAGATCCTTTCATTTCTTTACCCCTGGGCCTCTCCAATCTTGCTAGCCCCCCTTCCCACCAGTGGCATAAACATATTTCAAATAAACAATGACACTCACATCCACATGGAGCCAGATTTTGTGCCTAGCACACACATCCGCAATGTCATGCAGGGGATCAAAAGCTCCCAGGACGGTGGTGCCACATGTAGCATTCACAAAGAAGGGAAATGCATTCTGGAAGAGAAAACCAGCAAAGGGAAGAAAGGGATCTCCTCTGACAAACCAACTCATATCCCACCTCATGCCTATCCATCCCCTCAGCAATGTTTGATAAAAGTGTGACACATCATCAGATTTAATGCTACAAGCCAGAGGTTCTTAACCTTTTTTGTTCCATGGACCCCTTTGCCAGTCAGGTGAAAACCACGGACCCTTCTCAGAATGTAGCTACAGATAGTTTTATGACACTCAACATCAGCATGTCTTTAAAAATAAAAATAAGTTGATTTTTTTTTTCAATTCAAGCTCCCAACCTGCCTGAAAGCTTTCTATAGACCTCTTGGGGATCTCTGGACTCCTGGTTAGGAACTCCATAACATAAGCAGTAGCTGAAAATTTAACATAATTGCCACAATAATCTTGCATCTCTTTTTTGCCGAACACATACATCTCTATAATATGTTTTTAAGTCCTAAGGGACCAAAGGGCGATTAAGTGCACCCAAATATTTTGGCCTATTCCTCAGTTCAAAGAAAAAGGCACTTACCTCAGATTTGGCCTGGCTGATCTGTTTCTCCAAATCTTCAGGGATCATTTTCCCCCTAAGGGATTTTTTAAAAAAATGATGAAAATGATGCAACAGATCTTATTTGTTTGTTTGCATTTTTGTCCTTCCCTGTATCTGAAGGTCTCAGGGCAAATAAAAACAGAAACAAAATCTAAAATGAACATACTAAAGACAATAACATACTAAAATAACTGTAACTGAATATGGGGAGTTGAAAAGACTTGCTGTATAAGCTACTGTAGCTTGAGCGTGCCAAAAGCAGCAGGATTGTCCAACACATTTTTTTCCTTAGGAAAAATTACTTCTGATAAAGGTGCTCTTGTTCTTTTGTGAGGAAAAAGCCTTCACATGGAACAACGGTCATATATAAACAGGATAAAGAGTTGTAGGCCTGTCTTCTCTATGAAGAACTGCAATTTACATGCAAAGAAATATCCCTTCTCCTGTGAAGAAACATTCAAAGTGATATTCAAAATGAAATAATCCACAAAAAGCTGCTTACCGATCATCTGGCCCTTTAAGCATTCATATAGGGCTGAAGTTTCTAGATCTACTCCATTCAGATCCAGTCAAAATCAGTGGGGCCTGTTTTAAATCTGAGCTAAAGCAGTTTTATTTTATGTCAAAAGGCCAATTGCAAAGTGAAACAACGTTCCCAGCATGCTATCCCAAAGAGTTTGTTACTACTCCTAAGTCCTGATTTAATGCATCAGCTTAAATGGATTGAAGTTAATTTTGGGAAGCAATAGTTGTAACTTGGTGGGTCAGTGACTTAATGGGGTGAGGAAAGAAAGGAACAAAGCTCAAAACAGTAGAATGGAACAAGGAGTAAAACCTCTGTTTCTAAGGATTCCCAGCAGAGGAATTTCTCAAAGATGCTTGTGATAGAAAAGCATCTTGCCTTAAGACAAGAAGCTGGATCAGATGATCTACTGGGAAAATCAAGAGATAAGATTAAATCGCACAACATAGTCCAAGGGAAGTTCTCACTTTTCATCAGCTGCAACAAGGTAGATATTATTTGTTCCAATGCCCAAAAAAGCTGCACTCTTCTGGATGGAGTAGTGGCACTAGAAGGAAGTCAGAAAATGAGGGGGTCAGAGATGGGGTGAATTATACTGTAGCCTTTTTTCATATAGTCTGAGCATCTGATAGTCACTTATAGTGATTTTCCTTAGTAGTTAAGAAAAAGAAAGGCATGTTACATCTGTTTTCTATAAGCAGAAATGGTTCCGTATCAATTTCCAAGCCCACTTTAAGGTACTTATGTTGATTTAACAAGCTCCTAACAGCTTAGGTCCCAACCAGCCAGTGAAACGTTCCTCCTAGAGCAGTGGTTCTCAACCTGGGGGTTGGGACCCCTTTGGGGGTTGAATTACCCTTTCAGAGGGGTCGCGACGAGTCTCCCGCCACCCTTCACTCCCACCTTCCAGCTGCTCCGCCCCTGTGGTTGGGGTCTCCACAACGTGAGGAACTCCATTAATGGGTTGCAGCATTAGGAAGGTTGAGAACCGCTGTCCTAGAGTGTGATGAACTGGCCACTAAAATGTTTACTACTGCCAAAAGAGGCCAAAGATGGGTAGGTTCGAACAGAACCTTCTTCTTTGTGGCACCTACTACAATACACCAATCCATCTGAGTGAATTCCCACTCAAGGAATAAAACTGTTTCAAAACGGTGGATCCTCTTTCACTCCCAATCATTTAAAGCGGTTTCAAAACGGTTTGGATCCTCTTTGTCCCCACTCCCAATCAGTTTCAGGGGTATTTTGAGGATTATTTGGCTCAAAAACGGAACAAACAAACAACTGATTTTTGAGGTGTTATTTTTCACTTTTAAAACACTTCTTCCTTATTGCTGTGGGAATGCAGACTGTTTCATTGTAACAATTCAGCCACTTCACACCTTATAACAATGTTTCCTTTCCCACCCTGGCAAGCCTAAAGACCAAGGAAAGAGGCAGTCATGTGCAATTCTGGTGTTTCCCTCCTTCCTTGATCTTTAAAAGGGGAAAGGGGGGAAGCTGCTGCAGGAACTGGGAGATGTGTGTAGGTGTGTAGGTGGCAGCGGCAGCAGAGAGCGCCAGCCAGCCAGGGTGCTTTTTTGGGGAGGAACCCCTGCTGGGGATGGTGGGTCTGGAGGTGGAGCGGGTGAGCGGGGCTTGAGTTGCCACTGCTGCCGTGTGCCCTGGGCAACGGGGAGAGGGGGATGGGAAAAGGCTGTGGAGGAGAAAGAATCGCTTTCCCCAATTGGTTTTTGGAAGCGTTTTAAGTGTGGGGACACAAAATTGGGGTTGAATCCAATTGCCAGATGCTCCTTTGCTTCCTTTTAACGCGTTTTACATAGTGCTGTAAATTTCCTTGTATATTGCATTTTATTCCTTGAATGGGAATTCACCCTGTGTGTGCCAATCAGACCTTACAGTAAACATGTACCTCTTCACTCAGGACTTGGAGCCTCCTTGCACTTTTCAGTGACAAGTGAAATAGCTATGTCAGTAGCTATTCAGGTCTATACTTAAACCGTTCAATGGATGAAAACAAACTACAAAGGGCAGAAAACATATATGGTCTCAATCTGATTGCTGGGAGCCAGGGTGGAATTGACAAAGCAGAAGACAGCATGTACTAGATATTCCCATTATGGGCAGCAGCCCATCTAACTGCACTAGGATTAAGAGAGACTGGCATTTGAGCAGATGAGAAATGTGAATATATGTCTTCAGTATGGGATAAGAGGGTTTTTGCACATCTGCACAGCCTCACTGCAGCTCCTTAACAACTGAGAACACATACAATTATTTTTTCTTTCTTTAACAACAATAGATTACCCACTATCCTTTGGTTCTCGTGTGTTTTCAGTTACCATACCTACCTCTTTTCAGTCACTGCCCTTGCCTAACTAGTAACAGGCTTTCATCAAAGCACCCACGTCCCTGCCACATACCCACACACCAATTCTGAAACCAGTTCTAGAAACCATTTTTAAAAACTGCCATGTGCTCACTAGTAGATAAGCATACACCAGCACCACCTACGGGACAGTCTGAGTACACCACAAGGTTTTCCTCCAACAGACAACCCTTCACCACCACCACCACCACTACACATACAAACCCTTTGCAGAACATACCTCATGTGATGTGAATGCTGCCAATTTTGGGAGTGCCCAGTTACCCTTTTGCTTGCTGTCTGGAAAGCAATGGTACCTTGCAACATTCATGGCATACATGTTAGAGATGGACCCCCCTGCAAAAAAAAAAAAAAAAAATAGAGAAAGAGCCAATATAGTTCATAATTATCTTTGTGTTTGTTTGCTTGTCTTGCACTTAGTGCCAAGGATATATATTTGCTATTCATTAGGCAACAATACCATTTTGAGAACCTTAAATTACAGCTTGTTTTTTTCATTTTATTTTTAAAACATTCCTAACCTTCATGGCTGTGATAAGGTAAAAAAGCCACAGAGTTGAACATGACTCCTGGTGATAATCAGGACAAATACATGTAGATTTTTTTTTATTTTTATTTTTACAGAAACATAGAGCTGATTTGCCATTGCTTTTTTACTGGATACCTTTGACTTCCCAGTCTAGCTTAGAACATTTATTTATTTCCAAATAGTCTCCCATCTAACCGGACATATTCCTGCTTCTGAGTTCAGAGAAGAAAATCACCAGAGGCAACCTAAATCCTAGGCCACAACTATGAAAGTATGGTCAAAGAAGGTGGATGAGAAAGGACAGAAGTCCTTTTATAGCCTCAACTATCCCAGTAGCTAACAAATATAAATGTATATAGTTTAGAATTTGCAATGAGAATTACACACCAGGGCAGAAAGTCCCATCTCCTTCTTCCCAGCCAATCAGCTCCCGCAGCTTCTTTAGTACCACTTCTTCCATCAATACAAACACAGGGGCAATCTCATAGGTATACCTAGAAACAGAGCAACAGATAGGTCAGTAAATCTTTTTTCCCCCCTCCAACTCAAGGAAACATCACGGTTAATCTGAGTCAACACCCTAACTACACTGCTGGGTTTCATTTAAAAAGCACAACACATACTGGCTGGTGTTCAGCATCTCTGTGATCATCCGTCCTGCCAGAGCATGTGGGTCAAGCCCTGAAAACAGCTGGTTAAAAAATCGTGGGTGACCTAGGAAATAGACCGAGAGAGGGTTGTTATACGACCGAGATAGAACACAGGTGTAATGAGTAGATGATGTTTCAGGTTTTATTCCACATCAACACCTTCTTGCATTAGGAATAACAAATGAACTGAAACAACACATATAGATAACTGGGCTGAGTGAATGGACCTTAGCCTCCCAATTTGTCTACTGACCTACTTTTTCCTTTTAATTACCCTAAATCTACACCTGATGAATTTTGAGTTAGGTACCCTCCCTTTCCATTCCATTGCATGGTGAGGTAGAGGGAATATTTAGTTTGATTCCAGATTTTATATTCAGTTCCACACATCAGAAGAAATTTCATGACTGATGTTCTCTAAGCTTTTTTCAGAATCCTACTTGTATCCACAGGCCCAGTAATTTGGGATAAGAGAATGTAAGAACTTAAGAAGAGCCCTGCTGGATCAGCATCGTTTTGCACAGAAGCCCATCAATTGCTTCTGGGCATCAAGCAGAAGACAAAGGCAAAAACCTTCATCTGCTCTCAACTCCCTGCAAATTGCCTTGAGAGGCATCCTGCCTGTCTCCTCAGCCTGGAGGGAGTACCTAGGGATGCCCTGGAATAAATCTGTCATATTCATATTTCTTTCCATCCAAGCTGGTAACTTGCTACAGTTCGAAGTTAGAGCACTGCTTTGTAGAATTCCTCTGAGCTGAATCGTCTTTCTGCAGACATTTTGGCATTAGGCTATATAGCTTTATCTAGCCTGGTGGTGAAACCTCTGCAGAAAAAAGATGAAGTTTGAAGAACTCCTACAATATAGTATACTTTGAATCACTGCATTTCTGAGAAGAAATGGGATACAAGAATAATTACTTTTCCTTTCAGCTGAACCTTTTGGTACATAACCCATTAATACAAAAATACATCAGTCATAATCTATATGGGAAAATGCATTAAACATCAGATCTCAAATAAGCTCAAAGGAACAACTACATTCTTTCCTAGGGCAGGATTCTCACATGTTTTCACACTGTATCTGATAATATCTCGGCAAAGCTCCAACAATTTTGCCTTTGTCTCTCCGTTGCCCTTTAAATGCAGATCCAGAATTTCCTCTAGCTCCTCAGGTTCCTTCCAATCACACACCTGCAAAAAGAAAAAGAAACAGCACAGGCAGAGTTAATATCAGCAAGAGTCTTCCAGGGTCACAAATAATTATGGAGTGCTAAATACTGCGGTCCTGTAGCATGATGGCTAAATTACTACAAAATTCTCTGACAAACACGCCACTCCAAGCAAAGCCATAATATTTCATTATTATGATATTTATTATTGATATTGTTGTTATCCTGTTATAGCTCAGCTAACATAAATATTATTTACAACAGGGTATAGGTGGGAAATGGGAAGAATAAGCAAACAGGAACAATTAGAAGTAGAGTTTGGGTATATGAGAATGCCAGGAACTGGCAAATATTGGTTCCAGGTGCTTCCAATGTGCTCCACCCAGCTGACCTTTGCTGAGACCAATTCACTTAAACATTAGTTGTGAACTATCATTCAGTATAGGATGGAATACATAATTCAGTTTATTAATTCAATTATCCATAAGAGCTTCTGAACTCATTTTTATCTAAGGTAGTTTAATTATTCAGCTCCAATGCTGTTATGTTCCCTGGCTAGGGTTTTTAAAAAAATATATTTTATTTTCTATAAGTAAGTGAACAAATACTAAACAACAATCACATACGCAAACCATACAAATAATTAAGTACAAACAAAAGAAAAGAAAAAAAACACCCTTATCTAAGGGTCCCCTTCTACTTGGTCACCTATACCCTATTTTTTTTAAAAAAATCTTAATGAACAGTCTGAATTCTTGCATGTTATCAGTTCCCTCCATTCTCAAATATTTCACTGAAAGATATTCATTCATCATGTTCCCTGGCTAGGGTACAGAGATTCACTGATGGAGACAGCAAAAGGTAATGATGGGATTGTCTCTTGCTGACTGGAAGGCACCCTTCAAAATTCTTTAAAATTTAGACATTGGCTATCCATGCCCAGAAGAAGTGGTAGACAATTCAGATAACAGAACAAGAATGACTCCTGAAAGGTTTACCTTTTCAGAAACATCCATTCCTTTTCTGACACCTTCCTCAAGCATGATCTGAAATGCTTCCTGCAGGAATTCTTCACCAGCTACTTTATCTAAGCCAGGGCATGATAATACATCCTTTTCTGCCATCATCAGCTATGTCTCCCAAAGAAATCTGTGCAGATCAAACAAAGATTACATGAAAAATGCAAAGTTCAGAGCCAATATTTCTTCACTGATATGTTTTATATCTCAGAATATGCTGTACAGTATTCCTATGATTGGGAAGGCTGAAAAAATCCATGCTTTAAATCAGAAGCACCACTTCTGTGTCTTGCTCTAGGAAAAAAAAATCTTTAGAGAAACACAAGATTCCTCCACCTCCCTAAAATATTTATTAATAAGCATCCTTAGCACTCCTTAGGCCTTTTCGCCCATTCGGCTGTAGCGCACCTAGGCTAGGACACACGGGGACACTTTCCCCATTCACATGCAGACAGGTAAGGAACGCGTCTCCATGTGTTCCTACCTGCCTACATGTGAATGGGGAAAGCGTCCCTGCATGTCCTAGCCTGAAAAGGCTGGCATGGGAGTGGGACCCCACTCCCAGGCCTGTCTACCATTGGGTCGAATTCAACCCAAGGGTGGGCAGGCCTGTTCGGTCTCTTTCCCAGGTTCCATTGGGTTCTAGGGGACCAGATCAAGTCCCCGGGCACACACACACACCCTCCTGGGCTATACCAATCAGAATGGCCGGCACACGCAGGTGCACCCGGATCACCATTTCAGGACCCAGCGAGGACAAAGTAAGTACCTCTCACGCGCGGCACAGGAGGGTGGGGCCCGGGGGGCCCTAGGGGACCCTATCTGGTTCCCTAGTACCTGCAGGAACCCAGGGAAGGACTGGACAGGCCTGGCCACCCCTGGATTCAGCCGGGCCCAATGGCAGACAGGCCTGGGGCAGGGCCTGCAACTGTCAGAAAGGAAGCGTGCGAATGCTCTCTCTCTCTGGAACAGCTTCGGGATGGCCCTGAACACCCTGGGGCCCTGATGGCCCCGAACTATTTAGTGCTCTACACCCGGGAGGGGCAGAGGCAATTCCGAATGGAACCACCCACCCAGAGGAGCGAATGCTCCATCCCAGGGCATTCTTCACGCGTTCCAACAGCCCTTGTGTGAATAGGTCTCATTGCAACACAGGAAAGTTTACCTAAATTAATTCCTTAAAATTCCAGAAATTCAAAACTTCCCACAACATACTTTCAAATGTAGCTGTCCAGCCATAAATAAAACACCTTTTTTCTTCCCCCAAGGAAAAGCAATCCCAGATTCTCAACATTGCAAATTCTCTACCCAACACCATAATCCACATTTGCTCTTGCAGTTGCTGTCTGACTGAGTATTTATTACTAGATCACCTTTCTCTTCGCAGTCTCCTCCTTTTAGGTCAGTGACCCCGTTTCCAAATAGTCAGGAATATTTTACTGTTTTCCACAGAAAAATTAATCTAGTCAAAGCATTAGCCTTCAGATGGTCAAAACAGTTTCAAAATGAATTTCTATCCAACTTGCATAGATGTTACCTTACAGGAAGTTGTCTTACAGCAAGAAATAAAACCGACTGCTATAGATACTTTCTCAGTTCTGCACAGATCTTTACTGACTTCAGGAACAAAGTACAAGGGGAGTGGCCCTGTTATATATTTACAGGTATCACTATATACATGGCAAATAAATATCTTCTCCTCTTCAAACTGTGCACCTTCGTTTATCATGAGGAAAACACTTTTCAGTTTCAGGTACTACAGATCTGTTGTGTTTGTGTGTATTTAGCCCAATAGTTTGTGATGGGCCCACCTTGAAGAAGTTTTTCAAAAAGCAACAGAAGCATTTGTAACAGTTTCCACTTCTTCCAAACTACTCTCAAAACCAAACTTGATCAGCAAGTTGTTCCCTGATCCCATATTCTTGAATTGCAAATATAACAAAATCTGTGTTTTTTACTACATTTCTAAAACTTATTATTACAGTTGTAGTTTTGCCTCCCTTCCTTTGATTTACTTCTTTATTAATAGCTTTAGCCTATAAATTCATTGGGACAGAAGTCTGTCTTTTTTTGTTTACGATGCAAAACATGTTCATGGCCTTGGGTAAGCCATAACGCACATTAAAGTAAAAAACAGTGCATAGAAATTGTAATCTGTATACAACAAAGGAATTTCCCATGGTTTTGATCCAACTCTTTCACAGAACTGTTTATGATATGTAAAATAACACCTGCATGATAATAGTAGATGCAGGTCAAAATGGTGAGGTTTGGACTCAGTGATGCCTAACAAATATATCACTAGAAGTGCCAGCTATTTAAATCTATGTGTAAACAATAAACTAAATAAAGCTGCTTTTTAAATAATCTTATTTTTTTTAGTAATGATCTTGTTAGTAACAACCCCTACCATTGATGATCAAATACTTCTTGTCTGCTCCTTCAATACTTTCCATCGATCACCACCAGCGAATGCACAGAAAAAAACTGGACTCTGCTAAGAACACACTATACAGCTGAGAGCTGTACTTTTCAGCACCCACAGTTATAACATTGAAGGATGAAGTAGGGCTCAAGTTGTTGATTGTCTTTAGGAGCTATGAAGTTGGATTTCACTCCTAATCATTTTATGGGCAAATCTGTTTGCCATCTTGAACTATCTTCATTAAGAAATTGTTTTTCTAGAAGCATTCCAATAGCCTCTTTGATCTTATTCAGCCCCCTTACTGATCTTCAGTTCAAAGGAGCAGTCAGGTTTTATTTGGTCAAGGACTGACTTATCAGATCTTCTTGCACCCTATGCTATCCAAAAACTGCACTAGCTGGATTCCAGTGCTCTTTATTCCTAAGTACTACAGGGTCAAAAAAAGAAAATTCATGCTCCTTACTTCTGGCTGACACTAAAGCGGACTCCAAAAGGAGGTGTGGAAATGGGGGACCCCAAAGCCAGCCCTGGTAACTTTTACACAACAGAGGAGGGAACTAATACAACAACTGTACTAGGAGCACTGGCAACAGTCCTATTACAACCCCAGATGCAGCCTTCACACTAACTTACACGCTTCTTCAACTCAGAAGCATTGCCATTGCCTTGACAACGCTTTTATCTTCCTAGTTTAATTGACTGCAAAGTCCCCTGTACAAAGTAACTAGTGGTTTACCTTTTCAGAACTCCTAAGAGCTTATTAAACTCACTTGAGGAGGTAAGAATCTCTCTGCTCAGACACTTGTCACCTGGGTACATTATAGCCATTTCCTGTCAATCTCAGAGCATCCAATTTTGTAACTCAATTTGCTTGCTACATTTTTGCCTTCTAGAATCTCAATTGACAGTTTAGGCCAGTGATGGCAAAGCTTTTGAGCTCGATGTGTCAAAATTCACAAGAAAACCTAGCTTAATTTGGGTGCTGTGTCACATCTAGAAATATCCATAATTTTGTGGTATTTGTAGCTCTAGTAAAAAAATTACATTTTTGATATATGTATTTTATTAAAAGCAAAAACAAATAATTATTTTCATTTGCTAAATCTTCAATTGAAAGTTGGTATTTTGTACACTTCAAGAACAAGCAAGCACTACACGCCCAGGTGCCAGGGTGACCATGTGTGTCACCCAAAAGGACTTGGGGTGTCACCTGTGACACACGTGTCATAGGTTGGCCATCACTGGTTTAGGCGTTGCTGCACTGAGACAAAAGCCACTGCTTTCTATTGTTGGCTCTGGGGGAAGCCTGCTAGGGAAAACCATGAGCCCTGATTCTCTTCAATATCTACATGCAGTCACTAGGAAAAGCCATTAGGGGCCAGTACACTGATGACAGCACACATTCTTCATTCCAACTGAGTCAGGGGAGGTAATTCAGGTGTTTGATCATGGCCTGGAGATAATGGGCCAGATGTGGACAAGTAAATTGAAACTGAATCCAGACAAAACAAAGGTGTTGTGTGCCATGAAGTCTCAAGTTCAGGGGATCTAGTTTGGCTGTTTTGCCCCAGAAAGAACATGTGTGTGATCTGGGGTTGCTTCTGGATTCATTGTTTTTGCTTGTTGCCACTGTTGAGCCAGTTAGGTCTTGTGGTTAGGGTACCGGACGCATATCTTGTAGTCACTACGTTTGATTATGCATTCCTCCATGAAGCCAGCTGGGTGCCCTTGAGCTAGCCACAATTCTTTTCTGAGCTCTCATAACCCCACCTATCTCACAGGATGTCTGTGGTGGGGAGAAGAACAGAAAGCTTTGCCAGCTGCTTTTGAGTCCCCTTAAATAGGTGGGAAAAGGAGGGTAGAAAAGCCAGATTTTCTTCTTCTTTAGCCTCAGGTGGCCATGGTAGCCAGGAATGTTTACTGTCATCTCTAACTGATTTGCAAGTTTGGGCCTTTTTTGGACAGGGACAACTTTGCCATGATAATCCATGCACTGATAACCCACAGATTAAATTACAATAAATTACTGTTGAAGATGGGCCTTTTCGGCTTTGGGGATTATATCTATGTGCTGCTGCAGACTATGACAGGTCCCAGGCAGGACAAACATGATAACATGTTTGTCATCTGAAATTTAATCTAAAATAAGGTTCAGTGCAGAAAGGGCCATGGTCTGGAAGCTGGCACTAGTGGAGTGCAGTAGCTTGACTGCTGATAGGAGTTTGTGGCCACATGCGCAACACACCTACCTTGAAAGATCTGCACAAGATACCTGTTTTCTAACAAGGTGTTGACTTTTATAAAGCCCTAAATGAATCAGGCTCCAAATATCTGAAGAAGCATCTTCCCCCGTATACATCATATTACAGGGGAAGACTCCTCTTGTAGTTCTATCACCCCAGAGGTTCAAGAGGTAGTGATATGCAAGAGGATTTTCTGTAAACTCCCTCAGGTTTTGAAATAATCTCCTAGCAGAGGTACATCAGGAACCAGAGTGTTATGGCTTTTGGCATCTGGTTAAAACTAAACTCTTCCTTTAGGGCTTTAATGTAGTCCTGATAGGGTGGGAACAATATTTTTATTTAATAATAGTTTATTATTTTGTCCATGTTTTATACTGTTTGCTTTCTTGAATGCTGTGACCCAGAAACTTCTGGCGAAGGTCAGGATATAAAGTTCTGGACATAAATATGGGTACAATCTAGTGGGACACTTCTTATGTTATTACATTCTCAAATGCCATTTCCCCACCTCAAAACCAGCAAGAAAAGGGTCTCAGACTTGCTTATCTTCAGAAAGGCAGTGGCTCCATTATATCTTCAGATGAGTCCTGGGACAGAAGTTAGTAAACCATGTTACCATCAACTGCATGATGTGCAAGTATTAGTGGGTTGTACTACAGACCTTCCAATGCTATAAAAAGAACGTGCTATTTTTTTACCAGTAAGATTTCTGTTAAAATTATATGGGCATGGCAGGACACTTTTCTTTCCTAGTGAGCCAATAACTTGTTTTCTTCTCATAGACATCTATTCTCACATACAAACACATGGAAAATTCTTACAGCAGAAAGACTGTACAGATTCAAAGTAGTACAGGAATCTTATAGCTCTTACAGTAGAATAGATTTCCCTATGCCATTAGAAGCCGTGCACTCTGATCTCACCCCAAAATATGTTTGTGATGCGTGTGTGTTTGTTTCTTGTGTTTTTACCTTAACTCTTTCTGCCCAGAAGGAAAATAAAGTGCAATCAAATGACGCTCGTACAGTTTAACATGAGACAGAGCTTCCATCTAAGCCAGAACAAGGATGAGGAGCAAGAAAAGCATTAGCAGGACGTTTTCTGAGCCTGCCGCATAAGAAGATGAAATGAAAGCAGAAATACTCCTGTACTTTCATGGGAACTACACACAGTGCCAATCGCAGCACATGTCTGAGCTCATCAGGCCTCATCCTCCAGGTTTACTTTAAGGCCAATCCTGGAAAGGAGACTGGACATCCGAGCAATCGAGTAGTACTAACAACCCCCAAAGAGATGTTTTTTCCCTGTCTGCAAAATATGCCATCTATTGAAATACACCGATGCACATTTCCTTGTCATCAATACCCAGAGTTCCCGAAATCCAAATCTTTTTACTTATTTAAACTGCTTTACAAAGCCGACAGTAAGCAAACACAGCATTATTATTTTGTCATACGCATTGACAACTAGGAATCAGTGCCAGGCCCAGCCAAATAATATTCTTTGCCATTGCTTGGCTAGCCTAGGAAGCAGGTGAGGTGAGCACATTTTATGGGTGTTTTTCCACTTAGCGCTAAAGGGTACTTTAGTGCTAAGTGGAAAAACACCCCCAAAAAACATCTGGCGTGAATCATAGTTCGGCTCCCTCTGCCCCTTCCCCTTTAATGGCCGGCGGCGCCCCTCCGGGGTTGCCCCGCACTATACACCCTCCAAATATGGCGGCGCCAGAACCCACCAAACCACCAGGAACTCACTCGGTGTACGCGCGTGCGCACCTTGGCGGAACTCTCCGAGAAGCGGAAATGGTTGTGAGCCCCGGGATGCAGAGCTTCCGCTTCCTGGTCGGAGGGGGGGGCGACGGCGACGGCGGCTGGGAGGGCTCGCTCGCCTCGACCGCGGTCGAACTGGTGGCCTCCGTGCGAGAGAGGGGCGCTCGCTGGTGCGGAGGGACGGAGCCAGAGTCAGGTGCGGGTTGGGCCTCCGCGCGGCGGGATCTCTGGAAGCGCGAGAGGGAAAAGGAGGGGAAGCGCGCTCCTGCCGCTGGTTGGCACCCTCATGGGCGCGCTCCCGCCGGCTGCTCGGCGGCGACGCTCATTGTGGGCTCTCGTCGCCGGGGCTGCGTGTGTGTTGGAAAATCAGAGGAGAGCGAGGCTGCTGCGCCCCGTGCGGACTCTCGCGTGCAGATGGGGGGGCGGGGGCAGACAGTGGTCTTTGCGCGTGTTCTCATTCGCTGGCGTGTGCGCTCATTGTGCCACCCCCGTCCCCGAGAACACCTGCTGGCACGCCTGGCCTGGCTGGTGGTGGCACCACCTTTTGTGACTTCTTGAATGCACAGAGTGCAGACGGTCATCAGCTCTGCCTCTCTCCACTTAGGAGAGAAAGAAGCTCCGAATAGGGAGGGGAAAATCTGTGCCATAAACTACTTAAGGTAATTTGAGGCCCCTTCTTTACTGTGCCTTATTGCAAACTATATCCTGGAATAAGACCTGTCATCCACGTGCAAGTGAAGACTAAGACAGGCCTGGGCAGTGTCTGCAGTAGTTTGCACTAGCAACCAAATGGCGGGGGTCTATGCTGGGATATAGTCTGAAATAAAGCACAGTACAGAAAGGGCCATAGTTAGGCATCAACCCAGGGCCATACAGAAGCTTGCTAGGCTTCATCAGCCTGGAGGATCACTCTTGCTGTCCACCTGGGCCAATATAGCACACAGGTAGGATTTGTGGCTTATGTTACCAAATTATTGCATCAGACTGGAATATTTGTATAGGAGTAAATATGGAAATTATAACTTACATTACATGTGAAAAACAGTGTAGTTGAGCGCTAAAAACCTTCATGAGTAATTGTGCTTGCTTTTCCACTTCTTTAAAAATACTCTCAAAACCAAACTTGATCAGCAAGTAGTTCCCTGATCCCATATTCTTGAATTGCAAATATAACAAAATCTGTGTTTTTTACTACATTTCTAAAACTTATTATTACACTTGAAGTTTTGCCTCCCCTCCTTTAATGCCCTTCTTTATTAATAGCTTTAGCCTATAAATTCACTGGGACAGAAGTCTGTCTTTTTTTGTTTACGATGCAAAACATGGCTTGTGTAAGCCATAATGCACATTCAAGTAAAAAAGTGCATTGAAACTATAATCTGTATACAACAAAGGAATTTCCCATGGTTTTGATCCAACTCTTTCACAGAACTGTTTGATATGTGAAATAAGCCTGCATGATAATAGTAGATGCAGGTCAAAATTGCGAGATTTGGACTCCCCTGCCATTGATGATCAAATACTTCTTGTCTGCTCCTTCAAAAGTTTCCATTGATCACGACCAGCGAATGCACAGAAAAAAACTGGACTCTGCTAAGAACACACTATACAGCTGAGAGCTGTACTTTTCAGCATCCACAGTTTATAAAAGCGAAGGATGAAGTAGGGCTCAAGCTGTTGATTGTCTTTAGGAGCTATGAAGTTGGATTTCACTCCTAATCATTTTATGGGCAAATCTGTTTGCCATTCTAAACTATCTTTATTAAGATCTTATTTTTCTAGAAGCATTCCAATAGCTTCTTTGATCTTATTCAGCCCCCTTACTGATTTTCAGTTCAAAGGAGCAGTCAGGTTTTATTTAGTCAATGACTGACTTTATAAGATCTTCTTGCATCCTATGCTATCCTTGCCATAGCATGATCCTTTCCATATCCACAATTTAAAGGCTTTGGGCTTCCTTCTCTCACTTTTTCTCAGTGTCCTGCTATCCCTGGTGTGGATTAGTATAGGAAAGACCATTGTTTTAACAAGTCTAGTGTCAGTATATTTCATACCCTTCTTCAAAGTTGTCATTCTATTCTGTCCTCAGTTTAGTCTTCTCCTTAATTCTCAAGTGCTCCTGCCTTTTTCTGTTCCGAGCCCCAAATGCCTACCACTTCAGTTTCTTCCTTGTCAGCTGTAAATTCATCAGATGCACTGATAGTTTCCCTTCTTTTAGTTGACTCCGGTATAGTTTGTGTATCACTAATTGCTGAAGTTTTGTTCTTCAGTGTGAATTCTAGTGAAATTCTGTCCCATGCTGCCAGTCCTGTGACATTCCCTGTGTTGATTAAACAGATATGAGAGAACTAAGCTTAATCTCACACTCCTATCCTGAACTGTTGTATTTCTCCAAGAAAAGTTTTTATAATATCTTTAAAATTCCTCAAATAACTAAGGGTGTTTTTCCAGCGCAGCCCTTAGATCCGGATCTAAAAAGATCTGGATCTAAGGAATGGGTACATTCCTTAATCCGGATTTGGTAGATCCAGATTAAGGGAAGTACCCAATGTGTTTCCACAGGAAGTGTAGCACCCATTAGCAAGGGTTGCTAACCCCCTGCCATGGAAACACCTTTGCACCCATGTGGGGTATCCGGATTGAAACACAAGAGGTCTGCCTGTCACCCTAGGTGTTTTGGGGGACAGGGGGTGCAATCTTCGGAGGTTAGCAAAGGCTCCGAAGACATATGAATTAGCTCTTTGTGAGCAGGGATGAGTCAACCTCTTTCTATGCCTGAAGGTAACAGTCCGCTTTGTTCTCCCTTTGTTCTCCGAGAAGGCAATTTCAAAGTAACTTCAAAATGGCTTCGAAATGATTTCGAAGCCTAGGTTTTGGGGCTCCCCCCATGGGTGCCCCCTCCCCCTAGCCTCCTGTAGACCCCATTGCTAAACTAATGTGGAACAGGCTCCCTTTAATCCGGATTTTCTGGCTGAAGACCCCATTGTAGACCCCATTAATAGGGTCTACAGAAAATCCAGATTAAAGGCTGAGATGTACCCATATGATCCGGATTTCCCCAGTGGCGGTGGAAACAAATGTGTCCCAAATGGGTGCCGTGGTGGAAATGGGGTCATTAGGCTCACATCCAATTGGGTACTTAATGGGTGCAAAAATGGGTACTTTCTGCCAGTGGAAAAACACCCTAAGTGTTCTCGCACTAGCATTTTAAATGTGTTTTGAATTGCAGCATAACGTGCAATCAAAGACTTCCAGTTTTCTCCATTATTTGTTTTCTGTTAAGGATCTGTTGGTGCGTTGCCCTATCTTTTCTAAAATCAGCCTGTTCATTTTGCCTTGTATGGATCTGTTTTTGTAATACCTTTAGCAAGACTTTGCACATGGATCAATTTATATCAAATGTAGAATCTTTTCAAAAGTTTGTTCACAATTTCAGATTGATCTCAAATGTACATTTGTGCTTTGCATGGTGCTCTTAAAGACTGAAAACTTTTATGGAGTTTGGACAATGGAGTTTTGTTTCAGTGGCAGCAAATGGAAAAATGTATTCATATATTTTCTTTCACAATTTCTCAGCTAATGGTTATAAAAATTATTTAAATTTAAAAAATGAAATCTTATCCAAAAGCAATTTTTTTAACATACCCTGACAGGGGAATTAATAGACAACTATGTGACGATTTGCAAAAGAAAAAAATTAAACAAAAATCCCTCTCCAAATAACAGGATCTGTTGATAAACTGTTTCAATAGATTTGGCCTTGAGGCCTAAGCATGGGATTTCCATTTCCACAGGACATCTAACAGTATGCGTATCTGACAATTTTTTGGTACAAATAGCCAGATCTCATCAAGGAGAAGTAAGGAGGACAAAAGTTAAATTAATAAATGGTTCATTTTTCATTATGCTGGTAAAGTAATGTAGTATTTCCACATGGTTAGCATATCTATCAAATTACCAAATCCACAATATTTATGGTATTTTATATGTAACACATACCTTGTCCTCCATAAGTAAACTAATCTAGTGCCTGTTAAATCCGTACCTAATGCGTAGCCAATTTGCCTCATTGAAGGGGACTTCTAGGTCCAAAGGGGACTTCTAGGTCCAAGAAGAAACCAATGTGGCTCACAAATGCA
>MTQE01002208.1:8079116-8106914 GCA_014337955.1 Aspidoscelis marmoratus | reverse complement strand
GGCCTGATCCAGCAAGGCTTCTCTTATGTTCTTATGTTCTTATGTATGAAAGTTTTTTATCTATTTATACCATATTTTTAAAATTACTGTGTCGTTATATCACTACTGTTAATTCTATTTCTCTGTGTATAGTGCGTTCAGTGTTGCTAAAATATTACAAGTATTTTAGATTCTTTATCATACCTTAGCCTTAGTGTTTCATCAGCCAACACATTTTGTCGAATTTAAGAGTTACACTTCAATTTCCGCAAATTTAAAATATTATTTCCCTTCTTATTATTTGACACTGCAAATTTATTCTGTTTCATTGTCTGAATGCACTGAAATTACTTCTTTTAGTGTCTCACTCCAAATCGCATACATGCAGACAATTCACAGCAGGAATGACTGGGGCCATCCACATGCTGAGAGCTGGAACAGCCCATTCCTGCCCAGCCACTCAAGCAATATGGACAGCAGGCCTTCCTGTAGTTGTTCTGGTGGGACATTCTGGCATCAGATGTCTCACTCAGCCATTGCCACCATTGGGGGAGGTGATATCCTGTCTGGTACATGAGGGTGGGGCGTGACATGGCAGGACAGCTTGTGGGCAGCTTTGAAGCTGTCCACAGTAAGTAAGGCTGGGGAACATCTCTGGCCACCTTGTGGACAACTGAGGCAGATCACAGTATGTATGTCGCATTCCTGCTATTTGCTTGCAACAGTCCCCATTGAAAGTGCAGAGAAGCCATGGGGCTCAGTTGGTTCCATATGTTGCCATAGATAACTGAGAAAATTTGATGTCATTTACCAAAGTGCCTCCCTATAAATCTCTTAACATTAGAGACAAATCCAGATTTTTGTTATAAGGTAGTATAAAGCTAGAGATAATGTGATATGTAGTCTGTTTAAGGGCTGCAAGTAGTGCCATGTGGTTTGGACCTTCACTGTATGAGTCTGAACAGTTGCTTGATTGTTGTATGTGTGCTTTCTTTTTTATAGGCTTTGTTTTTTTGAAAAAAAATAATTCAGTAGCTCCTCATTATTCATCAAGGCTAAATTTCTAAAAACAAACAAACTTATAAACTTCAAAATTGCAAATATTAAATAATTGTGCTTGTGAGAAAATGGGGCTTAGGAGGACTTGGTCCTGAAAACATTGTACAAAAAGATGAGTTAAAATATGCAGGTTTCTTCCTAATGTGTCCCAAGGCCATAAGAGCTACTGCTGGACAGATGCAACTAATGAAGACATATCTTAAACTCTCTCCATTATGTGTCAGTATATATCTGTATATGAGTCATAGATTACAGAATTCTATATTGGTTGATTTATTTTATTTTTATAGTCACTTTAGTATGTCAGTAATCATTTCAACTGTTTCTTTTTATGGTTCTGCTTTATTCTACTGTTTTATTCTTAACACCAGCCTGAAACGATGATGAAGGGCAGTATAGAAATCTGATAAGTAAAATACCAAAGCCTTATACAGTGTTGCATCAGCCCTATGTAAAAATTGCAAATATTGAAATTGCATTGACAGACAAATGTACTAATAAACTAGATCAGTGGTTCTCAACCTTCCTAATGCTGTGACCCCTTAATGGAGTTCCTCATGTTGTGGGGACCCCCAACCACAGGGGCGGAGCAGCTGGGAGGTGGGAGGGAAGGGCGGCGGAAGACTCGTCGTGACCCCTCTGAAAAGGTAATTCGACCCCCCAAAGGGGTCCCGACCCCCAGGTTGAGAACCACTGAACTAGAGTGACTTAAGCATGTAACAAAAAATGCAAAATTTGCTATGCTTAAAGCTGTTTGTGAGTGGGAGTTGAGGTGCAGCAGTTCAGAGTTCTTGAAAGAAATGACAAGAACCTAAATATTGTCAGCCTAATCCTCTAATTTGATCATGATACGGGACGCTAAGTGGGAGTAGACTGGTAAGGTTTTATCAAGTTTCTAAATTAGCACTAATTTACTCAAACAATACACTGTTTCATACTACTTTTCCTTTTGCTAAGATAAAGACAGCGGCTTTCTAGATAATGATAAAAGAACCATGCAAATGCTGCCTTCCAGTATTGTATTAGGTTTCCCTTTTGGTCTTCTCAGTGTAGTCATCTGTTACCAGTTAAATAAGGTATGTACATCCATAGACGTGCAGTCTACATTGAAATGAATGATGAACAGGCTATGAACACATCTTAACAGGTATGAATGGCACAAGTGATGCAATAGAGATCCATGCAAATTTGACTTGAGAAATTATTTCTTAAATTTAGGGAGGTTTCCTTTCACCTTTTCACCTTCTGATACCAGCTCAACTTTGAGGTTTTGTTTTTATAGCATTTATGGAGGTACAGTAGATGACAAGTAGACATTCTTAATCTGTGGATATGTCCCCCTTCTAAAAACAACACTTAAAACTTCAACATATCACAAGAACTGTTTATTTCATTTTTCTAATACATTTTCCAAAGTTAAATTTTGGAATTCTCTACCACAAGATACAGTGTTGGTTAGCAGCTTACGTGGTTTCAAAAATGTTTTGGACCAATTCATGGAAGTCAGGACCAACCATATCCATTAGCCCTGGTGGCAGTAGGAGGTGGTCTGTCTCCAAAGGCTGGCTGCTGGAAGACTGCAAGCAGAGCAAGTTGTGTGCTCATATCTTGCTGGCATGCTTCCTTGTACAACTGGCTGGCCACTGCGAGAATAAACTGCTGGACTGAATGGGCTATGGATCTGATCTAGTGGGGGTACTTCTTTATTCTTGTTTTTGAAGATGTTATTTTGGCTCAGTGAGGGGAGTCATCCGTTTATTTTGGTTTCCCCTTCAGAAATTACTGTGAGCCCTGATCAACATATGGGTTTTTCTCTCCAGTCCTAAATAAATAGGTAGGTCAAATTAATCTTTCTTCTGACTTAACCCACAGGTTGAAAATAGGAGGAGACTGAACAATATTGAGGCAGCTGAGCTAGGAGGACCTCAGCATCCTTTCTTCAGAGAGAATACCATCCTGAAAGGAGATTTAGGTTTGAGGTGACTCATCTACAAGAGCAGAACAGTTGCAGCTTTCCTCAGCTTTTAAGAAGGCTGGGAAAACTTGCTGCACGCTATTCTGGGCACTCCGACTCCAGAAAGATGTCAACAAAGTGGAAGGTATTGGACGGAACCAACGCAGAAACGATTTACTGAAAAATCTTTGTAGTCGTAAAATTCTTTCCTGGGCAAGAGAGAGAGAAAGCATTAAGGACTTGGCGTAAATCTACGTGTTGAGGACTGTCAGACTAACGCGATGGCTCAGGTAACAGGTCCCGGTTCTCCCATCCTGTCCAACAGGAATTCAGGTGGCTGTGTGGCCCTCAATGATAATCCGTTCTGCTTCTCCTAAACAGTTCAGCTCTCCATGGTCTGCTGCAGTGACCAGCATTCCTCAACCTGGAGGGCTAAGGCTCTCCCTGGTTAAGGGATTTGGACAGCTGGGCTATCCTAGTCCTGTGCTCGCCCTGATTATTGGATTGTGGAACAAACAGTTTAAAAACAGAAACTATTGCATTGTTTACAAACTTTACAAACTGACTTCAGCAAAGGCAGAAATATCAGCTTGGGTGTTTTTTTTCCTCTTCTTTTTTTTTCTTCTGAACTTTAGTCATACCTCATTTGGAATAGAAGTTTAATAGGATCATCATGGAGAAGTTGCTAAGATACTTCTGTTCCACTGCTGAAGCTGCTTGGATAATTCTTTTGCAGTATTCAAAGTCTAATAGGAAATTGGTATGGTAGGATGGTGAGAGAGGACAAAATACAGCCCTGTTGATAGCCCTGGTGCTAGTTATAGGCCATCCCAAGACATCCCAAAAAGGACGGTTCAGATTAGTTCCCTGGTTTGTTATGCATTGGGTAAGAAAATCAGTGTTCAGGGAACCTGCTTGCCCTGGTCACTCATTCAAATCATATAAAAATCCACCCCATCCTCCAAGGTGTGGACATTTTTTAAAGTAAGAGATAAATATTTGTAAAAGTCTGAACACACAATTTATGCAGGTAAGCACAGGCATTCCTCCTAATTTTTTGATCTCATGTGAGAAAATTGGAGTAGTATACATCTCATTCCCTACACATTTGTAGTAGTTGCAAAAATCCTTTGAGGTAAAGTAATCTGGGAAGGAAGAGGGAATGGCCCAATATCACCCAATGTCATGGATGAACAGAGATTTGAATCTGGACCTCCATGGATCTTCCTCTACACCAAAAAGACAGTCAACCTAAATCCAACTAGCATAAGCTGAGAAACATAAGTGGATAAGACAGCTTGATTATCATCTTCAGAGATGCCCCTACAAGCAATTTGATATAATAATATCTTTTCAGCAAGGGCTTTGAAGAAATCCTAGGCACTGGCTTGTCATATCCTGAAGGTGCAACGTCCCTCCTGTTGTTGTTTTTTTTACCAGTGCTCTCGTTATATGTCCGTATGTGGATGCATGTGTGTTTTGCAAATGAGGTGAAAAAGCAGCCCTGTGGGCTTCTGTATGTTTTCAGACTCTTAAATATTCTGCAGCCAGAATAGCCAATAGTTATGGATTATTGAAGATGGAGTGAAACAAGCCTTTCCCCATTCCACCTACATCTGCCTGTAGCCCAAGCAGAAACTTCCAGTTAAACTTTCCCCATGTTGCTTTGAATTATTTCTATTCTCTTACCCTTGACTTGGCAATGTTTGATGGGTAAGTTTAAAAATGAAAACAAAAAACCAGCAGGCCTATAGGCCTATAATCTTTTGTTTCATGGTGACTTGGTTTGACTGGTTGCCTGTTGTGAATAGGAATTGCTTCCAGGTGGGAAAGCAGCAAAGTTCTAGAAAATCTGGGTACTAATTAGGAGAAAAAGTGGAATGGGGTAGTTTTGTTAAAAGGCTGCCTTATTTGGAGCTCCTTTGACCCGTACTGATATGAGAACCAGTAATGACAGGAAGATTTTTGAACAAAGTTGGTTTGAAGCTTTCTGTTATCAAGAAGCAGATAAACTAACTTGGCTTAACTGGAGGCCTGCCTTTCATCCTATTCAAGTAGCACTGATCCACATCATCTGCTTTTAAACATCTACTACTAAAGAAGCAATATTGGTCCCTGTCAGATTACCACCCTGTTAGGCTGCAGCAGGCATGGCTGTATTCATATAGCATGTTTGGGCTTCATTCTTCTTTTTGTATTTGTTTCTTTTCAGGCAAGTCTCCTGGCCTGTGAGGGACTGTCTGGAGTTTACCTTGTGCCAACTGTTGCCAGCAAGAAGATGATGCCGAAGCAAAGCTCTAAGCAGGTGGAGAATGGCGAGAGAGGGGGTGCGCCGGACATGTTGGTACGGGCCAGCCCATTTTCAACTGTCTGCTGCTCCACACATGCCTCCTTGTGCCCTCTTCCGGTCATGTCAGTGGGTGATGAAGCAGAGAGTCAGGAGGGCCGGTTGGTACTTGCTGTGAACGGTGTTTCTCGGGGATCATATGTGCTGAAGTCCTCACACAGATGAGTAACATCATCTGCTATGCAGGAGGTAGAGGCTAGGAACCAATGAAAGTAAGTGATTACACCAAAGCCAAGACAAAAGTAGACTCCAGGCTCAATAGGAGGAAATTGGAGGAGATGGAACCTGCCTCCAGGGGCTCCCCAACCCACAACCTAGACTTCCAAGTGGGAGTGTGGGCCTTCAGCACATAAGACCCCCGAGAAACACCATTCATGATACGTACCAACTAGCTCTTCTCGGGGGCTATGTGCTGAAGATCTCACAGAGATGGGATGTACCACAGGTGAATAGTCAGGGTGGGAGGAGGCTAAGATGTTGATCCTTTATGTATTTAAAACCTGCTGAAGAACATGCCTTCCAGAGGCCACCTCTGCAGATCTAAACAGATCCAAACAATGATGGTTAGAAAACATGGATGCTGATTTCCTCGTAGTTTCCTTGCAGGACAGACATGGTTTCGTTTGTTGAAATTATAGCCCCTAGTCTTAACTCCTGCACTGGACCCAGATGGCTTTTTTGAAAGTTCACCAGAAGGCCCAAGAATTTGAGATGGGAAACAGTTTCCTGGACAGACTGCTGAGCCAGCTTGGACATTGACTCCCAAATCAGCAAGAAATCATCCAAATATGTAAAGCAAACACTACTGCCAAAACTTTGGCAAACAACACCCTTGGGGTTGAGGACGGATTTAAGGGAAGAGTCCAGAACTGGAAATGTCTGCACTGTGGGCAGGGCAAATTGGGGTGTATTAACATGCAGCCTGGAGGTCTGTGGAAGCAAGGAAGTTGTTGGGTGCTAAGCGCTACCTGATGTTAGAAATTCCCATCTTGAACCTTCTGTACATGACAAATAGGTTGAGGTTAGGGATGTGCACAAATGGGTTTTTGGGCATTCAATTTGTAACGAATGTTAGAACTTTTGGAATCATTTGAATAGATTCTATTCGATATTGGATATGTATTGGATACATATCCATTCATATACATGTCCAATATGTATCCCAGGTTTAACAAATGTCTGAACTATTCATACGAATGTTCCAAAACATTCATATTTGTACGAATGTTATTGTATGAATGTCGTAACATTCGATTTGTGGCGAATGTCCGAATTCGTATGAATAACAAATGTTACAAATATTCAGGCATGTTCCTAGTTGAGGTGTTCATATTTCAAGATGGTATGCCACTTAATCTCCTTAATTCAGGATTAAGAAAAGGATTGAGTAGGCTAGCTGACTCCAGCACCTGAGCCTGCAGTAAGGCCTGCCACATCACTTCTGCCATCCATGATGAAATGGGGGACAGAACAAAGCAAAGCACTGGAGGTGAAACAGACTAGCCCCAAGCTCTGCTCCACAACCTCCACACCTCTGCAGAGTCCAACAGCCAGGGCACCACTCTGAGTCAGGCAAACGACTCTTTGGGAACCTTAGCTGAAGGGGTTTCAGCTAATTGGTCCAGCCTGGAGGAAGATTTTCACATTAAAGAACTTCTAATTTTACCTCTGCTCTTAAAGGTGGAATTCCTAAAACAAAAGGGGCAACAAAAAGGCCTCTTCTCCTTAGGTTTCAAATTCCACATTGCCTACTTTTTATCCTTCAACTCGACCATGACAACACTTCCTTTTCAAACAACTTTCCCCAATTAAAGGGCATGTCCAGGAGTGATTTTTAGAAAACTGGTCCTCTTGCTAGTATGTGAGCTATATAACCCTGCAAACTTTCACCCTTATGGAACATTGAGTCACATCCATCAGGGCATATGCAAAAAGTCCAGGTTTGGCCAACTTAGACCTACACTGGACTGGGATTTCTGTTCTACACAGAATAGATGACAGGATGAAATCCTGGATAGACCAGGCACTTGCCTCCATTACCTTATGTGCAAAAGTGTCTGCTCTCTTGTCTACTAATTCTTGTGACTGGCATTCTTCCACATAGAACCGGGCCATGCACTAGCGGGACCACCAGAAAGCTGTCTGCATGCAGCTGTACGGTGTAAAACTTCCTAAAGCAATGAAGGACGCTAATTCTCCTTAGTGGATTTCATTCCTGAAGAATGACCTCCTTCAGGTGAACTGCCAAATCAACTACAGCACCTTGGGAATCAAATGGGATAATCCTCAGAATTGAAGAAGTGTCTCCCACGTGGGTGAATCTCCGGTTCCTTGAAATCCTCATCTGACCATTCCCCCTCCTCTCTGAGGCCATATCTGAATCCCCCTCCTCCCCCGCCAGCAGCACTAGAGCCAAAACTCCTAAAGAATTCGTGGAGTTTGTTCCAGGCGCATGCTGGCTGTGAAGCTTAGATGTGGGTGGGACAGATACCTGAAGTGCCTTACCTATACATTCCAAATCACTCTGGAGGACTTGCCAGAGCTGAACAACGAAAGCCTGATTTAACTGACCCAGATCAGTCACCATGTATATCGAAGGGTGAGCCGGCACCTCACAGGACGGGGCAGCCTGCCGTTCTCAGATTAATCTCCCCATAGGTTTTGGGAAAACATAGAATGGGTTCTGCAGAACCATAAGGCTCTCAGGCCTGTGACCCCCTGAAGTAAAAGGAAATAGTTGACATAGAGAAGAAAATTCAGGAGAGACCTGGTAAACTACTGCTAATGCAAGAGCGGCAAACAGCTGCCAGTGAAGGGAGCTGTTTTGGACTAGAGTTCCTGTTAAAGGGAACTGTATGAGTGTGTCTGACATGACTTTAGATGTCTGAAGTCTTTCCCTCCTTGGTTTTGCTGCTTTTCTCCACCACAACTGCAGCACTGTGCTCTGTCTGAACACCTGCTTCTGGCATTTCCTTAATCGTTTGCCCATACTGCGTTCTGAACCTGGACATCTGCTGCTTAACAGTAAATTTCACAGAACCAATGCTCGCAGGTTGACAGCCACTTCAAGGCTAATAGCATCACACGGCAAGCAGTAAAAACAAGGCAGGTTGTCTAACAGCTAAGATCTGCCATTAAGCCTCACATTCCAACACCACCCTGGGGCGCATGGAACCTGCTGCAGAAGGCATCTTCAAGGCACATGGACCTGAACCTCTCACTGGCTACCGCATAAAAGTATAAGGGAACCTCCATCAGAATAAGTCCAACACCTTCTGAAAAATCTCCAGTCATAGAGAGGAATTTCCCTCTTATCATTCCCAAGTTGCTGAATCCAACCAGCTGTTAATCATCCTCTGCTGAAGCCAGAAGAAAATCATGGCAAAAAGCAAGGGGGGCATGCAGCCATTAAGAGTCTCTCCGCTCCATGATCTATATCCAAGGTCAGAAAACAATGCCAAAAACATCCTACCTCCTGCTGAGTGATTTTCAAGAACAACCAACAGGCTGAAATAAGTCTTGAATAGCCCCTATCATAACAGAGGAGAGCCTCCTGCTCTGCAAGCCATCCATACACAATACAAGTTGGAAAAAAGACAAAGCAAAACCTTCCAAATGTGAATCAACCAAGATCGAAAGTTTGTTCAGGTTCCTGATACTGCTGCCTCTCAGGATATTTTTCCACTTAGCCCTAGAGTACGCACTAGTGGAACAACACCCTCAGTCAAAGGCCAAGGCAAAAGTGGAGCGTCTCCCTTGGTTTGCTTTTCATTGGTTCCTAACCTCTGCTTCCTGCACAGCGGATTATGTACCCCATCTGTGCAAGGCCTTCAGCACATAGCCCCCAAGAATAGGGAGCTTGGTATGTGGGGCCCTGGCTTAAATTTCATGTGTTTTTTTCTCATGTTGCTCTTTATTTGCCAGGGTCATCGAAAGGAAAGTGAGAAATCACGCAGTCGTAAAGAAGAGGAAACAACAGATGGATCGACTCCTAAAAAATCCCATAAAAAGGCAGGTAATCTTACATCGTAAAGCCTAGCAGAGCCCTGATCCTCCCTACAGTTGTCTTCTTACTCCTGTGAAGACCCCAAATTAAGAGTGATCAGATTCTGGGGTGGTTCCTTTGTTCACTGGAGGTGGCCCATTTCACATTTCTCTTGTATCCAGTGCTATGAAATCGCATTCAGAGGTTTGCCAGAATGTAAAAAGGTTGCTTTTTTTGAGGAAGAAAAGTGGCTAAGTATTCCTTAAGCGAAAGCTGAGAGCCTGTATGGTGCAGTTAATCATTTTTGCCTTGTATTGGAAAGAGCAGGTTCTGCAATTTACTGAATCTAATCCAGTCAGTTGTACTCAGTCTACCTGGTCTAAAAATCTAGACTATTTAGATCATCCTGAGCTCTTGTTTTTATGTTTACTTGTTTCCCTGAAAATATATTTTTAGCTGACTTATATCAAAGTTTGCCATTAGAGTGTTTCTTCAGTTCTGAAAAGCAGGACTGGAAAAGTATTTTTGAATGTTTGGTGCCATCATTAATTACTTTAGGAGGCTCTACGGCTGTGAGTGTATTTGGCTTGGATAAAAAGAATTATGGATGGAAGAAAAAACAGATGGTATTGTATTTCTATGAATTAGCACACACAAAAAGGCTTACAGTGTCGCACCATAATTTCTTCAGGCCTGTCTTTTTCCCAAGTAGGATGGTGAGTAAGAACAGTAGATAAAGAGGATACAATCAGCAGAGTCTAAGCTCTAGTAAACCATAAAGGGATCTGGTATAGTTCTGGTATAATATATCTGGGGAGCCTTTACTCAAGCAGTGCTCTTCTTCCAGATTGAAAGTGTCTCATTTCTAAGAAGAAGAGGCCAATGTTTAATAGAAAGGCATTTTTGCCTTGGAATACTAGGTGCTGTCTGGTGGCAGAATACAAACTTGGTGAATTGTATTGAATCTACAGATGTTTCCATGGTATCAGGCTCTGTGTGTTGGTTGCATGTGACATTTAGGTTCAGCAGCAGGTCTGGTTATGGTACTAAAAACTGCCAAATGACCTTGAAAAAAATAAGATATGATACTGTTCCACTCATTCTCTGTAGCTTTTGATACCACTGATATCCTTCTGGTGAGGCAGCAGTGACTGGAGGTTTTTGGATTTTGGATTTTTGTTTGGCACCCTGGAAATGGATTTTTATGGTACATCAGGAATTAGTTTTCTCTTCCATTTTAAAAATATCTACAGGAAATTGCAGAGGGAGGTGATGACAGACATCCTTGTCTCTTCATTCTAACTGGATCTGGAGTGGCTAGAGATGCTGCTCAGTTTGTAGCAAACCCAAACTGTAACCGAGATTAGCAATTTGCCATTGAGATCTAAAACCACTGGACATGTTTAGCAAATAGTTCACATTGGTACCCCTCTCTATCTTCTTATCCCTTCTCACATTCCAACATCTTGTTTTCACTGTTTGCATGTCATGTGATCTTGGAAAGGCAGTGACTGAGATGCTGTATTTCAGGGCTGCTAGCAGGCTTTATGTTGTGAAGAACAGAAAATTCTCTCAGATGTCCCAGCATGTGGACATGTGCATATCCACTTTCCTGCAAGACCTTAAAATGGATGCATGCATGTTTATGTGCCAGGACTGCTAGGAGGATTTGTAGTCCTCCAGAATGCCCGCTAGTAGACTGGGAACACAAGATTCCAACCACAGTCTTTCCAAGATTCCATGGCCAGTAACAGTGGATCAGTGCGGGCCTGTAGGAAGCACATAGAAGCTTGCAGACATGATGGGGAATAGCAGAGTGGATGGCAGGGCTCTATGGAATAGCAAAGTGTTCAGTGTGAGAAGGGGGGGGGCATGATCCAGAGATGAGGCAAGCATCAAGGGAGAAAGGGGAGAGATTAGGGTTCAAGATGGGTGTGAATTGAACGGACAAATGGTTTGTCAAATTGTCACCAATTTGGTTCACTTTCACTTTTAGTGAAGTTTGATCTGATAGTGAAATCCATGATACATCCACCCCATCCAATTTGGTGGAAATCCAGTTCATGTTGAACAGGTTTGGTACATCCTTAGAAGAAGCAGTTCAGTTGCTGTACCATTGAAGTTGAATGCAGACAAATCCAGTGATACAACCTTGTCATAAGTTCTCAAATCTAAGAAGGAAGATTGAGTTATTGCAGCATTTTCTATGTGTGGCGGTCCTCAAAGGCAATTTGTAAACTGTACTAGTGTGGCATTACACTAGCAAAGTTGAAGATGAGTGCTCCTATCCAGGTGTCCACCAGTCCCATCTGAAAAGAACTTCACTGATTCTCAATTCAACACCAAGCTCAAGTCTGAGGTATTATGAATGATAAAGCCTTAAACCCCTTGGGCTCCAAATATCTAAAAGGGTGCTAGCTCCCAGATGGATCTGCTGTATAGTGAGATCATGTGGAGAGGATACTCTGATAGTGTTGCCTCCCTCCAGCACTTCTTGATTTGAGGACTCACAAAAGGGCCTTTTCTGTGGTAGTCCTGCATGCTGGGCAGTGACCTCCACTCTGAGGTGCATCCTGGATTGTCATTAAGCATTATTATGTGATGGTGAACGTGCACTACTTTATCTTAGTGTATAGTTAAAGAGAAAGGATCCCTTGCCCTCACATGCACTGATCTGTACTTCTACTGTGTTACCGTTTTGTTTTGTTTCAGTGCTTTTAAATTAAGCAAACCACATGATGTAGGACTAGATATAAATGCATCAAATACATAAAGCAGAGAGGGAAAGAAATCCAAAGAATTATGTATCTAATTCTTTGGGAGGAGGGGTAGGTTCTTTTCTTGTGTACAACTACAACATCGGCATTGCTAATTATAGTTTTATGCTTGTGCCAATTTGTTCCACCGCATGTCCTTTACACCTAAGTTGTCGTACCAGATTGAACTGTAGTTTGGTCCACTAGTGGTCATCAGCTCACATCACCCAGGTAGTGTCTGAATAATCAGCTGCCAAAGAAGCGTGTCCTGCTCTAGTGCTCAGTTTTCCTAGGCACCAGCGGTAGAAAGTAAGCCCTACAGAATGAGTTTTCATCCTCAGTATATTTAGCTCTAAGAAGGAAGGATCTGTGAGTAGAAAATGTTAAATTGTGATTGTATTGCTAGTGACCTTTGCAGTAGGAGAAAGCTATGCTAGAAGTTGTCAGGAGTGGGTCATCAAACTGGCATGCTGGGTGGACCTGCTGTGTAGCCAAGGGACTTACTACTGTTGAGGGACAGGGCCTGGATAGGCATGCTATCTTGTTGCCACAAAAGTAACTGTAACAAGGTGTTCTGTGATTCCAGGTGGTTGTAATTGAGCAGAATGGATCCTTCCCACTCCGGATCCCCAAGAACTTTATTTGTGAGCACTGCGATGGTGCATTCCGGAGCAGCTATCACCTCAAGAGGCATATCCTAATCCATACAGGTAAGCAACCGGGGGACGCTGGACTTCAGAATTGCAAATTTCATGGAAAGAAAATTCTCCACTAGCACTGGTGAGCCTCTAATTCCTAGTGTTGCAAACTATTGATTTCATTTCTTTTCAACTCACCACAAGGGAAGAGACATAACTTACAAAGCTTCTTCTTGGCTTGTATTTTGGATATTGCAGTAATACCTGATTCTGACTTCGATGAAAATTTAAAAACCCTTTCCTGCCAATTATTGTTATAATAAGCAGGTTACTTGCTCTTAATATCTTTATAAGACATTGCAATGGATCATTTGACCTGGGTAAAAGTGAAATGATACTAGAAGCACTATAACATGGCTGAATGAAGACTGCATGTTTGCGATGCTTCCAGAGGCCTGCTTATAGGCTTTCTTAATATTTCCAGTTTTGCCTGGGAAAGCCTAGCTCATGTTCACATTACCTCTGCCTGCTTTTTATATTTCACAAGGTATAGCTTGACCATATTGAGATTGATGATCAGCAATTTGTTCTGTCAGCACAAATAAGTAGTATGTATGAGTGGCCATAGCTTAGTGAGGGAACAACCTCCTAGAAAGCAAAGGACTGCAGATTTAAGTTCTGGTATCTTCCCAGAAGAGGGTAATAACAGACCACTTCTGTATCTGCCAGGAATACTGCACAGATGGGTCTATGTGGTCACCAGTAGTCAACCTCAATTTTGTTAGGCCTCACAACATGTATGGTGCTTACTCATTGCAAGACACTGCAAGAGGCAGGGTTTTTCTCATCCCTTCCATATGTTATATGCTGGAGATAGAGGAGCAGAAGAGGTAGAAAGTCTGCTAGATTATCATAGATAGTATTTCCATTTATGTATCACCAGTGGATAACACTAACCTTTGAGCAGAAATATGAATCTCCTCATAGCTACACATGGGCACACTTGAAATGAAGAAACACATACATTTCTTCAGGCAAGCATATTGAGCCTGAGAGCACGAGAGGAGTTGGTTCCTTGTCTTTTCTGGCCAGTTCTCATACTGAGCCGTGAGTTCCCTTATGAAACAAAGCAAGAGATTATATTCAGTGTCCCAAATAGCCCCTTCTACTTCTATGAGTCTGTGGTTTGAACTGAGGAGTACCTCATGTACCAAAAATGTGGCATTTAGGAATGCTTCCTATTTGACAACTGCTAATCAAAGAAAGAAAGAAGGATACAGGGAAGCAATAATAACAGTCTGTGTTGATGTTCACTTTGATGTGGAATGTGCATTGACCAATCCAAAAACAAAGATCTCTACATTACGTGCCACTGAATTGGGTGGGGATTACCCAAGCTTTTGACTGTTGGAAAGATCTTTGCTTCCTGGTGTGCTATGCACTTTTATCATAAGGGCTTGATGAAGCTGTGGGACCGAAGAGGGGAGCACCAAAGCTCCTTGCTACGAAAGCACGCACCTGCTTCCTCTTCCAGGTGAGAAGCCATTTGAGTGTGATGTCTGTGACATGCGCTTCATCCAGAAATACCATCTAGAGCGCCATAAACGTGTGCACAGTGGAGAGAAGCCATACCAGTGTGAGCGCTGTCTGCAGGTAATTATGGCAGTTCTTGTTTCAGCTGTTAATGCTCTTCTGGCCTCCTTGCATCAGCTGTGATTAAGAGAATGGCACCTATTTCTTTTCAATAGGAGTATCATTTTGTGGGTGGAGGAGGTAACTAGGATCAAAAGTTGGTTGTCAGCTTTTCCCACTAAAACGGTTATAGGGAAAACCTACAAGACTCCATGTGCTGTTAGGAGATAACGGTCTCTTTGAATAAGTTATGCATCCCTTCTTAAGGAGTCACAGTGTCTTTGAGCTTTGAGTGGTTTGTTCACTGTACCACCCTGGATAAAATATAGCAGAGAATTAGGAAAATCTGTCACTTACAGCTGGAAAATAACGAAGTGGTCATTTCTCAGAAAAAGACGACTTTGTAGAAGTTTTGAATAACTAGAGAACAGGTTCAAAATATAGCAGCAAAAAAAGTCACACTGTACAACCTGTGCAGATTAACTGCATAATTTCCCCATAGTTTCAAACTTTATTCTAACTTTGGAAGGTGGGGATCTATATATGTTTAAATATAAACAATCCTAGGGACTAGACACTTTTATTTCCTCCCCTGGAGAAACAGAATCCTGTGCCCAGTGCATCATTCCATGAATTTTCTGCATTGTTGTTAAGAATTAAACACTTGTAAATCCAACTTCAGAATTCTAAATGGTTTCTTGTAGCACCCCTGTTGCTGTTACTCCCTGGCTCTTATTAGAAAAGCCTGCAGTTAGGATTTGCAGAAAGGAAAGGAGTACCAGTATGTACTATTACTAAGACAGAAATAGGTAGATATTACAAAGCCTGTGGCACATTCAGCTGTGTTGGGTATCTGCTGTCCCTACAGAATTTTGATCTAGCAACCAAAGGGCTAAAATGGCTGAATTTCATGTCCTGATTGGAATTCACTACCCCGGTTCTCCAGTTCTTCATGCATAAGCCAAATAAATTAGACTTACTGTCAGAACCAGTAATAACTTAACTGCTTGTTCCCATGGATCCGTCATAAATTGATGGTCTCTCTTTCATTTTTTCCAGAGCTTCTCCAGGACAGACAGGCTGCTGAGACACAAACGAATGTGCCAAGGTTGCCCAAGTAAAGGATCTGATTCCCAGCTGCTGCTTTAGGCGTAGGCCAGAAAGGGGAATTGAGAAGGAGCTAGAAGGCCAACAGGATTCTCTGTGGGAGTTTTTGTTCATTTCTTTTTGCGCTTGTGTTTGCCTGCTGGGCCTCCCCTTGTGGAAGGGGACAAAGCTGAGGGGGCACAGAACTTTCCAATAAGGTCTTAACACTGTAAATAAGTTGATGAACCAGGACTTGCTCCCCAGCCAGCAGAAGCCCTCTGCAGATGTGGATTCACTTTGTCCAGGTTTTGTGTTGACCTTATCATCATTTGCCTCAGGAAAGGCTTTGTGAGAAGAGCGGGGCCTTCTGCCAGGCCTGATGAAGATGATGGTGATGATTGAAGCTCTTGATTGACAGATCTGCCAGCTTGCCTGACCTTTGCGTTTACAGAGATGGGAGAACAGACTAACCATTTTTTTTAAAAAAAAGAGAGAAGAAAAAAGAAATCAAGCACGCAAAACCAAACTGTGTTACAGAGCTGAGAAACAAAGGCTATGGATTTAATAGACAGGTTAGCAGCATATATGTTTTGATTCCAGGGTCACATGAGCTTTGCCACTGTTGGAATCTGTCTCATGAGAGCTTTGCCATCTGATCTACAGAGTTTTTATATTTTCCTACAGGAACCGGGTTTGTGGTTAAGTCCCTTTCTTTTCCCTCAGGTGTCAAGAAACAAGGGTGGGAGGGGACAACATATGCTGCTGGGCACCGTAGAAGTCTACCTTTCAGTTGTTACTGCTGGCAAGGTTGATGAAGAGATGCTGCTGATTATCTGGTTGGCTGGAGGAGACACTACTTCCAGTTACAGAGGTGCTTCTCCCCTTGTCTAAGAAGATTGATTCTTGACCACCTTTCTCCTTCCCTGGTACATAATTCATGTACCCATTTAATTGATACCCTTTCAAGTAGAATTCATGTCCTTTTCTCAAATTGGGGATCTTTTTTCTATTCACAAATATATGCGTCAACTGTTGTGCGCAGTCACTAGTCTCAAAAAGCCTTCCACTGGGAGGAGGGACTCTCCCTCCCATGCCCATCCCCACCTGGGGAAGAAATAAAGGCTTCACCATAGGAGCCTTAGATCTTGACAATTGCAGGACCAGCATCCAGCATGCCTAAGTTCTATTAAGTGGGTTTTTACTATCCTGGGGCAAACAATTTGTATCTTCCATCTTAGAAAGCCACCATTTGAAGGAAGTGAAAAGTCTCCAGCTGCTCTTGAATGTCTTGAGTTCTTGCACACACAGGTGGAATGGTTCTTTCCAAAAGATGATGATTCAGGGTGTGCAGTTCTAGTCAGTCTTCTCTGCTTGGTTGACATCAGGTAATGCCAAGCCAACAGAGAAAGAGTCCCTTGAATTGGTCTTCAATTCTGGTAGTCACAGAGGTATGTGACTATGGGTGGGTTGGGTGTGGGAATATAAGAGCCTGACATAACCCTGAGGTATCATATGGTCTCCTGTATCCAAACATTCTTCTACATCATTTCTTCTGTAAATGGGGTTCCCCTTTTCCTCCCCACCCTAGAGATAACATCTCTCAAGTTTCTGCAGGCCTCCGTTGAGCCCAACCTTCTATGCCACCTGTCCCTCACTGCAAGCCAGGTTTTGAAATAGGCATCGGACTGAAGGCCTGATGCTGAGAGCACGAGTGGTTGAAGGCTTAAGTTCCTGCCTGCGCAACTGAAAAGGTTTGTAAATAGAGGTAGGACCCTCTAGATCACAAAGGTTTTCTCCAGACATTAAGTAACCTAAGGGATACTACTAGAAAAGAAAAAGTGCTGCATTTGAGAATCCAAGATGAGGAAGTTTCTCATTCTTGGTGTTCAGCATCATTTCCCTGCCATCTGTCAACACACTTTTGCTTTCAGACTTCTTTGTTCTTGTATACTTAACCTGAGCTTTGGCTGGAGAGGTTTTGAATGTTGTGTCATTTGTTACATGTGCTAAAAACACTGCCCTGCACAACCTCTTCAGAAATAGATTCTCTCTCATTACACAAAACAGTTAGGGGAACAAATGAAACGGTTGAAAATATACAAATGTGTTTAATCCAGATTGATTCTATGCAAATCATATTTTGCGGTCCTAATCTTAGATGAAGGTTATGGTGAATCTTAATAGCACATTCCCAGCCTTGCAGGGGTGGTGCTGACTTCATCCCTAGTCAGTGTGGCTGATAGCAAGGAATGATGGAAGTTGTCCCTTAGCAACGTTGTGTTAGCCACTTTTGCAGTTCCTTACCCAATAAACTGTCAGAGCACAAGTGGGGGAAGGCTTTTTAAAGCTTTCCCCCCCACCTTCTGTGTTAGGAAAAGCCAAAGTTTCACAGTCACTTCATTGGTTCTAGTAGGAATGCCCTCTATATTAGCTGAAATTAATAACATCACATTTTATTCCATCTTTCAGCATGGTGTACCCTAATTTGATTTTGGGAATTGTGGTGGTATTTTAGTGAGGCCAGCAAATATATAAAAGTGGAAGCCTTCTGACAAAGAACTAATGCTTCATCTTGTTGTGATTTTCTGGAGTTGCTTTTCCCAAAGGGCGATCCAGAAAATATTTCTAGACTTTGGGGTTAGGAATCTTTTATTGTATCACAGGTCTGGGGGTAACAATGAAATGTTGTGGAGGAAAAAGTGTCTTGCTCCAGCAACAAAATCCCCTCCTCCTTCATGCACTTAGCGCTGCTGTTTTTGTTTTTGTTTCCTTCTGGATAATCTTGTGGTATTAATTCTTCAGTGAGTGAATGCCATGACATGACAAAAGATGGATTATATTTCTGCTCAGCAGACTAAGAGGTCAGTACAGGTTCCCCTGCCCTTCTCAAGGGAGTGGACAATTTTCATTATTTCACAGAAAATGCATATTAGTGCTATTTATAGCCTCAGATGCTTCCCCTGTCTCAGTACATGACAAAGGGAATTGATGAAAGATTTTTTAGGTTCCCAGAAAAAGGTTTGAGAAACCTTGTTCTAGAGCAAACTGGACACCAAATCATTTCAACTCAAAAATAGAATAAGAACCTTTGGTGTAGTACAAAGGTTTTCATACTTACTAGTAAGAAATCTGCTTGTAGGACATAGAAAGCCTATTGCAACACTTTATGCCTTGTGAAATGAGCACTCGAACTTGCTGCTAGTATTGGGGGGGGGGGCAATGCAATCATTTGGTGGCTGTCAATCTGGCATTAGCTAAGCAAGCCAGCACAGGGGACTTTTGCTTTTATTCAAGACAGTGAGTGGAGTAGTGTGGGGTTTGTCCTTGGCGAACCCTCATTGCTCTTGGGGTTGAAGGCATTGAAATAACTTATATTAAACACCAATTTCCATATGATTTTTTTCAGAACCTATCTGATATATAGGAAGGAAAAGATGGAAGAGTGTAGGAGTTTTTCTTTCTCTTTGCAGATGTCTTCCTCACACGCTGGTTCGTCTGTCTTCTGCAGGTTGCTATTTCAGTCTTGATGACTTGAAGAGGGGTTGTTTGCAGAGTGGAAGTCCCACTTTGTATACACATCTTCATACTGTTTTAACTCTCCTATAATAAGGTTCTTCAGGCTAGAGGCTCTCAGATGTCTAGAAGCAAAATGCTTTGGTGAATTAAAAAAAAAGGAAGGGTCTTTGTTTTTAGCAGACCTCAGTAATTACAACAGCATGAATTAACTGGATTGATTCAGAAAAATCAAAAGGTGAGGATGGGTGTTTTTTCTAGACTGTAATGATGTTTCTCCATAAGCATATCATATACAAAGAAAGCAAACATGTTAGGAAGAAAGAGTCACAAGCTAATCTTGATGCTGACTTGCTAGTTTTTCTGCAGGCAGGAAATTTTTTTTGGGGGGGGAACAGCATTCAGGCCTGAAATACTATTGAGGAAAAAGTCTTACAACACAATGTTAACTGATATTTCTTTTAGTGTACACAAGTCTGGTTCATGGGTAAAGCTTGTTGCTTCTTTACTGTGGTCTAGCATTGGTGTATATTTGGGGAATCGTTAAGAAAGCCTGCATTCTCTTCTTTGGAACTTGGAGTCCAGCATCCATGGGTCAGTGGATGTGTTTTAGAACCTGTTTAAATTCCTGTCCATTTTTTTGGTGGGTTACATATAAAATCACCATTGAACTTCACATTATTTTGTGTGTGGCAGGCTGCCTCAGGGGTGCTCTTATGAGTAGGAATACTGCTGGCTTTTTAAAAAGACGTTAGTTGAAGTGGGAGGAGGGTGAGATTCTTTTCATGATATTCATATTGGCTTTCACACACTCCCCTCTTATGGTGAAAAGAAGAAAAATATTAGCACTTACAGGCTGAACAGGAAATCTGTGAGTTTGCTTATACTGGTCCAGCCTAGAGTTTGGCTTTTTTAAAAAAAAACATTGGTTCCCCACTATTCCCTTCTATTCACTTATTTTGCTGTGGGGGAGGGAGCTTGGGAAGGGGTGTGTTACCCATGGGCAGGATCACTTTTAAACTGTAGTTTTTATAAGATGTTATAAACTTGTATCTTTTTACCATTAAGCGTGGTGTCTGTTCCTTTTCTGTGATCTAGGATATTGAAATAAAATGTGCTTCCTTCCCCTATCCCCCAAGCTTCAGTGCTTCTCATCTTAACTCTGTCAGATGCCTTGTCTCCCATATTCATTCACACTCTGTTCTAGTGTGAGCACCAAATTCAGCTTTGTGGCTGACTTCCTTAATATGCCACTGATTTATCTATCTAGTGCCCTAAATGCCCCCTATCTACTCTGATTTTGCAATACCACAATATTGTCTATGCTGGCAGTGCCTTCCTAGGTGTCCAGGCAGGAATCTTTCCAAACTCTAACCTGACATTTAATCCATGACCATTATACAAAATAGGTCTTTAGCTAGGAGCTGTGACCTTTCTTATGTATTTTCTCACTGGCTTCTAAGGAACCATTTATATACTTGTATTGGGGGGAGGGAGAAATTGGCTCCTGCAGTACACACTGAGCTATAATAACCCAGTGAGGTTCTTGCATCTGTACCCTTATTTTACCTCCTATAAATATATAATTACCCAAAATGAAAGGTCAGAATACAGGATCCTCTTAGATCTATTTATAGCAGTTGTCCCATGAAATTCCTCCAGATCGCATATGGTTAGGAGAGCTTTCCCCCTGAAGTTCTTAGATAAAACCTGCTTATGAGTCAACATTAAAACCCTGAACTGGGATTGGAAACCAGCTTGAAGTTAGCATAAAGGACCGAAGTAGTGTCACTGTGGCTAGAAATGCCTTTCACAACTGTACCTTTAGTTTCTGAATTGTCTCCATTACCATCATCTTACCTTGAAGGTCACAAGAGAATAGATCAGAGTGACCGTGTGATCTCCATCAGGAAAGAGCTTCAGTTGTCTAGCAAGTCAGAGCTAACTGAAGGCACTCCTAGTCAGCCACTTGAGTCTCAAGGAACAGGGATGAATCCAGGAAAAACGCCTTTCTCATCCCTTCCTTCCAAGGAGAACAACCCCGTTCAGAACATAATGCTTTCCAGATGACCTTGTTTGAGTTTCAGTCTATTGGCTGCATCCAGCCCTTCACTGCCTCCAAGCACTGCTCCAGTACTTGCACTACCTCGCCTGATTGCAGATGGAATAGAGATGTCAAACTGGGTTTCACCCATTAATTAACTAGTGATACCAAACTCCAAATCTCCTGATGACCATTCATACTGGTTTCATATAGAAGTTAGGAAATCATGGGAAATAAAATAAATCCTTGGGAACTACCAGAAAGATTATTAGGATCAGACAAATTCATGGAGGCCAAGTATATCAGTGGCTACTACAGTGGATGCAAGTTTTGCCTTCTGCTTGAGAATGCGCAGAAACAATTTGTGAGCCAATGTGTGAGATGGGATGCTGGACCAGATGGACTGTGGCCTGATCCAGCAGGGCTCCTCTTATATTCTTATGACTAAAACTCCCCATGCATATGCTTTATATTCAATCTTGGACATAAAACCATTGCAAAACCACATCTCAGATTCCCATATCCTGAAGCTGGTATAGTTGATGATAGTGTTCCTCCTGTCTCTATCCCACCATAGGCTATCAGTAATGGCAACCAAGGCAGCCTCAGTACTGTGAGCAGGGTTGAAGCCAGGTTGAAAAGGGGCCATACATTCCATTTCATACAAGCACATCTGCAGTTGTAGTCTAACAGTCCTCTTGAATAGGAATGGAAGATTGGCTGTGGAACAGAAGTTATTCATTTGCTCTAGATCCAGGATCCTTATTAAATGCATGTAGAACCACACCTGTGTGCAATGAGGCACTGATCACTTGCTGAATCCAGCCTAGCAGTTCTCCACTACATGCTTTAATGAGCCAAGATGGGCAAGGGTTGAAGAGAGACAAGGTAACACAAACTCTTGCAAACAGTTTGCCCACATCATCAACCTGCAAGAATAGAAGTTGATCCTGCACATGACCAGATGCTTTTCTAAGGATGATTCTTATTGCTGTTGCACACAGTGGTTTGCAAAGATAGCTGTACCTCTCCCTTCCTGATGTAACTCTTGCATGAACAAGATCCTGAGTGAAACATAACACCAAAGCAGTTTATTTGTCATGAGATTCCCCTTCATCCCCCATATGGGTGTTGTGTTCATTTGCAACTAGATAATATTATTCCTGAAAAGATTATTCATATTACTGTATGAAGTCTGATGGTATTCTGTGAAGTAGGACCAAACTAAGGGAGGAGGCTTTATCCAGAGTCAATCTGACTTCATTTCGGAGCAAGGGTCTGAATTTCAGTGTCTTTGATGCAGTTCCAGCAGCTGCCACAATGCCAAAACTCTCTGTAATGCCTTAGTCACCGTTGAACTTGGGGTTGATGATAGTTGTAGTAGCACTGTGAAACAGTGGGTTGTTCGTCTACAAAAATAAACCATTGTAAGAGTGGGGAAGGTTCACAAGAGGTGAGCAATTCCAACCTCTGCTACTGTCTCTTTTTAGTACTAGGTTTCTGACTCACCTTTTCACCTCAAAGCTAAGTTATACACAGTTTTGTGTTGCTGTATGGCTTGAAATAACATCTGTGGTATTCCCTCCTTCCATTAGAAAAAAACAGAATGGTGGAATAGTTTGTGTGGTTAAAAGGGCTCAGTTGCTCAAATATATATTGTGAAGCAATGTGCCCCCATCTGTGGCACATTGCTTCACAATATATCCCACCCTGCATGTCATGGTGTTATATCCAGTAGAACTTTCAGCTTTACTAAAACACACTGGAATTGGAAACATGGAAATATGTGGTAACAAAACATTAAGTAAAGATAAAAGAGTAAAAAAGGGTACGGACAGGATTCAGACATAAAAAGCTGGGCCTAAAGAACTCTGGTTACACATAGTAGTAACAAAATAGTAACCTTAGAAGTTGGGGGAGGTTTACTCTGCGACACATTAGGCATGGATAATTGGTCCAGTTCTGCATACATAGTCCTTCAGTGTGGAGAAATTCAGATACACTGAAAATTCAAACTTTTCTGATCTTAAAGCAGACTATAAAAGATTGTAGCTTTTGTCAAGAGACAGAGGTAATACCTTGGATAGATAGAAGGCAGATATGATGCTGTCATGTAGAACAACCACAACCTTGTAGACCACGGGATGAATTGGGACATTCAGTTGAGGAAGTTAGGAGTACTGACCTCATTCCATTTGGCACTTTTGCACTCCTTTTCAAAGCGGTTAAATTCTCTGCGGTCATAGATCTCCACGATGGTGCGGTAAACCAGGATAACCAAGAGCCCCAGTAGTACAAAGCCCAGGAGCAGGTTGAGTGCTAGCTTCAGGGGTTCTTGGTCGGTATCTGCCAGGGTAGAAGATATATAATATAGTACATATATAGCATCAGAGCTGGTAAAATAATCACCTGACCGTGCAGTCCAGTATATGTTTACCTAAAAGCAGACCTTTTTTTATTCATTCATTCAAGAATTTATACACACACCTTCACTGGAAGTTCCCAGGGCCAAATTCAGTTCTGGTTTTGTTTCTTTAAAGACTTATTTCAGGCACTTCTTTCCAGTATCTGTCTTATCAAGGACCCATACCCACACTGTTATAAATGGATGAGTGAGTTCACTTGCTTTCCCCATACAAATGCAGAGTGAGAAATGTGTGCTTTCCAAGGTCTTCTGCTTCCACCACCTCTACACGTACAAAGGAGACATACTCCTTAGTTAGGCAAAAGGGCAGAGTTTGATGTACAGGCTAGGGCAATATTTATATGTAGGAGAGATTTCTTTATCTGCACTGGCAGGTAAGTAACAACATTTAATATATTTTTTTATTGTTGGCATCCTGTCTGGAAAGGCAGTGGAAAGCGCCTGGTGTGAAGTTATGGAGCTGCCCAGATTTCAGAGCATTTCATCTTCAGCTTTGCCAGGGAGAACAAATGAGGATGAACACAACACTTGGCCCTGGGAGAGACAGCCTGAGGTCCATCCAACTGCTTTACTCTAACCATAGATTTTCTGTCAAGGATTACTCAAACTTTGATAGGTATCTGAAGTGTCATAAAGCTGCTTCCCTGCTCTAGCCTAGCATACTCCTTCAGAGCATAAAAGCCTGCTGGTTGAGAAGAAAGGCCCATTTGATCCTGTATTTTTTCTTCAATAGCCAACCACCAAGGTAGGCATGCAAGAAAACGCCTACTGAAGGAGTGCTCTTGGTTTGCTCACCATCTTTCCCATTCACTGTCAGAACAGTGGTGCCAATCTCATTCTGCTCGACGAGGAAGATGAGGAGGTTCCCATCTTCTGCCTTTGTCTGACAGAAGGTGGCCTCGGCCTTCGGTCTTATTCGGGTGGATGCTGGCACCACATTTATTGTCTGGTTGCAGGAAAATGTGCAATTGGAGCTCAGTCGCCCTGTCCCAAAGACATTGCACTCTGCACAGTCCCTGAAAACATACAGAGTAAGTGTTAGCTCACACTTTTTTCTAAGTTTTCTGCACAGCAATTCACTCCCTGCCACCCCCAGAAAAAACACTGCCTGTGTATTTAGCAATTGTTGCTTCACGTTTATAACAGGTGTGTTATAACTGCTTTGGGTTAAATTTACAACAACCCATTCAATACAGTGGACAACTGGGTCTGTAATAAGTTGGAAATGGCAAAGGATAGGAGTGGGCTGATTCCTATTACAACTAAAGGATATTTCTGTAGATAATAAATTCTGCTCTTCAACAATTTTGCATCATATTCTGCACAACAATGAGAAATTCTTCTATTAGCAACTCATGTTTTAGATGCAATATATGATAAATGCCACACCCTTGAATTTGCCTATGTGCAAGTAAGCCTGTAGAACTCTCAAAAGACTCAGATGCTCATAACTGCAGTCACCATAAATGACCTGAATGTCCAAGTAACGATGCAAAGATAGCTAAGGGTCTCATGGGATTGCCATTATAAATCCATATGACAAGCTTGATAGATTGGCAGTATTCCACCAATCACATTTCAAAATGCAATAGGATTGTATTACCTCGATGTCTGGTGTGCTCCTTCCTTGATCAAGTTGTTTAGAGCACAGAAAACCAGCCAAGTGCCCACCCACTTTCTTTTGTTTTCATCACTTGGCTGGCTTCGGATAGCCCCAAATGATGCAGTTATGGAAAGAACTTGCCAGAAATCGTAAGAGCAGGAGCACTCCTCATGGCTGGCAAGGGATTTTGTTTAGATCCCACATTGCCTCTTGCAGTCTGCAGGCAGCCTAAGTAAGGCCATTTTCTTCTTACTCGTTTGAACTGTCCCTTTTGAACTGATTCACAACGGCAAACTGATTGGATTTGAATCAAATATCCAAAAATTTGATTCTAATCAAGTCTTTAGAATTTGAATTTACCCACATTCAATTTGAATGAAGCAAATTTGAATCTATTTATTTGAATTTTTTATTCGAATTTGCACTTACGAATGTTGACATTTGAAGGTGCCTGTACGTATTGTTACACATCCTGTATGCATCCGTATGGATCCCATACTTATCCTGTACACGTCCCATTTTGGTCCCATATGGATCTGTACAAATGCACACGGATGTGGGAAAGATGCGTATGTGTAAGTACACATCGTGTATGTATCCATACACATAAGAATGTCTTGAGTAATTCAAATGAATAAATCCGAAAATTCAAAATTCATTTGAATGTTTAAATTCAAATTTATAGACATTCAATTTGAATTCGAATGTCCAAATTTGAACGAATTCAATCCAATTTTAAATGTTTTCAATATTTGTGCATATCCCTAGATACAAGTGCTAATTCTGCTGTGGTACTTTTCTACATACCCTTTGATCTGGCAAGACACTATATGCCGTAGTCTGCCTGGTGGACAATGGCAGAGGAGCTGAAAGGGTGAAATAGACCCCTGGCAAAGAAAGCAAGAAGGCCTCTTCATACCTTTCAGATTGAGATGAAAAACATACTCAAATGTAAAATAAATGCCAACTCAAACAGCTATGTAAGCATTCCCAGAGTTTTTTCCATTTGCTCCTTGGGTCCCTGGGAAAATTTCCAGCTCATTAAATACTAGTTACCTGCTGCCTTGCTGATAGAGAGTAGCAGCAGGGATAGTAGCCAAGTAATACACTTAAAGTTACAAGTAACAGATTCAGATCTTAAGTCCAAGACAGAAAAATTGCACTTGCCAGCTGCTTGTGCTTAATGGTTGTAATGAAATTTGGAAAACAGAATTTATCTTATTTTTGGCATTCCTGTGCCCACATTCTGAGTCCCCCATCCCAATCTGTCCAACCATAAGATGAAACCCCAATCTCACCTGTGCTCCTCACAGGGGGTTTGACAATCAGTACAGTGGCTGCAGTGGCTGTCAAACCATCCAGCATCGCATTGGCATCGGTTGCAGACACAGAGTCCATGGCCACTGCACATAACGCCTTCCAGCAAACATCCACTCGTATCCAAACTGCACTCACATGCACTGCCAGTGTAATTTGGATAGCACTCACAATTGCCACAATTGCATTGCCCATTGCCTAGTAGGAGAAAGAAACATTTGTCAATGGTATCTGAAGGGTTTCTGGCTTCTTCCTTACTGCTTCAAAGAACTAGTTCATCCACAAACGCATGTCCTGTGTATCTTATTTTGGTACCCCTTTTAGTTTTTGAGACTTCTATCAGGCACCACTGACAGAATTCCGTGGCCTAGAAATGTGCTGTTCCTAAATGAAAACTGATTCTTAGGAGGCTAAATTCTGGAATAGTAACCATTCCACACTTCCTTTGCATTGCAGAGTATCGTCTGGGCATCAGTGAACCTCGTTTCGATTTCCTGTTCAAGTTGATGGAAACATCTTAATCTCCAACAATCCTAGTCATTCTGTTTCATTAGTTTCACTGAAAAGTTGCAATGCTCAAGATTTGAAAAAAGACGCCCTTACTGTTAGAAGACAATAGACTTTACCTGCACAGAGCTCTCCACTGTGCCGTTCACAAGCAGAGTTGTCACACTGGCAAAGGGGCCCACTTGCCTGGGCATTGCACTGACACTTCCCACACACACATTGGCCCCTGCCACTGCACACTGGCCCAGTGGTGTTCACATCTCGACACATGGTCTCTGCCTCCATTATTTCCTCTGGCTTGCATTCACAGAACTGACCAGCACGGCCCTCTTGGCATCTAGAATGATAAAGACAGCGTATACATTTTGACAAGTTTGGCTGAAATGCCCACCTTCATGACTTCCTTATTAGAAGGCCAAAGCATAATGTAACCTTTGAATAATGGAATGCCGTTATGGATTTTTTTTAAAGTGTGCCTAGGGCCTCCTATATATTAAAGTAGCATGTAGAAGCATCATTTAACCTCATGCATTTAAATATACATAATGCTTTAGTTGGCAGAATATTTTTAGCTGATCCCTCACCTTGTTGTTAAAGCTCCAGTTTTATTGTGCAATTCTTTATTTTTACTTGTTTGAAGCCCTGAAATTTGACACAAACAAATAAATGGGTGGTAGACGGCAGAGCATCTGAACCCATTTTGGCTTTTCAACTGCTCCTCTTAGCTGTTTTCCCTGCATGGCTGCCAAGATTTCCAGCAAATGTTTTTGTGAATTGCCTTTCATTTTATTCTAAATGCATGAGTCTGTTATTATCAATAACATTTTTAAACATCCAACTGTCATGGTTAGCTAGTTTTCCATGGGTATATATTATAGCAGAAGGCAAGTTTTGAAAAATGAAACTGAAGAAGGAGGAGGAGGAGGAGGAGGAGGAGGAGGAGGAGGAGGAGG
>MTQE01002208.1:7997718-8052042 GCA_014337955.1 Aspidoscelis marmoratus | reverse complement strand
GCCGAACTGCCGTCTGAACTGTGAGGACTCAAATCATTTTGAATTCGAGAAAACGATGCTGTGAAGATGGGGCTCACAAGAGGGAAGGAAGGGTGAACTTCACTAATCTTCCCTTTCTCCATAAAGTTTCCTGTGTTACTTGCACCAGAAAACAGAGCACACCCATCCACTCCAAAACGGTAAACAGTGCTGCAGGGAAAATTGCAGAAGTGCTGATCTCCTGCAGGCTAAGCTGTATCCTGGTGCTTGATCTCTTTTGCAAATAGAATTTGTTTGTGGAAGGGTCACTTGGCGTCAATTAGGATTTTAGTGCTCCTTCTGCTACACTATCCAGCAGTATCCATCTTCAAATCTAAATCCTTCTGTAATGTTTACTCACAGGCTCAAGTTGTTCATCAAAAATATTTCTCAGTATTAATTAACAGCTTCTTTACTGCTGATCCTGGCCACTTTATTACTTGCTGAGTGATCAGGAGGAATAATCCCTTAAATAATCCTGTTTTATGTAGTTGCTTAGAATGTTACTAATAAAACATTATTAATTCTCCCAGTATCATTCTGTTCCTATAAGGGGAAAGAAGTCTAAATAGAAGCTTATAATTAATTTTTATTTCACTGATTAAAAAGAAAAGGAATCTAAAAACTCAGAGCTACTGTTCTCAGTCCTATAATCTAAGAATTTAGAACATAAGAACATAAGAGGAGCCCTGCTGGATCAGGCCACAGCCCACCTAGTCCAGCATTCTGTCACACACAGTGACCCACCAATTGCCCATGGGCATCTTAAGCAGAGACAAGGTCAAATCTTCTCCTGCTCTCGAATCCCAGCAAACAGCCTTAGAAGCATTCTGCTTACCCCTCAGCCTGAAAGATGTACTTAGGCATCCATTCTAGTAGCTGTTGATACATCTGTTGTCCATAAATTTGTCTAACCCTTCCTTGAACTAGGTGGGTAGCTGTTGCCACCTCATCCAGCAGCAAATTCCATAAACCGATGACCCTCAGGGTGAAGAAATACTTGTCCTTGCCTGATCTGACTCTCCTACCCATCAGCTTCATAAAATGCCCCCTGGTTCGAGTGTTGTATGATAAGGAAAAGAAAATTGAAATTATATGAACAGACATCCTCAGAAAGGCCAGCATTAATTTGTCTATTGGTAGTGGACAGACTGACATTTCCTGAAAATGAAACAAAATGATGTCAGATCTGTAGTCTAAAAGGGAAGTGTTATGGAGTCCCGTTAGCTGACAAAAACTTCATCTGCATTTTTGTAAGCTCTGGGTGAACACAAGAGGACTTTAATATGGAACCCATGATTTTTAAAATTTTACTTTTAGACGACTTTGGCTGCATCTGTGTTGGAACACCTCGTCCACATGGTGCACTGGCTCACCAGGGGGCTGTGTGTGCCATAGAATGCCATGCCTGTATGGGATGAGACATTAGGCCAGCATACAGTGTGTGAAAATGGCACTCTAGCCTGCTCCACAGGGTGGATGCCTAAAAGGAATCTCCACAATATTTGCCAGCGGTGGAAGGGTCCAACTGTTCATGTGTAGACTGCAGTGATGAGCCTAGTGTGGCCCACAACCAACCTAGTGTGATGTGGGATTCTGGCATGTGTGGACCCTGCTTGTGTCTGCAAGTATGGAGGAAAGAGAATATAGAAATACCGAACAGAGTTTGTCTTTGGGCTTTCCCATTTGTCCTTCCCTGATATAGCTTATGTCACACAGAAGTGCAGTAAATTAGTTTATAAATACAGCTACCCACTGAGCTATTATATTTTATTTCCTTCCTTCCTTCTGTTATGCTGCTTTGTGTATAAGAAGAGACAATTCAGAGAGTGTTGATTTCCTGTCTCTTGGAGGGGACAGCGCTCATGGATCAACTTTGAAAATGGCTTCTCACAGTCCCAGTTCCTCCATGCAATGGCAAGGAACTCATCAGTGGCAAGCAACTTCTATTTGCTTCTTATGGGTTCATCTCCTTATAATAACTTTTTCTTCTGAAGTTGGAAGGTGCCATTATCAGTTTACATACAGATTATAAGTCTTGTGAGCCCAAACCTTGCACACACCTAGTATTTACCTTGATTTCTGTAGGGATTTTTTAGGCTGTCCTAAAATTGTAAAATTATCTAATAAGGATGTGCACAATTTATTTATTTATTTTTGGCATTCAATTCGTGTCGAACTGAATGCAAGGAAATTCATATTCATTACTAGGGACATGCACAAATATTCGTAACTTTCAATATTCGTATGAATTCATACAAATTCAGACATTTGTATAAGAAAAGAATGTTATGAAATTCATACATTGGCATTTGTATGATTACTTTGGAACATTCAGGAATCAGGGGAGGTGAAAGCGGCTGTGCCAGTCACATCAGCAATGGATCCAAAGTGCATTTGACATGGATTGAGAGCAGATTCAACATGGATTCAGGGCGGATTTGACGCTTTCAGAGCAGATATGTTATAGGATACGTATCATATATGTATCAGATATGTATGGAGACGTATCGGATATGCATGAGATACATATGCGTTCGTATCAGATATTTGTATGACTTCGTAAGAATACATTCATATCCAATAGAATCCTACCAAATTCAAAAGGGATCTATTGGAACGGATAAAAATTTTCTCACATTTGATTTGATAAGAATCAAATGCCAAAAAAAAACATTCATGCATATCCCTAATTTGTATTCAGTATGAATGTTCAATCCCATATGAACGCATGCAAATCCCATATGAAGGTTCAAATTCGAGTGCCAGTCTTCGAATGTGCCAACATTCAATTCAAATTTGAATGCCTGAATTTGGACAAATTTTCACAAATTTCAAATGTTATGAATATTTGTGCATATCCCTATTATATAATATTTTTCAAACTGCATCCAAAAATTTCATTACACTTTCATTGACTGGTAAAAATTACCTCACCCATATTGATGATGGTTAAACTAGTCTCTTTTGTTGATTTGGGCTTAACTGAATTTTAGTATTATAAACATGCCTTTATTTGAACAAATTGATTGATAAGTTATGCTGACCAATCAAATACAGAGAATGGGAGGAATTCTGGACAGGATGTGATTGGAAGCAGAGCAACTTGTCATGCAATAGCAGCAGAATGTTCCTTTACTTCCACATTGATGCCAACAGTTTGATGACATGGTTTGTATCATGTTAGCCAGTTGTGCCGGTGTTCTATGCCATTTATGTAAAATTTTAGTTCCCAATTCTCTTAATCTCATATTTTTTGTAGCATTTAACAGTCTTATCCTTTTCTCTACATCCTCTTGATGTATATTAATATCCTTTTGCCATGTTCCCATCAAGCTACTAATTACCTCCTCTTTACCTATTAACAGTCTACATACCTTGCCTGCTGTACCTTTCCTATTGATCATTCTATGCTTTATTATTTCATTTGAAGACCTCATTATCTCCTTAAATGTATATACTCCAATAAATGTTTTTATTGAGTGTTTTAATAACCATTGATTAGGTCCCAATATATCCATAAAGTCCTGGTCTGTAATAATTTAATTGTCTTCTTTAAAGATATCACTCATTAGTATCTTGCCTTTACTCTTAATTCTAACCATCATTCCCTCCACTGTTATCATTAATGAATTCTACCAGAGTATACCTTGAGAGATGAGGGCATAATTTTTTTCTGCCATCTCCCCCAGACTTTAATTGTTGTTTTACTAGGCCCTATTAGTTAATCTGTTTTCTTTACATTCCATTCCGTAAATAATATACTCCTCCTTCCTAGATGATTTATATTCCTTTCCATTCTTACCCATTTTGCCTCTCTATTATATTCCAGGTCAAGTAATCTGACAATTTGGTATGACTCAAAATATTTCTCTAAGAATGTAGGAGGTAAGACTTGTATACAGTTAAGGCCTCAGAGAAAATCACAGTTTATATCCAAAGATGGTTAAGTATGTGAAAGAGCAGGTTCTCATTTTTAATATATAAAGCAATGACTGTAACATCCAGTAATAAACCTATGAGCTATTGGAGCTACTGGATATCAAGGGCAATAAAGAAAGAAAAAATCTAAACCTTTAATCCAATTGAACTTGACTCCTATGGTCTAGCGAACTTGGCCCACCTGGAGTAAAACAATTCCATTGCAGTTTTTTCATAAAGCATTTGAAATGGTGTTTTGCACACCCCTGCCAAACTAATGACCACATTAAGTTCACCTGAACCTTAAATAAAAACAGTTAAACTTGTCATTAGAAGAAGAAGAAAAAGAGAATAAAAAATGAGATATGATTAGAGAAGAGCAGAGTATGGAAAATACCTCCAGAAATGAGCAAAAAAAGTTTTATTTAACACACACACACTATTAAAATGATGAATTTATGTGATTTTTAACAGGAAGAATATATAGGGAAAGTAAAACAGCACTTTTCTTGATAGGAATTCAGTTTCTAGAAAGTCAAGAGACAAGGATGCTTGTCACTTTAGGTACAAATGTTGTATAATGAAGAATAGGTAGTAATTATAAAATATTATGGGTAAAATTCAGCTAATGTCCTTTCACTTACTTTTAATCCAGTTAATACTACCAAAAGAAGATTTTTAAAACTAACATTCCCGAAATTATCTCCTTTCTTGTATAGTGGGACCTATGATATATCCAGAAGAAAATAAATTGTTTTTCCCCAACCATATTTTCATATTTGCCTAATGACATTAAACTCTATATTCAAAGGTCGGTGCGTTTTTTTTTTTTTTTTTTTGGCTTCTTCTGTAACCAACCCTGAAGGGAGATCTCAAAATGGAACAAAAATAATGCAATTAAATGCAATTAAATCAAAAATTATTGCATGAGTGTCCAGATATCAGCTGTACCTTGCCCAGTTTATAAACCAGACTGAATATAAGCCATAGCTGAAATCCAAAACAATTGTTACTACTCTGATACTTTCCATGAGATTGGAGGAAGGTGAAAGACCTCCTAAGTGACATGCTCTGGGTGTCAAACTGCTTCTCATTCTGACACTGCTATGAACTTGCTTCTTGAGAGTCATGCTTTATATGAACAAAATGAAACACTCTGGTGATTCAGAGGTCTGTGTAATTTATCCATAAGATGTCTGCAAAGAGTTGTCATTCAGAACGATCCTATAATGAACTTAGCTGCAGTTGTATATACAATCCACTATGGGCTTTTTCTCTAATGTATCATGTGGTGCGATGCAATGGGGGAAGTTTCATTTCTGGGTTGATTCAATTATATTGCCTTCTGATGAACCTCTTGTTTTTACTCATCCATTATCGCCTCTAAGGCCCTTTCTGCACTGGGTGGGCTGTTTTGGCGCACAAAGTGCAGTTTGGTGAGCATAGGCCACATTAGAAGTAGCCTGTTCTATGCCTGTCTGCATTTGGACAGCCTGTCATGGCCTAGCTGTGGCTACTGCCTTTAAACTATCACAGAACCTTTGCAGGCTGAGAACAAAAATATTCCCAGTGTTTGCTGTTTCTGGGAGACACATCCATTTCCCCTACTCTGATCCAAGGGCTACCTTTCTGCATCTGTTAAAGGGGTATCTAACTGGACCAGAGTCCATAATCCTGACTACAGAGATCATGCAAACCTTCACCTGACTACACAAGACCCATTGCTGTAATGTACTGAAAATGTACTGCGGCAGTTCTTCTGAACAGGGTCAGGTCACATGTGATAGGGAAGGGCTTTCTGTTGCTATTCAGAATAGATCCAAGATGGGGAACCTGTGTTATCCAGATGGCATTTAGACATCTGCATTAATTGGTTGCATACTACCTTGATTGTTTTGTGGTAACACTGAAATAAAACTATTTAAAACAAACACCTCAAATGGATGAGTTGAAGTGTGATGACTAATACAGCAAGTCAAACGTCATAGGGTTAAGCCATATTGGAGAGAATGAAGATTGGTCTTTCCCACCAAATTCCCATTCCTGTGTGGTCAGTGATTGGATGCAGTCCGAGTGTTCAAATCTGGACTTCACAGGAGTGGGAAAGTCAGACTCCACTTTCCATATTTTCTTGATGGTGAATCAGAACATGGATTTCCTTGGCAGTGTTACTGGTCATTTACTGTTTGTTCCTTCTCCCCCTCCAGCCTGTAGCTACCCAAGCACAACTTCAATTCTTGAAGACCAGCTGCAAAAAAGGCAAACACCATTCTAGATCACAAGAAGTAATTATTCCTCTTTACCTTGGTCAGATCTCATCTACTGTGCCCAGTTCTGAGCACCCAGAAAGACGTTGACAAACTAGAGCAAGTTCAAAGGAGGGCTACCAAAATGGTTAGTGGTCTGGAAACCATGTCCTACAAGGAACAGTTGAAGGATCTAGGGATGTTTAGCCTGAAAAAGAAAAGACTGAGAAGAGACATGATAGTGGTCTACAAGTATCTGAAGGGCTGTCACAGTGCAGAGGGATCCTCCCTATTCTCACTTACACAAGATGGGAGGACTAGGAACAATGTTATGAAACTCCAAGGGAGTCAATGCAGATTAGATATTGGGAGAAACATGCTAACAGTAAGGGCTATCAGTAAATGAGATAGGTTGCTACGGGAGATAGTGAGCTCTCCTTCACTGGAGATCTTCAAGCAGAGGCTGGACAGACATCTGTCTGGGGTGGTTTAGGAAATCTTGCATTAAGCAAGAGGTTGAACTTGATGGCCTTAAAGGTTCCTTCCAACTCTAATTTTATTATTTCAATTTCTTTTCCTTTGTAATTGCAGTTTTGCACTACTTTGCCATTTCAAAGTAGTGTGCAATGGGGGTGTTGCTTGATCTCAAACAGTGAAAAAGGTGGAATATGTAAGGAAATCAATATTTGAGATAGTGAGGTTGGTGGTCAGCAAATGGCCTCTACCACATCTCCCCCAAGACATCCAGGGTGGATATATCCCAAAATTAAGTTTTGTGATGCAGATTGCAAAGGTGATGGTGATGTGAATTATTATTAGAACAACATGATTGCATCCCGAAACAGACACAGCTGAGATGTACACCAACCAGCATGTACCCACGCACCCTTGATGTTCTTGAAGAAGATTGATAAGCTGTACTGTGCTGTTTGCCCTAAAACTGCTGAAGCACAGTGCCAGTTTTGCACAAAAGTCCCCTTTTAATGAAAGGACTAGGAGACATTGTTTACCTTGTGCACTGACAAAGAAAAAGAGAGGAAACATTGTCTCTTCCTCCTTCCAGGGATGAGAGAGAAAGAAAAAATGGGAGATACATTGCCCTTCTCCTTGCAGGAATAGGAGAGAAGGAAGAGGCATGCATTTTGAGAGTGGACAGTGCTGGTACCCAGCCCAGTGCCAAGCAGGATGTTGCTCAAGGCAGACAAAGCATAACTTCCAATGCATCTTCTCTTTTGTTGAACAAATCAAACAGTATGAAGGTTCAAAACAGGACAATGTGCTGAAAATGAGAAAATATATCCCAGGTGCCATGCTGTCGTCCAACCCCAACAGCAACTTTCTCACCCTTCTGAGTACAATGCCCACAACGAAGTCTATTATTGGATGAAAGGAAATGGGGAGCCCAACCTCTGCACACCCAGAAAGTATGTTTTCCATCCAAAATTGTTGTTTTGCCTGTATTCACCTCATGAAACGAAAATGAAACAGCCTAATGATCTGAAACCAGCTCAGAACTCACATAATCCAAATACAAAGTAGCCCTAATTTGGCCAACAGTAACTGAAATGATAGCGCATCATCCATTGACAAACACCAAGTATGGAGGGTGTTACAAGCTGCCACTATGAAGGGGGTATCTAAACTCTTGTCTTTGAATTAAATACAATGTTTTCTCTGTTCCTGTAACCTGGGACCTCTTATTAGAAATATTGATCCTCCCTCTAAAAGTTGCCTCTTACCCAATCTGCCTTTTAATCCAGCATCTATGTGTCATCTTCATTCAAAATATAAGTAAGCATCAAAATCTAATTGCATGTTTTATCCATAGCCAAAACACAAAACAGAGAAAAACCCACCCTAGAAGGCACTATTCAAAAGTGAGCTCCACTAAATTTTACAAGACTTTCTCCCAAGTAAATAAATTCAGAATTGCCACATTCTGTGAAATAGGACAGATTATAGCACAAATGTCACTTTTGCACCAAAGTGATTCACAGTCTTATTTTAGTCAAGTTGAGAAATTGAGGTTTTGGCTAATCTTGGTATGCTGGGAAAGATTTATCTGATAAGATAAAAACAGATTGCCAGATATAAAGGAGGATAAAGCTCCTGAATGTTTATCAGCTGTAGAAAAGAGAAACTTTCTCTGGTGTTTAAACATATGTTTTCTAATATAGTAATAATAAAACAACAGAGACAGAATCATTGTACAGGACCCTATATTGCAGCACTTTGAGTTATTTGGAAAGTAATAGGGGACAATTGTGAAGACCTGGGAGTTCTTTTAAAGATCCCTTATATGCTGCAAATGCAATTTACTGACTGCATTTTAAAACTTAAAATAGAAACGACAGCTTGAAGTTTCCACTCTAGCAGTTTGTAAAAGCATATCATCCTTCCAGCTGTGCAAACAGCTCCCTCAGCAATGTGGAGATCATAGCCTCCCTGGAGTAAAGTCACGCAAAACCAGCGTGTACCTTCTGCCAACGGAACCATAAGAAGAAGCAGGTCTGAAAAAACATGCAAACATGAACAACAATTCCCATGCATCCAAGCTAAAAAACTCCAGCATTTAAGATGAGCAGGAACGGATTTGAATTACAGTGGTACCTTGACATATGAGTTTAATTCGTTCCGTAACCTTGCTCTTATGTCAAATCGCTCGTATCTCAAAGCAATTTTCCCATTAATCCATTCCAGCTCCCAAAACACCACCTCAGTTGTTTTTGTTATGTACTGTACTGTATTTACATACTCGTATCTCAAATCTTGCTCTCATCTCAAAGCAAAATATCACTCACTCGGCGGCTTGTATCTCAAAACACTTGTATGTCAGGGCACTTGTATGTCGAGGTACCACTGTATATGTACAAAAATGGGAAACTGGACATTGCCTTACTTTGTCCCAGCATTCCTGCATGTGAAACCAAACTTGCATGATGTTTAAACTGTTTGTCAATATCTCCATGCACAGTCTTTGCACTATCACAATTGCAGCCTTTTGCCCCTTCAACAGCTAGATATTATTTTCTCTCAGAAACCATAGCTGATCCTGTAGTCTGCTGAACATTCAAACTAACGGTTCAAAGAATTAGAAAACTTCTTCCTCTTTTTTCTGACATTTTGTTGCATCTAATATAGCGTAGCGTCTGACTGAGATATATTTTTATAATGAAACATCAACAACCGCCTTTCCTATAAATGTAGGCAGGAGATTATTATTGCCACTTCAGGAACTACAATAGAAGCATTTTAAGTATAAAATGACTGTAACTTACCAGCAGGTTGAAAAGAACTTGAGAAATGGAATTAGGGGCTGACTTCTTCATGGAAAGAAAGTCAGCATCAGACAAAAAGTTTAGCACTCCGTTCAGTGAGAAAGGGCTGAAAAAAATTCAAGGAGCAGCAAATTTTATAAAATGCTGTGTAATGGTGGCATTTTATTGATTCATAGCCAAAGCCCCTAGAATACCATTTTTAAAACAGGGCACAACACATACAAACTCAAATTAAAACCAAATAGAGGAAAATGCTTACCCTACACAACCTTATAACCAGCACAATCCAGCAGAAATCAATCAAGTAGTTTAACCCTCAAGTCAATTAGGCATCATGAAGAATTTCCTAGAAAGTCAAGCACAAATGATACCACCGGTGAAAAAGGAATTTGGATTCTTATCTCAACACTTTTCAATGGGCAATTTTCTGCAATTCTCTTGCTCTCAGCCTCAGTTCATCACCCGCGCTATGAAGTTATTTGGGTGGTTCACCATCACCACATGTTTCAAAATCTATTTGACAAGGTGAGGTATATATCACAGGGAAATACCCACTCAGAATGGGTTGCCTGAGATTATGAATCAACTTTTCTGTCTGTGGTTCTAACAATAAAAAAGCCCTGAGGGAGCAAAGCAAGTAATTTATGTTAACCCCCAAGATTAAGAAAGGAAGACAAGCAGCGATGCTCTGCTCAGCTTTTGTCTGATTTACAGGAGTTTCATTTGAATGTGGAGTGGGTGGGTTCTAATCTTCCCTTGTGAGCCAGTATGGTCTAGTACAGTGGTTCTCAACCTCCCTAATGCCGCGACCCCTTAATAGAGTTCCTCATGTTGTGGAGACCCCCAACCACGAGGGTAGAGCAGCTGAGAAGTGGGAGGGAAGGGTAGCAGGAGACTTGTCACGGCCCCTCTGAAAGGGTAGTTTGACCCCCAAAGGGGTCCCATCCCCCAGGTTGAGAACCACTGGTCTAGTGGTTAGGGAGCTGGACTCTTATCTGGGAATACTGGGTTTGATTCTGCCCTCCCCCATGAAGCCAGCTGGATGACCTTGGGCTAGTCAAAGTGCTCCTCTGAGCTCTCACAGCCCCACCTATCTTACAGTGTGTTCTGTTGTGGGGAGAAGAATAGAAAAGCTTTGTCAGCCGCTTTGAGTCCCTTAAATGGATGAGAAAAGTGGGGTAGAAAAGCCAACTCTTCGTTTTCTTGTCTAACCATTTTAAAATATAAATTCATGCCGTCATTAAATACGATTTGCATTGTTTATAAAAATCTCCCACATTTTAAATCAGAGAAGGGAGAGTGAAAAGGAAGAGAAACATTCCCAAACGAACTGAGAAATCTTTGGCTGTATTGACAAATAATAGGTTTTCTGTGCTCATGTGCGCACCTTCCAAAGGCAGAGGATGCTATCCTAATTACCTGGTCAGAGGGTGAGTGAAGACAAAGGCAGCAAGATGGGACGGAGGAAAGCTCTTCTTAGGGTCCTCAGGCCTGTTGCTCTTTTCCAGCTAAGCTCTCCTTGTGCGTGGCAATTCAGGCAGCATCATGCATCTTTTCTGTTCTTCGGAGCTAAGAGGAAGCCAAAAGATCATGCAGCTGGAGTGCTAATGTAGCAGGTTGGAAGGCGGAAGGGCTGTAGCCCACAGAGGGGTAGAAACGTTGGTGGAGGAAGCTGAGAAAGGTGGGAAAGAGTTGATAAGGAGAAGAGAGGCCCAGGCCAGACCAAAGGAGAAGAATTCTAGCAGAACTGAGGTGGCAGGAGTACACATGGATTATCTGGCCCTAGGATTGCATGGTGAAATAAATTAGGTCAGTGTGAAGGGAAAGTTTTAGGTAAATCCTTTTGTAGCCTGGGAATAGCAATGATCACTTGCTGGGAGTGATCATTTGCTTTGCACACCAGAAGGCCTGAAACCTGCTTTCTAATGGAGCACCCTAGAAAGGTTGCTAAGGAGTCCTGGACAACTTCTACTGGAGCAAATTTTCAGAAAGCTGTGAGTATCTTTGCAAAGTCAGGGAACGAGCAGTGGGCATCACCAGTTCTCACGGGTTCTTTTTCTGCAGACTATTCTCACCTTCCTTGACAGGCAGAGGGAAACAAACAAAGGTTCTTTTTTCTGACACTCTGGCTGTGCAAAAGTTGACTGTCTTTAAACTTAAAAGTGCCTGTGGCATTTATAATTCAACAGGCAGGTTGCTAAGCATTTAGAATTATGCAATTTCAGGAGAAATGAAAATTGTGTGCACTTCCTCTTTTGAGTTATGCATAGTTTACTTGTAATCACATGTGACATTTAATTATGAAAGGGGCGAAAAGTGCAAGAACTGCAAAACACTTTAGTTGACTGGGAAAGCCCCAAAGGACGCCATTTTCTCCTCCAATATTATACCCTCCCACATCACCCAAAAATCCAGGAATAAAAAGCTGTATAAAGTTACCCGCTTCCTTAAAAGCAGGTAATTTCAGGTGACTGACAGCTTCCTTGAGGAGGACCAAGGCAGAAGATGGAGAAACCACAACTGCAGCCAGCAGAGGAGGCTTTAATCCAAAATGTTGCTTCACCCCATTAGCTGCCTGTAGCTGTGGCTTCCCCATTATTTGCTGCTATTTTCCTTGGGCAAGCTATCAATCACATGAGGCTGCCTGCCCTTGAGGAAGGAGGTAACTTTATACAGACAATTTTTCCCCACCCAGGATTATCCAGTGAAGTTAGAGACTCTGCACTGTTGGTGATGGCATGAGGGACCTCCTACCATTGTTATGCCTCCCCTATATACTGTAGGCTTCAAAACTGTAAATAACAGTAAAATAATTTAAATTTACATAATAAATATATCGATTTTTTAATATTAGTAACAATGCTTTGACTTCACCAGAAATGAAGGTTTTGGAGGATCAGACAAAGCTCTAGAAGCTATCTCCCTTCTGGAAGAAAAAGCCAAGCTTGCAAGCAGACGTAGCAACTAGAATAGTATGTTGATATTTCTAATGAGCTTTTGATGACAGTGGGGAAATTCACACTTTATTAAGATCATGGATGGATGTGAATACTGGCCCTGCCCGAAACCTACCTTGAACTTACCCATCCGGCAGCACCCGCCTCACGGCAACAACAGACATGCGTGAAATGGCTGCTGCTATGGCGATTGATCAATGTGGCACATGACTGCACAGGTGCAGCTGCCCTGCCCCCTTCTCCAAGCCTTCACATGGAAGTAAGGTGCAAAGGCTGTGTCTGGGACTGCACTAGGAGTGCCATTGGCATTCCAAGCATAGCCGTGGAGCAGTTTTTACATGCATGCTCAGCGCCACTCCGAGATGGTAGTGGCTCTGTGGTGTGCAGATGCTCTGAGTCAAAGCATCCCTGGTCTATCTGCATCATTGAAGTGCAGAAAGACCCTTTGATTATTGCATAGGAAACATATTCTCTTTAGACTTGATGGAAATCTTTTGGATTGAGTTATAACTGTTCTTGATGGAAGTTTACTTTTCTGATATAAACTATTCATAGATACTTATGCCCCAGCTACACTTAAGTTTTAATCTGCATTCATAGTGAGAGAACACATCACTGAAGTAAGTGTTACTTTCCCTTCCACATTATTCAGGTCACTATCTGTCTGGGTTAGATAATGAGGAAGGAAACTGATTTGTCACTTTACTGATGGGCTTTCTCCTTCTGAAAGTAGACCAAATGTGGATTAAAATTTAGGTGCAGCTGGGCCCTTAGAGGTATTTGGAACCCACATATTTAGATGTTTTTGCTTTATTTAGAGGAAATTACTAATTTTAAGTGAAACCCCATTTTGCTGTGATGGTTGTTTGTGCTGAAGGTTTGTGTTTGTTCATTGGATTGTAATTATATCACTGAACATTGGACTGACCTGACATACTGTGGTTATTTTAATGCTTGGCTTTATTGTTTTTATTTCCTTGAAAACTGAACAGTCTTCAGAAATCTGTGCTAGAATTAACTGGAATAATGAATAAACCACACAGGGCCTTTGGAAATCTGTGGGGTATAAATCCAATCAATCAATCATTCAATCATAGTTGTGACACCAGCCATTTCCTGTCCTCAAGCCTAACTCTGTGTCACTAAAAGAAAAAAAAACTGTCCCAGGTAACAAGAAAGACCCAAATGATCTCTCTTACAGAGGCTATGTGGTGTAATGGTCAGAGCAACTGCAGGGAACATTGGATTTAGCAATTGATAGCAGTCTTCCTGCTAGGACTTTGGATTCAGGCCACTCCTACCCCACTGGCCCTGACTGATGGCTGAGAGGTACCCAATGGACCAGGAAACTTAGTCCAGCTCTTGTGCTTTTATGTAGGGAAAATCATTTTAACAGTCACAGGAAAACTTTCTGCATAAAAAGACAATTGCTTTATATTTTAATGTTTGCAAGTTAAGCAACTATCACATAAACCGACTAATACAATGCACATCTATAGAGGTTGGTTGGAAAGCTGGCAAGTCTGCACAGCCACAACAGCATTTTGGAGAAAAGCAGGAGCCAAAGAAAGTAAGCAATCTGAAGCTCATTTGCAGCCTGTCTCCTAAGTTCTTGCTATTTTTATACGTTTTGTTTCGTTTTTGCATAGAGAATTAAACTGGTTTTCTTACACGTATCAAGATAAACTATGGCCAAATCTCTGTTACACCAGTGGGAGACACCACGGGGAGGAGTAATCTCAAGTCACTCTGCATACACCAAATATTTTGTGCCTTGGAGGGGCATTCAAATCCCTGCAAGCCCCCTCTGGTAGAGGGTCCTGTGGAAATGTGAGATCTAAGTTGTATCAAATGACATATATAGAGATGCACCCCAATATTTGTACCAATATTGCTTCCTCTTTCCTGTCTACTTTCAGCACAATGTCTGTGAACCTTAAACTAGTTGTAGCTATAACTATTCCCCTCAGAGAAGGCTCTGAGGTGGGCTTATTCACACACCAGTCTGCCCCTTCCCCTCCCCTGAGCACTCTGTGCTAGAAAAGGTGGAATAGTAAAAGCTTGGGAACCAAGGGCTACACGGTGTCCCTCTGAGGTACCTCTGGGACACCATTTTAGTTATGTCTGAATGCAACCTGGATCAGTCTTTCCTCTACTGTTTCTCCTCTCAGGAAAAAAATATTGGAGGTACTGAGGCCAACAACAGTGCACGTATTTCTTCCCCTGTTTATAGGAATGGTGCTAGCCATACATAGCAAGGGCAGTTTTTCTCCTTGTTTCATTATGGCAGCTTGAAGCACAATAGTCTGTCTCAGGCCTGACTTTCCTGGGAGCACACAAAGAACAGTGTTTTGTTGTCTATTTGACAGATCAGTCCCATTGGAAATCAGCTGCCAATGGACTTTGAGCAGAATAGTAAAAACTGGTGCCACAAGCAAGTAGGCCCTGCCCCACTGCTTCATAGTTTCATGGTGGGGAGAGGGAAAGAAAAGCAGAGGTGAGCACAGGGTTTCTTTCAACCATGAAACAGAACTGTCAAAAAGCGCTTCTAATTGTAGCTGGAAAATGCAGTACTGGTTGTGGGTTTTCCAACTCTGGCACTTTTTAGGGAGTCACTGACCTTTCTGGATGGAGCAGCGATCATAGCTCCATCCAGTGCACATACGTGGAGGCTGAAATAGCTAACCATGCATACCCAGAATTGGTGATGCACACATCTGGGACTTTGATGACAGCCAAATTGCCTGGATTACGTGTCACCAAAACATGCAAAGACAAGGCAGCCATCTGGAGGCAGCCTCAAAAAATAATGAACAAGCGGTCACTCTGACCTTTCTGTTGTTAAAATCTATTTGAAAAAAAGTAGCTCAGCCTAAAAGTCAAAATGGGGTATCACAGGCATTGCAGTGACGTTAGCACTGTCTGGTGGTCAAACTAAGAATTACAGCAGTATTTGCTAGCCAGTGCTCGCATAATTCCTTACAGACTTCCTTAGTAAATAAGTTCCTTTAAAGGAACTCATGCTGGGCACCTGAATTTTTTAGTTTAGTGGCAAAAAGAGAACATCTGCTTATATTTCCTCTTTCACACACCTATTAAAGAGGTGGGAACTCCATCTCTCTTTTGCATCTAATGAACACGTTAAATTTTAAATGTAAGTGAAAACTACCTTTTCAGATCACATCATATTTCCCTCTCTTTGTCCTCCAAGAATTAGAATGCTAGTTGTAATAAGTCATGAGGTTCAACCCACTGATACTCAAAGGAATCCCAAATCAAAGAGAGCTGTCCAGTCTCTGCTTGAATGCACCCAGTGAAAGTTGTAATAGAGAAAGCAGACAGTGATTTCCATAATTTCCTATGCCAATACGTAGCCCAATCCATGTCACAAGACATACTCTTGACCTGGTCTTTGATAAAGAGAGGGAGGGTGGAAAACTTTGGGTAGGCAGGCCTGTAGTGAGTCCATTGTCACAGAAAGGATCATATTCAGGTAAAGTTCAAGGTTATGGTGTCTCTTCCTTGCTGCAGGGGTGAAAGGCCCATTGAGATGGTCTGTGCTCAAGAGACTTATGGAAAATGATGGGCTCCTGATGTCACTGGAGGGGCTTCTGGTTGACCCTGGTCTCACTTTGGAATCATGAGATGAACAGAGCAATTCATCGGATTGCTCCCAACTGGCCTTGTAGTCCCTGCAGAGCTTGCAAAAGCACTTTGGTATAGCAGGGAGCGGCATGCAGTGAAGCAGAAAGGCTGACAGCTAGAATGCAAGTGATATAAATCCCACTGTAAATCTGATGGATCACAGGCAAGAACACACTGTTGTGCCTACCATGTGGTGATGGCAAAGAAGGCTTTCCTTCTTTGCCTCCATTGTATCAAGTTGCTTTCCAGCAGAGTTGTTAGAAGTGGTTAAAAGATCTGCCATAGAGCAGAATGACCCATCTTTGAAATCTGCTTAGATTTGCACAGAATAGGACTCCGCAGGTTCAAGTGGTTTGGTAGAGGTATCCAGAGCACTGTCTGGGAAACAAAGTGTAAACTTCCCCATGATGCAAGTATTCTTAGGGGAGCTAAAATCATAGAAAACAAAACCAATCCGAAACCAAGATTTGGTGATCCAGATTTGAATTGTCAACCTTTGTTTCTGATACTAAACCCTGGATAAAACACAAAGTACCTCTTCATAAGAAAGCAAGAGGATCCCTGCTGGATCAGGCCAGAGCCCATCTAGTCCAGCATCCTATCTCACACAGTAGCCCACCAATTTCTTCTGGGAATCTCAAGCAGGCAAAACCTTCACCTGGGACCTTTCTGCACTTAGACCCATGGTTTGTGTACACTCCCATTTGCACTTGAAGCGGCAAATCTATGCCCCATCTATGCAGGAGCGTACTGCACACAAACTATGCGTGGAGCATGATTTTGTGCTCCATGCGTAGACCATCTCTCTGGTGCTGGATGGGTCATCTGAGGTTCTGCATGAACTTGAGTTCACATGCATGGTGAATCACTGTCATCCCGGTGACAGTGCTGGCACATGTGCAGTTGCACCAGCCTCCAGGACGCAGATGGCAGCCCCTGGACATGTATCCACATCTCAGGTAGGTCTGCGGATGTGTGAGGGGAGGCATGGCATGCACTATGCCCGTCCCCCAGATGGAATGGGAAGTGCAGAAAGGCCCCTGCTCTGGAATTCCTGCAAATGGCCTTTAGAGGCATCCTACCTGTCTTTCCAACCCGAAGGCAATATCCATCATTTCCGCACCATGCAAAGTTTTATATACTTTAATAAGATCGCCTCTTAAATGCAGTCTTTCAAGAAGACTGAAGAATCCTAGCAGCCTGGGCTCCCAAGAGAGGTGTTCCAGTCCTCTTCTGTTTTTCCAGTTACACAATATCCTCTCTGAGGTGTAGTGACCAAAATTGTACACAGTGTTCCAAATATGGCCTCACTATAGATTTATAAAAAGGTACAATAATGTTTGCTGACTTATTTTCTATTCCCTTGCTAATTACCCCTGGCATTGTGTGCTAGCTGTCCACCAAAACCCGCAACTCAGCCCCCATCATTTTATAGGTGTAACTGGGGCTTTTATCCCAGTGTGCATCATTTTGTAAACTTGCTACTTGGTTGTCAAGCGGACAACCAGAGCTCTTCACAACCTGTTTTAGTTTTCACTGCCCTGAATGATTCAGTGTAGGTGTGTGCACGAATACAATTTTCAACATTCAATTCGATTCAAATATTCGTATATCCAAATTCATACCAATGAAGAAACAATGAATGTATTAAAATTCAAACCGATTCTAATACATTTGTATCTAATCATACGAATATTCAATATGAATTTGATGATACAAATGTTGACATTTGTATGTATCCGTACACATCCTGTTTTCATCCCCTACACATCCCATACTGCATCATCCTGTAATGCGTACTTATCTTTACAATACAAATGTCCAGATTATTTGAACGAATTTGAATGTCTGAATTCGGCCAAATAACGAATATTTTGAATATTTTTGCACATCCATAATTCAGTGGCATCAGCGAACTTTGCTCTCTCACTGCTTACCCTACCCAAATTAGAAGGCACAGGTTCCTATACAGAACTTTGAGGAACCCTTTTTACTTCCCTCCACTCTCAGAATTGTTCATTTATTTCTGCTCACTGTTTCATGTACTTTATTCAGTTACTAGTCCAGAACCTGCCCTCTTTTCCATGTCTATTGAGTTTATTCAAGAATCTTTGATGATGGATTTTGTCAAAAGCCTCCTGAAAGTCTAGACAGAGGCAGTTTTCACATTTTTTTTATTCCAGTATAGGGTAAGTTGCCCTGTACCGGAATAAGCAATTTGTCACAAGTGGCGCTGAATTGCTCCCAGCACAGAACATGGCTGTCTGCACTGGGAAGGTCCATTCCATACTGGTCCTTGTGCCTGTTCCAAAACATGTACTATCTTTGAAACCAGCACAGGGAGCCCCCAAATGCTCCAATAGCTAGGAATGAAAATCCCTAGCTTTGGAGCTCCCCAGGGGAATGGAGAGGCATTTTGATGGCACACCTCATTGTAAAGCTGAAATGGATCACACTCCTGTGTATATCACTCCCAGTGCACTGGTAGACCTCAAAAAAGATTTGCCAGTAGACCAGACCTGGACACCATTCTGGGTGTCCTAGCCTGGCCTATGCTGCGTCCTTTGGGTGGATGGAGCAAACTAGGAAGGGAGGGGCCTTTGCTACTACATACTAGTGTGTAGATGGCAAAAGCCTAGACTGGACCATGTTCTGGTCTATCACCCTGTGCAGAAAGACCCAGGAAGTCCAAGCTGCAAGCTCCGACTTGGAGTCTATCTGGATTTGTGTTTATAAATGTGGAATCTGGGAGAGAGTCAAACAGAAAAATAAAATAGATTTAAAAGAGCAGTTTGAGTTTCCATCACTTTATTTTGCAAAAATAGAAAAGTCCCCTCTTCTGCGGCACAGCTGGGAGTGCAGGGGCAGGAGAGATTCCTCTAAAATACCATGGAAAGCTGATTGTAAACATGATACAAGGGCTTCACCCTTTTAACCATCCCGCCCAACAGCGAACAGACCCCACTTTAAGGCCTGGGGTTTTCATTTTATTTTGGCAGCTTAAACAACTAAGAAACCAAGACAGTTCAAGCAGAGCCTCTTGTTCCTGTAGAAACTGGTCCCCCCATCACTTGCTCTGGGGTGGGGTAATAGGCAAACACCCCCCTACGTGATGTTCCCATCCCTGGTGTAAACATAGTCAAATAAATAAATCATAATGAAAGTGTTACCCCACTCAACGCCAGCAGGGGGCAGCAGCACCTTCAGCTTTCTTCCCAGGGCAGCAAGAGAGACAGAAGAATAGACAGGCAGCTCTTTATCCACCCACCCCAATGCCAAAAGAGCTACTAGCCTTTCCTCTCAGCTATGAGACAAAGACCCCATCTATAAAGGTAGATGGAGTGTTTGGGGCCCTTTCTTCAGGACTGTGAATCTACACAACATAGGAAGAAGGGCCCAAAAGAGAAACTGAAACATGAGGCCCTTTCGAAAGCTCTAAGGTTCTATTTATAACGAGGTACTGCAAATGTTTCTGACTGCACTGTAACCACCCAAGTTGCTTGGAATGTGGTCACACCAAAGGTTTAATCCAGCTTCAGTCCACCTTCAGAGCAAAAGAGCACATCAGCAAAGTGATTTTCTTTCCACATTACATATCCCAAAGGTGAATTTTCTGAGTTAACACTGAAAGAAAACAGCTTGTCACTTTGCTGATGTATTCTCTCTCTGAATGTGGGCTGAAGCTGGATTAAGCCTCAGTGGGAGCAGGGCAGAAAAGACAATCCCATAGGAAGCAGCCTTGCTTGCATGGACTCCCCCCACCCCTCGGCACACACATACTGCCTGGTAAATGGGCAGCTTTGGAGAAAGGCGAGAGGAACTGTGAATGTCCGCTTTTCCTGGAACTGAGCCTTCCTTATGGGCAGTGGTTTTCCACCCACAAGATGGCTTTGGCACATTCTTTTTGTCTGCAAGTGCTTTTCTTGAAAGAGACATTCCTAGAGGCTTCTGGAGAACCAATTCCTCTGCCTCTCTGGGATGTCCTACAGTCCCTCTTCTCTACATTTTTAGTTGGATTCACTTGAAGAACAGGTTGAAGCTTCCCCCCCCCCCATTTATTCATATAGACAGGACCTGTAAAATAGCTTTGAAGATACCTCTTACTTCAGAGAGCAAACCAAGGCCACCTTGTGGGTAGGAAATTCCCAACTATAGGATTGTCTTGACTCTGAGGGAGGCCCCAATATTCTCCTTCCCATAAAAAATCTGCCCCAGTGGAGCTTTAGTGCCAGCTATCGGGCACTGGCAGGTAAATCAAGGTGTGTGTCGGGGTTGGGATGTAAGGGATAAAATGCCACTCAACTGTCTGCTCTGTTCCCATGCCTCTCAAGCAGTCAATGTTTAGCTCCTGCTCATGATGTGTGGTTTCAGTGGAAAATGCACTGTTTTGGCTGTTTTATGTAGCTGCAGCCCAAAACCCTGAGAAGTAGATGGGAGAATCGACATGTCCGCATCTGCTTCTCGGCTGACAATTTTTCAGGAGGAAGAGCAGGGACTCAGGTGGAACTGCAGCTGCTAATTGTAACCCCATTCCACCACCACCACCCCGTCTCCTCCCATTCCTTTTGTAGTGTTTGGGTTCTGAAAATTTCATATTGCATTTGCTGCATCATTCTTTAATCCACTGGAACTGCAATGCTAGAGCAAAGCATTAACTCAAATGCAAGAAGGTGACAAAGCTTCCTGCAAGAGGCGTGCCTTGCCCATTCTCCTTCTTCAAAGTGCTGGGGAATCCGATTAAAGTTAACCATGCTCCTTTTCCACCTGTCTGCCCTTCCATGTGGCATTTCCAGAAGGCAGCTGGTTCTCTTTGTGGAGAAAGGAGTAGTAGTGAAGAACAGGAAATGGGTTCAGGTCTCTAGCACCACTCCCCTAACCTTCACCCTTTCCTTGATATCTTTGGTATCTAGTGTCCTTTACGGCCTGTTTCCCAGAATACTCAGCACCGGGGTCAAAAGCATCCCAAGCAAAAAAAAAACAAAAAAAAAAACAGAAAATTCCTCCCACCCCAAACCCTACACCCCCTTTGTCTCGGGATGAGAGAAGCACAGGAAAGGACTGACAGTCCTTCCCACACCCTGCTTTGGGACTGAGCTCCACCCCAATGATAAAACATTAGCACTTTATACAGCTAACAAGAAGCAGCCCCATTTCCCATCTCCCTAAATTCACCTCCATTAAAAAAAATCCACATCTCATTGGACTGTATAAGAGATAGACATTAACAATCATATGTATATGATCTGTTACTCTGCTGGGTTGAAGTCTTTGGCCTCCCTCTCCCCAAAAACCATTTCACTGGTCCAAGTTCTGTGTGTGTGCGTGGGGAGGGCCTGGGAGGGGACGCGCCATTCCTCCAGTCTGTCTGTCTTCAGACACTTGAATAAATAGTGTCCCAGGCGGCTGGGCTTCTGTCCCAGGAAGCCAAAGGCTACAGCTGGTCTCCACATAGGGCAATGGACAAATTCAGAGAGAGGTGCAAGCAACATAGCATCGGGCTCACGGGTCGCAAAGTCTCTTTGTTGGCTCTCAAGATGCCCGCTTTTTTCACGGGTAGGAGGGGTAGAATTGCACATTTGGAGCTCATCCCATTTTGAAAGGGAAGGCCTCCGAGTCTCAGCCCCTTGGGGGCTCCTCAGGTCCTCAAGGTTTGGCTTGAGGGTGCCCAGCCCAACCGGATGGGCAAAGTGGGACTTTGGCTAAGCTTTAAGTTTGAGGGGCAAAGGCTACAGATTATGAATCCAAAGCCCCATATTGTACAAGGAAAAAAAAAATCTTAAGGCAAGAAGCGTCCAACACCAAATCCCCAATCACAACTGCAGGGAAATGGGACGTTGTGCCTCCTAGTTGGTCTTGAGTGTTGCCCCGAGACGTAACTTTGGCATACAAGCCAAGAGGAGGAAAGGCAAGTATTAAAACGAGTCCTGAAGGAAATGGGCAATGGGAAGGACGGAGGAGATACATGTGAAAGGGTTTTCTCCCAGCCCTTCCTAGCCTAGATCCTGGCTCTGTGGAGATGCTAGGGGGCCTCCGCTTGGCTCTTGGTTGTAGCTGGGCTCTCTTCAGCACTGTGGGACTCTGCCACCGGTGGGGGCTGAGACTGTGACAGCTCATCTTCAAACATCTCTGGATTTTCCAGCATCTCTCGGATGAGAGGAGGCATGGGGCCAGGGATCTCCATCTTCAAAGTAATGGCTCGTTCAGCACCTGCCAGAAGAGACAAGGGGCAAAAGCAGGCGGGTAAGAAACTGTGAGCTTCCCTAACAGTACAATTTTGTTAGGCCGTGTCCGCATGCTGAAAAAAGTGTGAGGTGACTGTGAGGTCATCTCAGGAGCGGCCCCATGCAGAGCCCTAATACGGGCTACATAGAAGTCAGTATGTGGCAAAAAAAAAAAACCCACTTCAAAAGTGTATTCCGTGCAAAATAAGAGGCTGCCACGTATTGCCCAGTGACAATGGGGACGCTCCTGTGGGAATGGGGGCGTGTGAGAATGGAGAGAGACACAGAGCTTTCACCACACTAAAATCCTGTCCTTTGCCTTGCATGCTTCCTGGCTACAAGGCAGACTTGTAGCCAGCAAGTATGCAGAGCAAACGGCAGGATTTTAGCGAGGATTTTAGCGTGGTGAAAGCTCTGTGTCTCCCTTGTTTCCCCCTGTCAGTTGGGGGCATGTGGAAAAGGAGGGAGACAAGGAGCTTTCACCAACGGCTGGAGGAGGGAGAGGGGAGAGGAGGGGAGGAGGAGGGATTCCCCTGTCTGTCCATGCGTGCATGCGTAAGACGGCTGAGGGTTGGGAGGGGAGGAGGAGGACTTTCCTTAGGAGGGATTCCTCCCTGTCTGTGCCTGCGTGTGTGTGTTCGCACGCTCAGGCAAGGGGGGAGGGGTGGAGAACACCACAGTATCCCAACCACGGTTTTCATGGGGACGGGCGGGTTTGCCTGGAACCTTCATTGTCCTCTCTTACCATGCGGACAGCTTAAGATGAATTAGGATTCACGTTAAGCTGTCTCGCTTCCACTCCGCTTTTTTTTAACTCCATGCGGACGCGCCCTTAGAATAGCTACAAAGCTTCCAAGATACAATGCCCCAACTTTCCTTCTGCTGTCCTGCATTTTGTAGCTGTTCAATTTTTTGCACCCTATTGATCAGCAGCCAGACAGATCCTAGATTCCACCCTGCTACCCCAAATGCTGGGCGTGCCATGAGCATTTAAAAAGGAATTTTATAAAGACAGCAGTTCCTGTTCAATAACAACAGTTCTCTTACAATGTTGCAATAATGAAAATGAAAATCTCTACCTCACACTTGCCTGCGCAATTGGTTCTAAGTCATCCTGAAAACATTTATACCAGGGGTGAGTACCTTGTGGACCTTCATATGCGGTTGGGCTCCAGTGCCCATCAACCTTTGCCATTATGGTCAAGGATTATGGGAATTCAGGGATGCACAACAAATGTGTTCATATTCTGTTCACAGCACACAAGCAGACCAAAGAGGGACAGCCTTGCAAGGTCAGATACCTTGTGAGCCTGCTCCTGTTCGTCTCTTGGCTTCCCTTCACAGCTGCCCTTGCAGCCAAGAGGGAATGCAGACATGCAGGTGAATACAACCTACAAACACCTTTGGCTCTCACCTTCATAGAGGGGCACGCTTCTAAGAGATTTAACTTTGCAACTTTGCCCTTCTTTGGGCTGTTTATATGCCATTAACAGCATACAACCATGGTGTCTGCACATTCTTATGGAAGCTGTAAGTTCAGCAAACCTGGAAGGTCCTAGGCTTTCCTTTGCTGACTTTGAAAGAACAGTCTGTAAAGCCCACCAGCTTCTGCTAACTTGATGAGCCCCAGCCAAATAAAGGGACACCAGAGGTTCCACGGGATCTGGAAGGGTCACAGATCCTGTGCCTGAGCCTCCTATCTAAGCCCCCTGCATGTAAGCTCCATCAAGCAGCAGCCCATGCCATGAAGCTGAGGCGGAGGGTGCGAGACATCATTTGTTTTTAGAGCACAGTCCCATATCCTTGCCTGTGAAACTCACCTTTGGTGCTGATCCCTCGCAGGTCAGTGATTTTCATCAGCATGCGGGGGAACATGTAAGGCTTGTTGGGCCGACGTCTGCGAGCATAGATCTTCAAGGCTTCCAGCAGAGGCTCTTGCAGTTTGTCCACTTTCTCTGGCTCCTCCAAGTCCATTCGATCTATAGAGAAGAAAGAGACAAGGAACGCTGTGGCTTGCTTTGCTGCTTTATCAGTCTTTATAGAAATGTGAGCAAACATTCCTTGATCAATAAAAGGTAGAAGGATTTTGGAGCCTGGAAAGCAGACACACACCAATTCAGAAATAAGACTGATCATGAATAAAGACTAACTAAGCTTATGCTAATCTGAGATCTTCCAGTTCTACTGGTTGTGGTTGATGGGAGCTGCAGCCCAGAACAGATGAAGGATAACAGGCTGGGAAGATCTCCATCAGCTCTCAGTGGTGACCTGACCTCATACAAAGTGAATGTGTTTTTTATGTGCTGTAGTTGTAGCCTGTTTGTTATGTAAATTGTTCTTGGACCTCAGGGTGAAGAGTGGAGTACAAATGCAATAAATAAATAAATTCAAGTTGCTGAAGGCTGTTGATGATGCCAGATGTGCAGCCATTTCAGACACCTGTACAAATGCCTCTGACGTGATTTCAACACCTGTAGATAGTGTTTACTTCTATGATGCTCTTATATTTATTATTATTTGTATTTCTTATATGCTTTCTGCAGATGAAGTCACTATTGTGTTCCTTTTCTGAACATGGAGTTATTGAGATGACAACAGCCATCACTCCTTGCTCTTCTAAGCAAGTTTATAGACACTTCACCAGAGAGGGAAAGGCAAGAAGTCACTGTTTGTCAGCCCATAAACCTGATGCCTGTCAGGGCTACAACACAGTCCCTTACCTCCACAAATGAGGCAGATTGCACTGAGCAGGCCTGTCTCCGTATCATCCATTTCAAGAGGCAGCAACTGTCCAGCAAAGGCGAAGACCAAGTCAGTGAGGGGCCCAAATCCAGCATTGTGCATCTGGGTGCGGTTCAAGGTAAGCCCATCTGAAAAGGTCATTGTGTCCTGCTCTGGTGTATAACGGGTGCATATACGGAGCATCTGCAGGGAAGGATGGGGCATATGGATAAGATGGGAGGGAATCACAGGACAGCAATATTTATATGAGAACAAACTAGTGCTGCATGTGCATGCTCCTTAATGCTGTATATGCACAGATTTGTTTATACGAGACTCTGGGTCTTACTGGTAAGTTTCTAGGCATTGAAGACTTCAGAAGATATCCTGTGAAGTGTCTCTAGCACACGGAGCCAAGCAGAAATTCAAGAATACATGGGGTTTGGGCATCTCAATATATTCTGTAACCCTCTGGTCCTTCCTCTTCTGGACAAAAGTAGAATTATTTAAGAATATAAAAGATACTGTATCTTTTCTGCAGTTCTTTCTGTCATCGTTCTTTCACAAGCAGGCTTTTGTTATCCACAGTTTTGCCATTTACTGGTGTCACACATTTTTACTCCTTATGAGACAATATGGCACCCACATTATTTCCTTGTTACTGTCGCACTCCCCAAATGTATGAGGCCAGGAAACAATATTTTCTTGCTTCCTAAGCATTACAAGACTGGGGGTTGGCAACATTTTGGCCAAACGTAATCTGAGGTTGCCCCACGAATACAGTCTTCCTCTCTGCTACATATCCTCCCTTTTCCGTGAGCTCCCCATGGCTGCTCATGCTTGTCTCTGTGCCACAGAACAGGAGGGTAAGCAGGTGCAATGCACACCCAACATCCAAAGTTTATCCCATTTGCCCCAAATTTACTGAAACAGCCCCAGTTCACATCTAGCCAAATGCTGTTTGAGCAAAGCTTGCAAGAACTGAGTGTGGCATCTCCTGCCTGCTACTGATTCTATCAGGGCATTTGTATAGGGAAAGGGAGGATCATGCAGTTTAATCCACAGCCTCCACTGCAGTAACTCCCTGGCAGCATATAAAAGAGCTCTCTGTTTCTTACCAGGATGTCAAGGCAAGCTGCTTTAAGCAAGGTGATCTGATCAGCAATGCTGAGGCTGGTGAAGCCTGGCAAGCGCTTGGCAAACTCCACAATCTTGATAATGCATTTCGTGGCCAGTTCACTGAACTTGTCCCACAGTCCCAGGTCCAGCTGTACCCTGTGATCGGCACTAGAGTTCTGGAGGGAAGAAGGAAAGGACAGAGGTTTAGACTGCTAACAGACAGATATACAGTAGCGAGTTTACAGTAGAGTGTTACCATGGTTTGGGTGTTGCTTTTTCTTGCTGGTCACAGCAACTCTATTATAGTGGCCAAACGAGTTTGTCTGACCAATAGTAAGGAATGGCACAAACAAATCTGGAAGGCCTTGGCTTTCCTCCACTCTGTTAGAAAGGGCTGAGGAAAAGCAGACAGCAATCTTTAACCTTTTCAGAAACCTTTAACCTGAAGTATGGGCCCAATTCTTAACTCTGCTCTATTGTCATTTCAGTTTCTCTGGGCTGTAATTTTTCTTCTTGCTTTAAAATCAGAAAAGGCCTTCAATCAATGTTAGCGATATTTTTCTAAAAAAGAAAAGCAGTGGTAGCAGCACTGGATGTGGCCCATTTAAAGCTATGGAATTACTGTGATGCAGCCAACAAATCAGAACAGCCACATGCTCTAGAGAAATGAAAAAGAAGAAAGCTGATACTGGTTTGGGTTTTACAATACCATTTTAATGCAGAATTACCAATAAGTTCAATTCCCTGTGTACTAGAGTCCTTCTGCGGGAATGGCCACAGCTCAGGGTTACAGCATCTGCTTCATGAGCAGATTCACAGGTTCAGTTCCCCAACGGGGAAGAGCAACAGAAGCAAAAGAAGCCACTTCCATACTGTTGTCAAGAAAACGTCATGGGCGTGTCCATGGAGACACCAGGACCTGAACACAAGTCAAGGGTAGGTAGCACCAAAAGGGAAAGTATGTCAAGGAGAATACCGAGATGGAAACAATTCTTAAAAGAAAAATGAAACAGGAGAGGATGGAGCCTTCTATCCATAAATAAGCTCAAGAGGCCTGAACATGCCCAGTGAGCATGAAATGCTGACTGACTCTTGAAATGAGGCTGGGATGGGGGAAAGAGTAGAATATTAAGAGGAAACGCAACATGGTGTTGAGTGTTTGGAATTTTGAACCAAGTATCTCCATGTGTTGCAAATCCCACTTCTACATTACTAATAGCTAGTGTGGCCTACACTAAATATTATGTTCTGCAAAATTGTGCATTATACTGCATCCAGTGTTTTTTTTAAAGACAAAGCCATTACCCCGACCAATAGCTGCCAGCTGTTTCACAATGCTTCTTAAAACTAGCAATCATCCTTCAGAAAGAGGTTTCCTGTCAGTCTGCCCACTTTTACCATTTATCCTGCTCTCCACCTCTGCCTTTACCAGTAGTTTGGGGGGGGGGGATAACAAAAACCAGTAGTTTGAGGGGAAGAGATAACACAAACAGAACTTTCCCTTTAAGTAGAAAGATTGCCCCAGAGAGAATGTAGTGCTAAGTCAGTGCTGTGTTCAGATTAGGTTTAAATGCTGTCCCCTGGGGGAACTGGAGTCAGGACACCAGACAATTTTCCCCTGCATGTGCCTCGCTGTAGGGATAACCTTGGCAAAACCTTCCCTTCCTTAGATGGGAATTCATGAGACTGACAGCAACTATACCTTTCAGTTACACTGGAAGGGAAAACCTAGCCAATTACAGGCTGGGAACAAATGCTGTCTGCAGGGACCAATCAGAGGCCCAGAAAATTGATCAGGAGGCAGCCATGCCCTACCAAGTAACTGTTGCTAGGGCAAGGGTGCTGGGCCTCAGATGAGGCGGGAGTTTGAATTAGAGATGTGCACAAATGATAAACTCATGTTTGCCTCACAGTCGAAATGAGAATCCAAAAATTTGTTCATTGAATCATTTGCGTTCACAGACGAACATTTTCACGGCAGTTGAAAAAGTCTTTTTTCATCAGTAAAATACTGTGAAAACTTGACATGCTGGGAGCCTTTTTCAGTCTGTTCAAAAGTCTGGATGTCTGAATATCTAATGCGGAAATTTACAAATCTGATTGAATTTTCAAATGCTGATTCGTTTGTGCTCTTCCCTAGTTTGGATTTCTGTTTTTGTTTTTTATTTCAGCAAGGGCAGATTTTCTAAAGCGGGAGGATCTATCTATCCATCTATCCATCCATCCCACTCTATACCCAAAGGTCTCAGGGCAGATAACATTTAAAATCAAATACATATTTATATTAAAACAATAACAATGTCTGAAAGTGGGAAAAGAAAGTATATCCTCTGTTTGATGAGATGTTCAGTGCCATACACGACTCATTGAGAGGTTGGACACAGACATAGGGTGTTTTTCCACTGTCACTAGAAATACCAATTAAGTACCCATTAATGGGTACAAAAATGCTATTAAGTACCCATTAATGGCTACTTAATGGGTACTTCTAGTGACAGTGGAAAAACACCCATAATCCATTCAGGCATGAGATTTTGGGGGCCATATTAATATAGTCTAAACACCCCCTGTTCTTTTTGATGGAAAATATGTGCGCAAGACTGAGAAAGACTCTTACCGTGGTGTATTTCCCCAGCTGGCAGAGTGATGGGAAGGTTTCTTGATGAGCTTTGCTGACCTTCTGGATGAGTTCTTCCAGCTCAGGTGTCATTTCATAGCTATCCACAACAACCTCCTCTTTCACATCCTTTTTCTTCTTGTTGCGGTCATTCCTCACCGCTGAAAGGAAAAGTGAGAAAGTGAGCAGGAGGGGGAAAGGACAAGCCACATGCCTGGACCACACCCAGCAACCTTTTACGTTCTTACAACCTCAAAAGCTCAGCATTTAATTTTGAGTTGCAGAAAATAGTGGAAATTAGGCTGAAGGTGTGGTACAGAATTACTGCCAAATAATCCTGAGGCCACTCCAAAAACAGAGGTGTAAACTCATTTCCAAGATGTTTCTGCTTGAGGAAACAGGACTGCAGAGAACCCTAGTCTTTGGCATCAAATTTACAAAGGCAGCAAGCCCTTTAATTCCTTCCCTTTATCCTTCTCAGCCACTTGCAAAGATTGCCTCTCCCTTCAGATGTGGCTGGACTTGACCCTTAATTATCCTTGACTATCAGCCAAACTGGTTGTGGCTGATGGGGGTAGCACATTGGGGAAAAGAGTCTACTTGAGCTTGAGAGTGGACTCTGAAGAAGACTGCTTTCCTGAGACCAAACAAAAGGAGCTTTGCAGGGGAATTTGGAGGGGAAACGGCTAGTGCTTTGGTAAGTTTATGGAGTAGATGTTGTGCATGTTGTAGAGTTTTGTTTGGCACTTGGTGTGTGGCTGGTTTAGCAACCCACACATAAAATGATTTTTAAAAAGGTAAAGAAAATATAACCACCACCCCCCCAAAGAAAGTAGTAAAATAAACTCTTGTGAAGGTAGATAACCAGCAGGGGGAGGGGAGCTTCCCAGTGTTCTGCACTCAATGTCATATGTAAATGTATCTGCCTACTAGCCAGAAATTCTAGATGCACCCTTGGTTTTTATTCTTTGAAACCAAGGTAGCTGACCTGGAAAGGCACAGAGAGAGAGGCATGTGTATGAGACCGCAGGGATATCATGCTGCATGGTGTACGGCCCTCCAAACGCCTTGAAGAGTGGAGGTATCAGGGAGAAAGAGCACCAAGCTAAGAAAGATGGCCAGGTTCCCTTAAGCAAAACCTCCTCCAGAGTTGGTGTGCCCATATCCTTTTGCACCAATGGTATTCCCCACAGGGAAGGGAATGTTCTTGCAATGGATGATTGGTTTATCAGAAGTCTAGACAGATGGATTTGTGATGGGTGTGTTGACTGCATGACAACTTGCCTGCTAAGTGCAAAGGTTGGAGATACCGTGCAGCATCTAGATTGGCTGGTGACAGTGCTGGGGAGGAGCCAGTGGACATGGTGTATGGCAATGAATGTCCTGGAAGCCAAATTTAGGTGGTTAGGTAGAAGACTGAAGTCCAGGACATCAAAAGCGGCATTCTCAAACATTCTATTATTCCATGCACAGAGTCAGATAGACAGGCAGAGGTCAGGAGCCTTAGAATGACCCAGTGGTATTGAGAGGAAGGGTTTAGATCTGTTCGGAAAACAAGTTTAGGAGAAACCAAAGCCGTATAAAAGAGACTGGCTGAACTTGAACCAATATGAAACCAGACTGCTGGCATTTAATATTAAAAGGGTTGCAAAGCAACTTTTAAACTGATCCTCAGGAGAAAGCCAGCAGGAGACGAGTAACATCTGGTTTGGGAAAATACAAAGTTGAGGGAAGAGGGTTGGAATTATGCAAATGGTCCTAAGCAGAGTTTTCCAAAGCATCATCCATGATAACTTTTCATCTGTTCTTGAAGTTCAATGCTGTTTCTTCTCATTCTCTAATGTCTACATAAAGCCCAAATATGCCCTACACATTTCTGGTTGGAAACTCCCATCTCTTTTTACTGCTAGGCAAAAGTGAAAAAACTGAACCTTTATCTACTCCTTCATGTCTCAACAGCCACCATCATACAACTAGGTTGGTTCAAGGCTGCAAACCATCTTCCCTGAGAGGAGTGGAGAAAAGGAAGCAGGCTGGGCTCTGGCCATCTTGCTCCCAGCAGTGCCCCTCCCTCCTCCAACTGCCATCACAAGGCGATGAACCATCTTGCCTGAGAGGAGTGGAGAAGAGGAAGCAGGCTGGGCTCTGACCATCTTGCTCCCAGCAGTGCCCCTCCCTCCTCCAACTGCTCCCATCAGTAGATGGCAAAGAGACTACGGCAACGGATCCACCAGTTGAGAAAACGTCTGGTCCTGAGGTGAAGCAGGGTGGGACTGATACCGGCTGACCATCTTTACTGTCATCTAGTTTGTCATCAATTAAGAGAAAATTCAAAGTAAATTGGAAAATTTTCAGCAATAAGAAATGGAGAGAAAAATTGGAACTGAAGAGCTCAAGTGCTGGCTTTTTGCTGTTCCCTGTTCCCTCCCACACCATTTTCCTTTTGTTTCTTGTCTCTTTAGATTGTAAGCCTGAGGGCAGGGACCTGTCTAAGATTAATATAATATTGTAACCCGCCCTGAGACCTTCGGGTATAGGGCGGGATAGAAATACAAATAAATAATAAATAAATAAACTAGTTTCTACAACACATTATCAGAATTCTACATGTGCCCACAGCCAACAAAGTTAGGGTTCTCTCGTTCAATCTCTTAGTTCCAAGTTGTCTAACCAGTTACTCTATAAGCATTGCTAGACTTGGGCCCCTGTGATCCCCAATCATTAGCCAACCTAGCGTAGGTTGATGGGAGCTAAACTGCATTCCTAGGAATGCCTGATCTGCAAACCTGCACTGGTCCTTTATAAGAATCATGGCAGGAAGAATTTCAGCAAGTCCAGCTTCTCTCATCCCCATGTCTTTGGGCAAGCGTAACTCCTGCCACACTATTATTTTAAAGAACCAGTCAATAGCCATTTGTGATCCAAAGGCAGCAAGGTCTGTGAGATTCCAAGTGCCTGCTGTTGCCTTGCCCTCTGAGCTGAAAAGCACATTTCCCAGCCTAAAGCATATGCCACACTGCTGTCCAATAGCCCTGAGAGTGGTGTTCAAACAGGAAGAAACAACCAAGATAACCGGATAGAAAACTGCTCTTAGACTGTTGGGGGGGGGGGGGATTGCAATATTTCACTCCACCCAGCAGGCATGGAATGACAACAACAACCAAGATTGTAATTTCTCCCAGGACAGGAGAGGGATGTCTTTTCTGTACAGCTCAGGACTCTTTGAACCCATCAACAGCATCCTGTTCTCTGCCAGTTGTTTGCAGTCTTTCTGCAGGCTCAGGGAAGTTGGGAGAAGCAAGAGGTTTCTCAAGCTGTTGGTTGGTCCCAGCACAAAACACTTAGGATGCTTCTGGCTTTTAGATTTCCAAATTACACAGACTAATTTGGAACCCTGATAGCTAACTAGCTCCACTATAGCATCTGACTTGAAGCCCTTCCTTGAATATTTTGAACAGGCCAGGGGACTCCTTTTAGCTCTGGTACCAAAAAAGAGGAAACAGTGTACAAATGACTGGAGCCCGAAAACATGCCTTGTTTCTTCTGAACTATTTGGAGTTTTTTTTACCCCATCTGCTGTGCCAACAGGTAACAGTCTAAGAGTGTGGCCTGATATACATGGTGCAGCTGCTTTGCTGACCTGGGTCAGGTCATTGCCTAAATAGGAAAGAGGCTAGAAACCTGAACCCCATGAAAGTCATATTGGGTTTCATCAGGCATAGATGAAATAAATGTTTTTAATTTGCTTCTAGTGGTTTGAAAGCTATAAACATCATGGCTGGAATTAATCCCCTTTTAAAGACAAGAGGCAGAGAATGACCAGAAAGAGATTAAGCACAGCTGACCTCTAATGCAATTTGGAGATTTGTGGAAGTTACCTGGAGGTAGAGGTTTGCTTCATCCATCCCAAAATGCCACAAAGGCTGTGTAGTCACACTTAAGGTTTAATCCAGCTCCAGTCCACTTTCAGAGTGAAAGAATACATCAGTAAAGTGACAAGCTCTTTCCTTTCAGTGTTTTATGGATATTATTGTTTTAATCTGTTTGTTAAAACTAGTAACCCTCCCTGAGACCTACGGGTATAGGGCGGGATAGAAACATAAATAAATAACTCAGAAAATTCAACTTTGGGATAGATAATGTGGAAAGAAAATGACTGGTCACTTTGCTGATGTGTTCTCTCGTTCTGAAAGTGCACTGAAGCTGGATTAAACCTTAGACGTGTCCACAGAGGCCTAAATTCCATGGCAACAGTTACAATATTAGCTAATTTCTTAGATTCTACGGTCATTTACACCAATAGCCCGGTGTGGATTCATTAGCTCTTTGTAAACTTAAACCAATCAGATTAGTTAAACGAGAGTAAAAAAAAAAACGGCCACCAAATTGAAGGAGGAGAGGACGCTTTGAGCCAGTCTGGCTTCTAATCTACCCCAATTACAGCAATGGATCTAAGAGATGGAAATTCTTTTGAGATACTTAAGACTATTTACCCTTCATGTTAATTGTCTTGCCCTTTCATTACTAAAGTGGTTAGAGAACCACCAGCAGTGCAAACCTACATGTTCAGGCTGTAATTTTGTGCACACTTTCCTGGAAGAAAGATTCAAGTGAATACAGCGGGGATAGATTCTGGGTTAAACACATGTAGCATCGCTCTAAACCTCTCTCTTACCCAGTTTTTCAGGCTGCATCAGGAGAGAAAGCAGAGATTTTGATTCTACTTTAGCAGTTATGAAGGCAGTGTAAAAAAGGATGCAGGTTTGCCTACGTGGGAGTGGAAGGAAAACCCCTTCCTTTGCTCAGGAAGAATCAACAGGCAAAAATGGAAAGGAAGGCTGTCTATCTAGGCCCAGCCTCCTGCTATGAGGCATCTCTGTCCCGTCTGCAGCGCCTCACAGATCAACCGGATCACAGCATGCCGCAATCAGGGAGCAGCTGTATTGCTCAAGCAATGAACTCCAGATGTCTTGGAATGAAAGATCCTGATCCAGTGCCCCTTGGGCAAGGAATCTGCAAATGGCTGCAAGGATTTCTCTCAGAAGATCTTTTATCCTTTGATGCTACATGTGTGTTTGAAGGCGGGGGAGATGTTGGATCCCTCTCCTCCTTTCTTGTCCACTGGGGGTGCCAACAGCGCCAGCATTCCTGCCACCCCTCCTCCAGCCTTGCCCGCTCTTCTCTCCCCGTCTGAGAGTCCTGGGGTTGCGTGTGCACTCTTCTTGGCCCGAGCCTTCCCAGCCTGCCCTTCCTGTTCACCCCAGGATAAAGCGCCAGGGATCTGGGAACAGGATACACCAATCGGCAGGATATACACTTATAGCCACAGTCAGCACAATGCTGAGGGGGGTGGGAGTGACTGCCAGCCAAGGCATACAAATTTCTGGAGGGGGGATAACGCACACACAGAGAAACAGAGAGAGACAGTGTGGCTCAGACAATATAACTCATTGCCGTGAGATAATTTCCCCCTCGGGCTGCAGTCGATCCCTATAGGATCCCATGCACTAAACATCCCCCTTTTTTTAAGTTGCAAAGGTACATAGTATGTACAATGGGGGGGGGAGATGACTGCCCACACGATCAAAATCTAAGTAGCTTGGAGGTTGAATTCCTCATCTCCCCAAATCCTTTCAATTCCTCCATTCACTTTGATTCCTGCTGCCCGCCCCCCCCACCCCCAATCCAATTCTCATTTGAGTTTAGATGGGATAGGGAGGGAGAAGTTGGAGGAGGGGCTCTGCTGGCCCAAATCCCTTAGGCCATCCGTTTCCTGTCTCTGTAGTGACAATCCATTGGGATAACATTCTTCCCCTACCCCTCAGTACACCCCTTACCAAAGCCTCTCCACCCGCCTCTCCCTTTAAAGTGACAGGCCCTTGGAAATAAATTGCCAGGTTTTGAGACATAGACATTCCTAATTAGGGGCTCTTAAAGAGATGGTGATTAATGTGAGTCGTGGGCCAGGCCAGCTTGGGGACATGCCTAAGCAGTTGGAAGTAAAAGCAACAGCCGCCGAGAGGCACTCTGTCTCTGAAGAGGCAGGGCAGCCGACAGCACTCGTAACAGGACGGCAAATTCCCCCGCCTGGGCAGAGAGTGATGGCCAAAGTACCTCCTCCAGTGGAAGTTTGTTTGTTTGTTGTTCCTCCATGGGAGTGCATTCTGGATCAGTTTCCCCTCAGAGGAATACATGTGGAAAATGTTTTATTAGAACAGAATGCCGACATGGATTGCCCCCCCTTCCTCTCAAGGGGAGGGGAGGAATGGCGATAATCTAGACTTCGGCTCACGCATCACCCTCAGAAAGCCCATGTGTCACTTTGGTTCTGAGGTAAACTTTTCCCAAATGTTTTCCTTCAAGGAGAAATCCATCCAAAAGCACAACCATGGAAGAAAACATTGCAGAGAAACCAGATATGGAAAACAGATGGGCTTTGCAGGGGTTCACAGGCTGCTGGAACCAAAGCAGCTTCAGAAGCTCTACTGCCTGAGTTGTCTTTGTGGCGGTGATTGTATCTCAGCAAGACAGGTGTTGGTATCAGGAACAAAAACTCTGTTCTCTATCCCATGTTAGCAATGGCACAGGAAACCTGTGGTCTCCTGTCCCTTCACATTCATTTTTAAAAATAATTGGAACAGTTTCATATTGCTTATGGAGCAGTTTGCTGTTTAGGGGTCATCTGTGACACGAGCATCAGCCTGCAGTCTTTGAAAGAACTGGAGTAAGCATATTCATTCATTCATTCATGCTCTATACCCAAAAGAAACAAGCTAAAGAGCTATTTCTTCAAATAACTGAGTGTTTACTCTGAAATACCTTGTTCAATTTGGAGCAACTCTTGAAAGATCCTGACAGGTGTAAATTCAAATCTGCCCGTATGGGTACATAAATGTGGGTGCATAGACACACATACCTCCACATCATAAGCCCATGTCCAGATCCAAAAGAATCCGTTAACAGCTTTCATTATTTTAAAAAATCAAATATTAATGCTTACAATCGATCTACAAAAAACTAAAGACCATGCCTACAGCAATGAAGCAGACGGATCAGATATCTATCAGTCAAGCAAGAAGCAGATTACACAGAAAGAGGGAATGGCAAACAGGATGAGTAGCACAGGTCACTGTCTTAGGAGATTTTGGTTCTCTCTTGTAGCAAAAGGATAACTGAAAATCACATACTGGCCCACCTGGAGGGCCTTTCCCCTTGCAGTCTCCACATCAGACAACTGTCTTTGTGTACTATTCTTCCTTTTGTGCCCCCCCCCCGTGTGTGTCTAATACAGAACTATTAAATCATAGAGGTGAGAGGGGCCATTTAGGCCATCATGGAAGTCAGTATATTGCTCCCTTGAAGAAACCATATCAAAGTAGTGTTTCCAACAGCTGCCATTCCAGCCTCCACCTGAACACACAGACATCACTCCTCTGAAGTTAAATCAGTCCTGTGCATAAACTACTGCTACTGTATGGAAGTGCTCACATCCATTCCCATGTTCCCCTGCAATCTGAATTGTAACAAGTCCATTATTGTATGCCCTGCATTCTACAGCAATAAAAAAATTCAGGTATCTAAATTGGGTTACCATATTTATTTGCTTATTCAGAGACGCAAAGCAGCTCACAATATCACAGCAAAAAAACACATATCAATCCAAATCAGAAAAATACCACTGGAAACAAGAGCATATGAACATACAGCTGTCGTATAAAATAAAAATACCCAAAAAAACCCTCCTCACATTAGAGCTCTAAAATAACCTCTCTAACCTCTTCTCAGCCTTCTCTTTTTAATTCTTTCAAACCTGCCTTCTTTACTGATCTTCTTTGAAATTGCCCAATTTATCTCTGAATCTTTCAAGAACTGAAATGCCTACACAAGATAGGGTCTAGATAATGTAAGATAAAATCAAAATACTGCTTCCCGTGAATAGATATATACTGTTATGCATCTATTGATGTAGCTGAGAATTGTATTTGCTTTTTCTGCTGCTATGTTACCCTGCTGACTCATATTAGATTTGTGGATAATATTCCAGAATATTTTTCACAAGTACTGTTGCCAAGCATCTCCCATTCTGTATCTATGCACTCAATTCTCTTTTCCAAACTGCAGGCCTTTGCATTGCCTCTGCTGAATTTCATTCTGCTGTTTCGAGCCTCCAGTATTTGTGTCACTCGCATATTTGTTGCATCCATCCAACTATTTTGGGTACAGAACCAAACTATGCAACACTTCACTGAACAGTTTTGAGCAGCACTCTTTTGAGTATGACTCTCTTGCCAAGTGTGGAACCATCCAGAAATGGTGCCATCCAGGCTATACTTACTATGCTTCCTCAATACAATATCATGAGAGACATTTTGTTCTGCTAAGAATGTTTTGCTAAAACTTAGGTAAATAACTTCCTTGGCATTTCCACAATCAATGATGGAAGTTACATGACCAAAAAAAGAGATAAGATTAGCCTGATGAATCTGTGGTGGCTTCTAGCAATCACTACTTTGTTTTCTAGGTGCTTACAGATTAGCCATTTTATGATCTGCTCTAAAACTTTCAAAGGTATTAAAGTTAGATTGACTTCTCTAGAGTTTTCCGGATCTGCCTCTCTAAAGATAAGGATAACATCTGTCTCTATTCCTACTTGCCCCAGACAAAAGACAGAATCCCTTTAAGTCTTTCCCCTCTTTCAGAGAAAACAGGTATAGGGTACTGATGGTTTGCAATGGATGGGTGAGCCAGTAATTGAGAAAGGTTCTGTCCTTTGAGCAGAATGGATTGTCATTTGCATAACATCTGAACTCAGTTTGCTGAAGGGGAATCACTTTTCCCAACTGCTAGCCTACCCCTCCCACATAAGTGGTCATTCACTTCTACCCACACCTCTCCAGCTAGCAGATGAATTAAAAGCAATCACATGCATTTGCCCTCCTCTGGCATCCAGAAAATCATCTGTTCTCCAGAAGCAATCAAAAGACAGCAGATAGCAGTTCATCAGCAAATTCCCTTGGTACTGTAGGATGCAATTCACCTGTCCAAGAAGATACATTCAAGATATAAAGACAGGCTCTCCTGTCAATCTGAACCTGTGATCCTGGCCCAGCAACATTTTGATAGAACTCATGTCATTTTTCAAGAAGACTGACACAGACTGGACCCCCTGTTCTTTCTCATGTTACTTTACCCTTTGGAACCCTTCTCAAAATTGGAAATTATCAAGGTCTTTGCTCCTGCATGTAGCACTTTTGCCCTTTTCCCGGCTCATCCCCTGTCCCTTATTACATGTTCTGCGCCACAAGTGCCTTTATTATACTGAACAGAAAGCCAGCCTGCTCTGGTGCCCCTCTAGACCCTAAATGCGAGTGCTCACCTTCTTTTGACATGCCAACCTCAAAGCATTTCTGCAGGCGACAATACTGGCAGCGGTTGCGGGTGACCTTGTTAATCTGACAGTTCTTGTCCCGGTGGCAGGTGTAAACCATGTTTTTCTGGATGCTCCGGCGAAAAAAACCCTACAGGTCAAGAGAGATGTAGTGGACCAGTGGGTGAGATGGAAGAATGGCATTGAAGTAGTTCCAAAAAGGCCTTTCTCAAACTTTCCTTCCCCAGTCCCAACTGTAGACTAAATCCTCCTTCAGACCTTCTGCCTTGTTTGTGAAAGAAGTTCATATTGTCTGCGGTTACATCTCCAGGGCATGAGATTTATCTCTACATCAAACACTGTAGTTGAGAAGTTCAAACATGGGGAAGTGCCAAGAAGATGATCACTCAGCGCTTGAATAATGCATTTCCTCCTCATCCACAAACCTGGAAACCTGAGCTCCATGCCCTGGTGCATACATACACAAACCCGCCATCTTGCTTGAGCACCAGCTGTTCAAAACAGAATTCGCCGAGGTAGAACTCCTACTGGGCCTTGCCTCCAATCCTGCCAAGCCACCTTGTGGTTTGTTGTCGTTTCTGAGTACCACATGGGCACTTCTGTGTAGTTTTCTTGGCAGAGATACTTCCAGGGAGAGACTAGAGATTGAACCAGCAACTCTCTGCTTTCCAGGCCATTTGCTTGCCCACTGAGCCACAGACACTCCCCACATTATGGTCTGCAACAGCTAAAGCCATGGTTTTTGCAGAACCCTGTCATTGGTTTTGTATCACCAGTTGCCATTGACAACATATTTTTTAAATTCTATTTTATCTTCTTTTTTTTTACCCTATTGGTCATGTTTTAATGAGTATCTTATATTGTGGATAAGCATCAGGGGAAGGATGAGTTGCTGTAATTCAACTTTCTTCTCTGGAGCACCTTTTTCACCTCCCCAGAAGATGGTGTTTTACCAAAATACAATGGGCCTTTTTATGTTACAAATATTTAGAGACATTCAGTAATAAATTATTTTTGATTTTTACTCTGCCCATTCTTTTTGGTAGTGCTCCTTAAGACTTTATTTTCTCCTTTCCTTGCCAGTTTTAGGATACTCTTCTTCTTCTTTCTCCCCCCCCCCCTTTAGTTCTGCCTCCCCTTTCACTTGAGATTCTGGGTTGTTGTTGTTTTCTACTTTAGGTCAACCTTCCCCTTGTAGTTAAAGTGCAGCATAGAGATGCTGGCAGGAACTGAATGGAAACAATAGTTCAAAATGGCAGGAAGGCACTACCTTGGGAAGGGCTATTAGAAATGGTTATCTGCATGGTCATAAATTATGTGAATTTTTTTAAAAAGTCTCTCTTAAAGCCTACCTGATAAAAGATTGTTTGTAGCAATGAATCTTATTTCAGGTGATGCTTCTTATCAGTGTTGTACTGATACAGAGTGGAATTAGTTTTGAAAGTTCATATACTTGCATGCACAGATACAGAAGGATATAAGCAACTGCCTGATACTAGCCCAGGACTGACAGAAGCCAGTAGTTTGCTAAGGCCCAAGGAAAAGCTCTTTCCTCATCAGAAGCCCTTTCTGCACTGGGTTTTATTCCTGATTATATTCCAGAATAGGGAACTTCCATCCACATGCTGTTACAGACTTTGGCAGGCCCTTCTAGAAGCCTGTCATAGTCTGCACTAACAAGTGGATGGCGGGTCCCTGTTGTGGAATATAATCTGAAATAAGGCCTAGTGCAGAAAGAGTTTCAGGATTATTTTAACTGGAGATGTTCTGAAAAGCTGATACCAGGCAAGAGCCAAGGATGTGAGCTGAGATGCTTCGAGTCCAAACACCATCTCAGCCCCAAAACACCACAGGGTAGCCTCAGGAAAGCCAATGTTATTTGCCTTTTAATAATTTCAATATTTAAGTAGGTTGTGGTTTATCTCTTAAGTTCCTCAGCCCTCCCATCTCTCACTGAGGGGTTGATCTTGTCATTTGTACTGAGGAGATCCCTAGGAAGTGTGTCTTTGAACCTGGGACTTCACTAAAGGTAAATAATTGCTATTTTGAGGACCCTGAAACATAACAGGGTTTCACATTTTCAAAAATTGAAGGGATGAAGACTCCAGACCAAAAATGTAAGTGTTTAAACTTCTCTTTCATTCATACCACAATCCCAACAAAACCACCACAACTGTTACTTACAATATCGAGGATCCTGCTGCTTCAAAGTGGAAAGCATGCTGGTCACAGCCTCTTACGATTGCATTAAATAGATAAATGGGTTTCTGACATGCTCTGTTCTTAGAGGTACAGGAACTGACTCTGGGAGTCGGCCATTTTCTGTGTCTCCAGAAACTGGACCAGTTAGACTGCTGTCAAGAAAGCACTATCTGGTGAACCTGCATGGCAGCAGTGGTGGTAGCAGTGCTATGGAAGGTGCTTCCTCTAGTTCTACAGATCAAACACTTCTGGCTGCAATTTTCATTCTTCTTTAGTGGGATGATGGCCCAACAAATCTAGGATCATGTGAACCCTTTGCCCTTCAGGCCACGTCATGGCATCATTATGGCACTGTGTGAACCTTGTGTCTTGCAGATTCCAAACAGAGATGGGAGTGAAGCTGTGCATACCTAAAACTGGCAGCAGGAGTGTAAAGCCATTGCATTTGGTCCCAAAATCTAAAGTCAGGCAGACATGCTGATTATAGTTCTTGGTTCCAGAAACTGACCCCACAGTTCCCGCATTAAAAAGCAGGTATTATGCACAGCAAGTCAGAACAGCTCCTTTAGCCTGGCAGACATTATTTGAGACCCTGTAGCACACCACTGCTAAAAATAAGCATTTCTGCAGCCAGAAGTCCCAAATTCAACAACCCAAAAACATTTGCTTGTTTTGCACATTTCAGCTCACTTGCATAATCTGTTATGGGTGTTGGCATGCAAGCGTGGAATTCCCTGCTGCAACATTCTTTTGCTGAGGAAAAAGGACTGGGTGCAGCAGGCAACCACACCCTCTAGTTTGAAGAGTGTGCAGGCACAATGCCTGCTTTTATTTGGGATTTTGGCTCATTGAGGTGATAGGAGGATGTCAACGTTCCAGGCAGTTGTGGACTACAGTGCTTTCCCTGCAGCCCAGAAGACAGTTGTGACTCACCTTGCAACCCTCACAGGAGCTCACCCCATAATGGTAGCCAGATGATTTGTCATTGCAGACGAAGCAAGGCTTGTAGACACGTGGGGGTGGGGGCGGAGAAGGGGAGCTGGGCACCATCTCCTCCGAACTTGTGCTTTGGGTCTCCACCGCTGCAGAGGGAAATAAGGGGAAGGTCAGGAAGAAATCTTGTCTTTATACACTCAAGCAAAAATAACAGTAAATGTTAGGATTTTGTTTCAATTTTGGAGGAAACCTTTAATCCCAAAGGTAATAGGTGGAAGAAACAATCGCCTCTTGGTGTAACAATGTTGATATCAGCTATGCCTCTTCACCACTTCTGCAACTTTCAACAGAGTATGATTGGCCACCTTCCTCGAGCCATGGTTCTCATATTGTGGGCCATGGCACTCTTGGGCTGTGGTGTAAGTTCTAATCCAGCTTCAGTCCACTTTCAGAGTAAGAGGATACATCAGCAAAGTGACAAGCTGTTTTCTTAGTGTTAAGTAACTCAGAAAATTCATCTTTGGGATAGATAATGTGGAAAGAAAATTCCTGGTCACTGTGCTAATGTGTTCACTTGCTCTGAAAGTAGAATGAAGCTGGATTGACCTTAGGTGTGACCACAGTCTTGGAATAGACAAGACTTGGCAGTAGAATAAAAAATTCCCAGGAATAAGCATTTATAAAGTAGGCTGGGGAGAGGTCATAGCTTAATGGTAGAGTAGCTGCCCAGAAAAGCAGGTGCTTCCAGCTATGATCTGCAGCAGTGCCTTGGAAGACGGGTACAAGGAACCACTTTGTTCTGGAAGAGCTGCTTTTTGTTCTAATGACAGCTTTATTGTGTGTGACTTCAAGACAGGATTAGTGTACCTTGAATCGCCAATACCTATACTAGGCTTAACTCCAAACCAGTTCACCTATATTCACATCCTGCAGTTGCACTGCTGGATCTCCTCGCCATGTCTACCAATGGAACATGTTTTTATTCTTAGTAGGGGGAATCACAAAGAAAAAGATGCTCAGAAAGCAGAATCAGAAAGATCTAGGAAACTCCTCTTTAAAGGCTTTATCATCACAAAATAAAAAAGCTATCAGCCTGACAGACAAGTCAAATTATATGCTGTTTTATACTGGAATTTTAATCTACCTTCCTACTCGGGTCTGATACCAGATATATACTTTATATCTTTAGCCATCCTTGAAAATCAGGATTACCTGAGTATGAGTACATTAATATCTCCATGCAGTTTATTTTGCAAGGATACAGTAACAGTTTTCCATTCCTCCTTCTAGGGAATGTCACTGATTGAACTTGTGACCCACTGCTTTCCAGGATATTGCTCTTCCACCATCTTCCAGTTTACTAGAGAAATTATGACATAATTTCTCATCATCCCTGCACATGGATCATTTTGGTCATACATTAATCATGCAAGACTGAAAAGCAGAAATCACCATAGTAGGCTCCCATCCCTCTAAAACTAGATTCTGTTCAATAAAAGTTTTTATTACAACGAATCAGCCATTTGTAAGGTATCACGAGACTGTATGAATGCTATATAATCACTTTGCTATCATACTGATTCCAATTTCATTTTGCAGGATTGACAAAGGCCATTGCATGTCCCTGAGAAGCAGCTTAGGAACATAAGAGGGAATCCTGTAGCCCAGCACCCTGCCTCCTACAGTGGCCCACCAATTGCTTCTGGGCATTCCCAAGCAGAAGACAAAGGCAAAATCTTCACCAGCTTGAACTCCAGCTTAGGGATGCACAACAAATATTCATAGCATTCAAAATTCATATGGATTTTGCTGAACTCAGACATTTGTATTCGAATTGAATGTTGGCACATTCAAAGATTGAAATTCAGATTCAAATCAAATGTTTTGATACATTCCTATGAAACTTCATATGAAGCTTTGTATGGATTGAGCATCCATATCAAATTTGAATCCACTACATTTGAAAGAGATCTATTCAAACGAACACAGATTTTCTTGCATTCGATTCAATACGAATTGAATTAACAAAAACATTTGTACACATCCCTACTCCAGATCACAGCCAACTTTTCACAAAAAGAACGGGGAATTATGCTCAGAAATAACATATTAAAACTAATTCAGGGTGTCTCCACATGGCAAGAAGAAACCCACAGGATCTCCTTTAGATCCCACCATTGCCTCTCACTATGTCTACCAGATGGCAGGAGCCAATCCCAGCATCTTATCTCCATGTGGCCATTCATTGTGTTACAGTTCCTTGTCAAAATACCCAGATATCAGCCAAGCACCCACTCCTCCTCTTTGCACTTTTCCTGCACTTGGCTTGCATTTGCGTTTAATGGGGATTGTAGAGTATATGTGACATTCCCAATATAGTTTTGGGAGAACCAAAATTATATTTATGCATGTCTGGAAGTACCCTCTCCTGATACCTGAGTAAGTAACGGGGGCCTGGCCTGCAGCTAGCAGGGATTATGAGCATGAGAGCCCAGCCAGCCAGTGCTACAACAAAAGGTTCATAACCGCATTACTTCTAACTGGGAAATATTACAGATTTAGCCCTAAACTCTCTGCCTCTTGCCCTTACCATGACCCACAATGCCTGGACAGAGCTCCATTGGCTCAAGCAGCATTTTCCACCACCCCCAACCTCGGCAAGGCATGAAACTGTTTGCAATTCTAGCTTTCAACACAGACTGAATTTCCTGTGACAAGGCCCTAAATGCCACATTCCAGGCCAAACAGGTTGGAATTGTTACCAGAGCCATGTAACCTAATCCCTTTCCCTGGGGGAGGGTAGAGGGAGGAATGACCCTGCCCAAAGGAGATATAGGTTAAAAAAGCTGGGGGGGGGGGAGCTGGGGAAGGCAGCCTTGAGTTCAGTTTTCTTTCTGTTCCAGTTCTGTGCTCTATGTTTTCTCCAGAAATTGGAAGTGACTTTATTTTGGGGAACATGGGGCTGAGGGATAAAGTTCTTCTCCCACTGGAAATCTAGAAGAGGGTTATAAACAACGTGCCATAATATCATTTCCTTCAAGTTAATTTGAATATTGGGGAAAAAAATTAATACTGATTTCTAACTGTAATTCTGCAAAGTACCTGCTAACTATCTTCATGGATACAGCCATGACTAGCAGTGGTAGTCATTCACTTTATTCATTTATTTTATTAAAGAATATTTTTGCCACTCATGTTATATTTTAGTCCCTTGACATAATCAGGAAAGTAGCTGTTTAAAATACACAGCAATCAAAAAAGAAAAAAGATCAACTATTACATCAAATACATAAACTACTATGGATGTGGAATAAATCAGTATAAATCACTTGGGTGAGCAAAATTTGTTTTTGACAGGTCCCAAGGAATGGTTACTGTTGATGTCTTGCTATTCCAAAGTCTGGGGCCACCACAGAGAAAGTCAACTATTTGACTGCTACCCTATGAACATCCTAGAGGGATAAAATTACCCGGAGGGATTCGTAAGATCATAACTGATGGGCGGAACTGTATGACAGTTTTAATAACCTGAGTTGGGCTCAAAAGCAAAATGGTAACCACTACATATCTTCAAGGAAAATACCAGGAGTCTGGCCACAAATGCTTGTCAGCAATCGAGCTGCAGTGTTTTACACAAGTTCCAGTTTCTAAATTGCCTTCAAGAGCAGCCTCATGTAGAGTACGCTACAGTAATCTAGCCTGGAGATTATGTCAGCATGGATCACTGTGGCCAGATTTCTGTTTAAGAAAAGCTTTAACTGTGCACACCTGGCCACTCCTGTTACTTGGAATTCAAGTGACAGACATGGATCCAGGAGTATACCTGAATGTGGTTCTTTCATTCAGAAGAGGAAGGCTTTTCACTTCCTTAACTTGAAAAATTAGGACAGGGTATTTCTATCTTGTCTGTATTTAGCTTCAATCTACCAGGCTGCATCCATCATTCTCTTCAGGCACTGGTCCAAACCCTGAACTGCCTCATCTGAGGGTGTGTCCAGACTTGGAAATACTGCACATTCTGATGCGCAGTCCGGGCGTGGGCATCACACCTGACCCTTGATACTGCATAGTGACGGCATCTCACTCCACATCCCGATGTCCAGTCCCACCAGCTTCATACAGATATTATGACAGAACTGAACCCTGGAGAACCCCACAAGTGACTTTTCAGAGGAACAGGCAAAAATGCCCCATGGCTATTCTTTGGCATCTACAAGGAGACAGGAACCACTGCAGAATAATGCCCAAGCACACGTGGAATTTCCCCATACTGCCAAGAGGCATCAATCACTCAATAGATCCATCCAGTCTGATCCCTGTGCCTAGCTTTTATGGGCAAGGGTCAGGAAAGCATTACAAGATGATAGCCCGCCAAACTGATGCAATACAACAGGACCAGGAGGTGCTCTTAAGATCTTCACAAAACTACCAGAGATTTTACCCCAAAGTGTACAGCACACTTTCCAAAGGTGTCTTGAGATGTCAAAAGGGCCTACCCTGCCTTAGCAGAAGAGGGAAGCCCACCACCACTCAAAAGAGCTTAGTTTGGACTGCTATTAGAGAAAGCAATGGCGGCAGAGAAACAGAAATTCTTTACTGGCATCATGGCCACACCACAGTAATGCAGGCAGTCTGAAAAACAGAGTGTTGCTAGTTCAACCCCAGACAGTACTGGTTAACTGCATGGGCACCTCCATGTAGTGTTGTTCGCTGAGATACAGAAATGGTTCACTAATGCCTAATTCTGAAGTGGGGCTGGAGATCCAACCAGTAGCCCTCCACTTATTAGGCAGTTTGTTCTACCACTAGAGACTTTCCCCATCATTTTTACCTTGGATAGGTCTTCCTGGAAATGTCTGAGCATGAGCCTGAAACAATTAAGGCAAGGACAGAATCTGCGCACTAAGAGGCTTATTAATAGTACTACATGCCACAGTTTAATAGACTACATTTTTATTCCAATCCTTTGGATCTTGATTCTAAGGATCTAGAAGGCATAAAGATACCAGTGCAAAATACAGGATGGTCCTTGCATTCCTACTTCTATAACTCTTAAGGCATTATACCATCCAGGGTCAAAACTGTCACTTATTTGTTTTTTAATCTCCACAGAATTGCTCTCAAACCTATGTATACAACTTTATACCACTGCTGATTTTTCGCTCCAGACTTTTTCAATTAAAATTTGCAATTCTCAGTATTTTATCAGGTTTTTGACATTCTTTCCCTTTAACTCTTCCATCTCCTGGTACTGTCACATCTATAAACTAAATGTGTTTCTTTTTTGTTACTGTATCCAGTTATCATGTTCCAGGTGTCTGTCAACTGATACTTTACGATCACTCAGAATCTTGATATTTTCATTTTTTATATTTCCCCCTTATAATGTTATGTTCCCAGGAGTTTAGGCATACTGCAAATCCATTCACCCCCACCATCACCAGGCAAAATGTGAATTTTTTGTACAAAATCACTCAGTCTCAACCTGACAAAATATGAGTGCTAAGAACAGACTTTATTGCTGTAAATGATTAGGACAAGGTCTGAATGGAACCAGAGTTTGGGTAATTATGCCAGACTGATCCAGCTGTGACACTGAAATGATACTGCACTACAAATCCCATTATTTCTTGCCACCAACTATGTTGGCTGTGGTTGGTGGAAATGGTATATCAGCAACATTAGAAGGATCAAACATCTGGACAAAGTATTCTTATTAGGGATGTGTGTGAATGTTCTAAACATTAGAAATGTGATAGAATTTGACTGAACGTGGACATTTGAATTCAAACATTCAAATGTACAGATACGTATGTATTACGTATCAGTACAAATCTCATATGTATCCGTACACATTTGCGCTGATAGTATGGGACAAAAACAGGATGCCTACAAAATGCGTACAGATACGTATAACACATACGAATGTTGTTGACATTCGTATCTTCAGATTCTAATCTAACACTCAAACGAACAGATTTGAATGTATTCGATTCAAATCAAATTTTGTTGCATTCAGATTCTAAATATTCAGATCTAATGTTTGGATATTCAAATGCAAATGCAAAAAAAAAAAATCATGCACATCCCTAATTCTTATGCAAAACTGTAAAATAAAAGAGAGTTTGTCATGCTGTGGCAATGCTGGAAATATAGTGTTGTTGATACTGTAACTGATAGTAATATTTTTAAAGTATCATCTGCCATTGTTTGTTTATACAGTGAGTTACTTTTGTGAAAGGCAGTACATAATTTCTGATATATTTTAAATATATATGCATAAAATATAAAGAGTTCCAAACAAAATAATTCCTTTCTCTAGCTATTAATCCTGAAGTTGATAGGAGTGTCCTATTAAAAAAAAAGTCCAGAGCCCTCTTCATAGTTGTAAAGAAGAGGGAATTTGAGCGAATGTTGCCTGCAATATCAACTTCAGGATTAATAGCTAGAGAAAGGAATTATTAAATTTGTAGATAAGAGATTAGTGTAATGAGTAGTCTATGGTATCAAATTCCTAAGGTAAATTAACTGGCTTAGGTTATGGAAATTCAGAGTCTTCCTGAGTTTAGTTGCTATTAAAACAAAAGAGGCCACTTACACATTAGTATGAGAAAAGACATCAGCTAAGAGAAAGCATACGCAGAGTTACTAACTTCAAGCTTTTTTCCCCTGATTGAGCCATATATAGGACAATACAGAATAAAATGTATTAAATCAGCTACTTGGTTTGGACTGCAAAGATGGAAACATTTATTTCTTGGAATACTGTAATATCTACCAAGAAAAAAATATACCGATGGTGTTTGAAATTGGACGGATGTGAAAGCTTTCCACAGGGGAACCTCAATAGTATTGGAAAGATAAAGTGAGCAGGCCTTGATTTTGTTACAAAAATGATAGCCCAGCTTCCATTCTCTGATAATGGACAAGAGGTGGTTGGTTGGTGGGGTAACACCAAATTGTGGCCAATTCCTAGCTGACTGCATGGTACCTCTATGCAGTTTTCTTGGCAGAGATAGAGAAGTGGTTTACCATTGCCTGCTCACAGAGAGAGGCTAGGGCAACCCTCTGCTTTCCAGGTAGTTTGCTGTATTACTGAGCTACATCCATTCCCATAAGGAGTAGGAATTTTGGGGAGCAAACCCAAGCAATAAAAGACTGATTTTACTATCTAAAGATGTAGGAATAGTCACAGGTTGCTGGTAAAGTAACTGGCTGGAAAGTGGGAGGTTCAGTGCGTAGCCACTCCCTAGAATAAGGTAATGACAAACTAATTCTGTATTTGCTAATAAAACTATATGGCTGTGACCAAAGAGTAGCCAGCAGCCAATCTTGACTTTCACTGTAGGGAACATCATCAATTAAAGATCCGGCAGTCCTTAGCTGGAGTCCATATAGCAATCCTAGAAATTAGTGAAGTAACAGAGTCAGCTGTTAAGAGAATAAATCTATATGCAGCCCTTGCTCTTTTCCACTGCTTCTTTTGTAAACCTTTGGTTTTTTTCTACCAATCCAATAGTTTATAGGGGAAAGAAGAAAAGGAAAAAACACACTACTACACTTCCTCCTTCACCAGTTCATACAGGGAGTGTCTTTCATTAAGTTCCTGCCACTATATGAGTTCACAATAATGTCATTAAAAGCACAAGCATTATCCAAACAGCAAAGCTTTGGGCACATTCCCAGCAAGAAATGTTAACGCTGGTGAGCAGCTAGGGACAATGAACTGGAATATGCATGAATCTCATAAACCTATCTGTCTAGTAGCCTTAAAAACATTGACAATCAAGGAGCCTGGACTATATTTCCACCCTCATCCCTAAATCTTTCTGTGCATCTGGGAACTGTAAATTGCCAAATATCCTACATCCTTTGAGGAAGAGATGAGGGACCTTTTTTTTCCCTTCTTCCTAGCAGGGCCATTAGCCAACAACAACAACAAAAATGAAATGAGAACCAACTAAGGAAAGCTTTGATGGCCAATACAATCTGCCCGTGCTAACTAGTCCCCTTCCTGAGAACGGTGTCGAAGGTGCTGATCAAGCTGGCTGATAAGTGACCTGAACTCTGCTTTCAAAGGAATCAGGCCTGAGGATATTAAACAAAAGGTCAGGTTGGGCCCCTAGGCCACCGGATCCCCATCCCCTGCCTTAAGTGTCTGTCAGCACTTGCATTGATCAGCTTTCTAGAGATGACAGCGGATCACACCAACCAGCTGCTTATTAATCCATAACAGCTGATCAAGGCCGTCAGCAGCTGATTGGAATCACAGCAGTGAAAAGGGGCGGGGCACCAGTTGACATGGTACATTTCAATGCACTGTACTGTGTCATGATCCATAGTGAATCAGAACACAGGCCATGTGCACTCAAAGGTGATCAAAAGGCACCATGCCAGCTGTTACACCCATACTCCACCACCTTAGCTTTGTCCCATCACTGCATTTATCCAGTTTAACTGTTTAAGTGTCATTATCCCTCAAGGGCGTTATATAAAAAAGTTTCTGCTTTATTGCAAAAGAGGTAACATGTAAAGGAGCATTGTACCTACTACCTAAGGAATTGAGCACACATACACACTCACAAATATACCTACAGCTTATCTGCCAGCCCCACAGCAGCAAGACCATGAAACTGGAGAACTGAATCCTTTCCTGTATGTTGAAGGGACCCCAGAGGACAGTGCGCAGCTGGTTTTTATTATTATTTTTAAAAACAAACTGATTCTATTTCACAAGGCACAGTATCATTATTTTGTGACAACTTTGGTTACTGTTATGTGCGCAGAGCCAGGTATTTAGCACACTTACAAACATCCACTGCTTTGTCCATTGACTGCTCAAATGGAATGCCAGGAAGGTCCATATTTCAGTGCGAGAGCAGAGGATTTATATGCAGGTTGCAGTTCAGTTCATATCTATTTAAACAAATCTTAGCACAATTTTTGTGTGAGAAGAGAGGTCCTGCTAAACAAAACAGCCATCATACAAGGACAGATTTGGTATACATTAAATGAGGGGAAAGTTGTTTTATTTGATTATTTTATTCAATTCACAAATCTTTAATATCTCAGATTTTTCTACCAGTAGTTTAGTTTTTCCAGTTCCATACAACAGACGCAAATACGTATATATGCATTTGCATATTTACAGACACAAAAATGTATGAATTCACACTTCTATGTATGTGCACGTCAATTATATGAGCATATATATACTTTGGATTTATATAAAGCGATTCTATAAATTCAAAAGTTTATACACACAAATGTATTTGTTTGTACTGTGCATGAGTTTACAGATATGCATTCATCCATAATCACATGTATGTTGTCCCACAAAAAGTTATGGAAATCTTTACAAACATAAATGCCTGCAAATGGAAGTCTTACAAAGTCTCTGATCAGCATGAATCCCTGAAATCTTCCACTGTTTTCTATTAACAGGCAATTTCGTACATGAACTTTCAAGGTGCCAAGCACTACAGATGAAGGCTTTGGTCACAGAAGTTGGTCACTGAGTTGGTTAATGGCAACTCAGAAGTTAAATCACGTTATTGAAAGTTTCTAAGATTCCATTAAACAAATAAAGTCACATTTTACTAACTGTGTAAACAGAAAGCCTTGCTGGGAAAAAAGTGTAATACGAGAGAAATCAAATTTTATTAACTGTAAAAGCAAAACCAAGGGACAGCTGTATTTTCAGACAATGAGGTCCTCTCCAGGATATGCTCTGTGATCGTCTCCCATAGAAACACTGTAACTCTTTCTTAAACAGTATGTGACTTAACAGTAGAGATCTTAAGCAGACCTCTATTATACATCTTAAGGTCCTTTCTATTGCCTATAGAACAAACAGGAGTGAACAGGTGAGGGGCAAATTTGACAGAGATCTTTGTTAAGGCTCTCAGAAAGGAAAATGTTAGAATGGGTGTTTCTTCTACATTTGCTCTTATTCAAAACACAGGCTGCATATGTATATATGAAAAAAAGTGGCTTGAAAGCATCTTAGAAGTGTTAGCATAAGGACACTGGTGTTCCCATCCTACCTTTAATCCATTTTAAAGGCCTTTAAAAGTTCCTTTAATGTGGATTAGAGGCATTAATGTGCAGACACTACCACCTCTAAGCTACTTACAAGCCACTTTTGTTAACTGTATGGGAATGATTGACTGGGGCCCATAACTGTTCAGGTCGTTTTGAAGTCTAGTCACACAGCAACTTCATGTCAAGTTCAATCTTATAATTAATATTACATTTGCAATAGTGTCTCTCAGTATTTAAGTGAATATTGTTATTTACAAAGCACTGTTAATCTCCAAGGGCTTACACAATCATTTCCACTCTGACAATAACTCTGAAAAACAGGTCACTTCTGCTCCCATTATGACAACAAGAAGCTTCAGTAGAGAGACAGATATTTGGTTGCCATCTCTCCGAGTCTTAGCATTTAACTAACCGAACCACCCAGGCATTATATAAGGAGCTATTACTTTACCTCCCGATACACTATGAGGGATGCTACCTTGGCTAAAGATGTTCGCTAGGCAACTGTTTCTAAGTGATGCCTCTTAAGGGAACTCTTGGATGAGAACTCAGCTAATATATAATTGTAAATGGTACTTTGATACACTCCTGGGTTCAAGAATCATTCCTTGCTCTTGAGCAAGTACAACTTGAACTTGAAGCCTAATTGCTGATAGAACTGAAGAAGAAAGAAGTCCGGGGGGGGGGGGGGGGGGCAGAGAACTGTCAGATATCTGGAGCTGGTTGGTAGAGATGTATTTTACAAGCAATTTCTCCTTTGAAGGCCTCACTTCTCACAAAAATGCAAGGTTTATTGAACCCAGGCTCAAGAGCCTGTGATAAATTATAATCCTTCTGTTCAGTCTCAGCACCTCAAGAGGCAGCAGCAGCATAGTCAAAAATGAGACTGGGGTCAAGATCTGAGCTTGTAAAACAGTGGTAGAGGAAATCGGAAGGAGATAAGGGTGAAAGAAGATATGGTACATGATTTTCAACAAAAGCAGATCATCAATACTTCTGATGGACTAATAACAGGTTTTTGAGACTAATATTGCTGCTTGTAGAGTCTGACTTACATTAGAATTGCCAAACAGAAAAATGAACCTACCTTACATGAAACAGTTGTGTAGAAGAGGGGAACTGAGTTAAATACACAAACCAAACCACCAGTGGCCCAGAAGCAAATTCTAACAAGAGGCACAAATATAGGCTCAGACAGGACACATTCTTAGGGTGTTTTTCCACTGTCACTAGAAGTACTTAATGGGTACTTAATGGTACTTCTAGTGACAGTGGAAAAACACCCTTAGCCTCAGTCAACCACAGTAATATGGAAACATATCTGAATGGCAAGATGTTCTATAAATATTCAGAGGTCTATCCTGCAGGCCATTCTAGAAGTTGCAGGAGCACAGAGTGGGAAAGGATCCTTCAGGCTATTTAGTCCAAGTCCCTATTCTGTATAGCTGTCCAACCACCAACTTCTGTTCAGCTGCTGAACTGACTTCCCAGTAAGAAATCCTCTCCTGAAATCCTCCCAATATAATCTGTGCTCCATTCTATGGGACCAAGGAGAACAGCAGCTAGTCCCACTAAAAGATAGTGTGTGAAAGAAACGGGGAGAGTTTTTTTGGTTCTACTTCAGTTGAATTTCTGTTTAGCAATTCTAACTCAGATCTCTCTCCCACCACCACCACCCAAGCCTATGCAAAAGGCAGCCTTCCCATGGAGGCCTCATCAACATCACAGAAAAAGAGACAATTAGAAGCTCATGAATTTTAACCCTCCACATTATCCTCTTCTTTCAGATAAGACAATAGACATTTGGTGGCTGCTCCCTTGGCTCCAACAGTGCGTAACTGGCTCCCCACAGGAGATAGAGGCAGACAAAAGGGGGCCCTTCCAGGTGATTAGATCGCAAGGGAAGGCCTTTATTTACCTGAAAGCAGCCCATAAACACAGAGGGATGTGGATGAAAGGCGGCCGAGAATTAAAAGAGATGGATAAGAGGGAAGGAATGCAGGATCACAACTGACACTCAACAGTACTGTAACACAGCCTCACAGCTTTTAATTGCAGCTCTCATCTAGAGGTTTGGGAAATGTTGCCTCCTGGAGTCCCTACAACTGCTTCGGATTGCCTTTTCCTTTCTAATTTATGAACAAACAATGTATGTAAAATGATGTTCCTTAGGTGCAAATGTTTCTGTTTCCTAATTTCTTCTAGCAGTGAAAAAAGTCAAAGAATCCACTGGAGTAAAAACCAAGCCCAAGCCTACTGTGTGTCAAGCAATATTATGGGAGGGACATTTGAGAGCTCTTGTGGAGGGCCAAGGAAAAAGCCAAGCAGTTTCTTTTTTCCTGACCTTTCCACACAACTAAATTAACTGGTGATAATTTCTACGTGCTTCACTGAGATCCACTTGCTAAACTCTGGATCTAAATCTGCTGTTAAGCTATCTATTGAAAGGCCAATCAAATATCCAGCAACATAAAGCAATTCTGTAGTGAACCAACTCACCATCGAAACCAGTATTTGAGGTAAACTGATGGATCCTTCAAACACACAAGATGAAGGCAAGATCCAAAATTAAACTAAATATGTGAGCGGCATTTGTTGGCATTGTAAAGGCCATTTCAAAATGAAAATGCTCAGCTTAAAACAATGTTCTGCTTCAAGGCTCTGGGCCACAATCCTAAACTTGCTTATTTAGGAGTGAGTTCTACTGAAATTAGTAGACAGTACCACTGATGCACAGATTCTGATGCACAGAATGAATCTGAAATACATTTTAACTTACCAGCTAAAGATTCATACTCCTGTCCTGTACTCAGCTGGCCCAAACAGGCTTGATGCTTACAAATTACCCCTGCTAACATTCTCTCTGGTTCTATCTGGAACCTTAGAGATATTTAGAGATCTTGATACCCAGAAACTTTTTTTAAAAAAATCCATTTTAGTTTGTTCCTATTAGGCCAACGACCACTGTGATAACCGCTAGGACCCCTCAACCCCAAAATTCAGTTATTTTG
>MTQE01002208.1:7952184-7991908 GCA_014337955.1 Aspidoscelis marmoratus | reverse complement strand
GTGAAACAGAAACGTGGGGATATAAGTATTTGAGATTTGAGATTTTTTTCTCAAATACAATTTTTGTTTTTACTACAAACAATCACAACATCAATTCTGAAGAAGCTAGCATTAGGAAAAACTATAGTTGTACACAACTGAAAAAAATCTTTGGGGGCAAGCTATCCCTACACCCATACTACACAGATCATCCAAACAAGGCAGCTAGGGATTACCCAGCCTTGTAGATTACTTCACAATTTATCAGGAACAGCTGATGGTGATACTCCAAAACAGCCCTCAACACAAATGGGGGGCAAACTGAACTAAATGAGATCCTTGGACTTCAAAATTAAATGGAGGGAAATTAAAAACCCAATGCTTCAAGATACACTAAAAATCAAGCAATAATTGAATAAAGCCTCTTACCTCTTGTGCCAAGTGCAAGGCCTTCTTTATCTCAGTTACTAAGTAGGGGACCAAGTCAAAAATTTCACCAAGTTCAGAGGCTTCCTATGCTATATAAGAGGAGTCCAGCAGCCTGACTAATATCTTTGAGTGGTTTTTCTTTCATTGGGCCTGTTATAGTTTTGTTCTCCTTTTACTCGATATTGTGCTTATTTTACTTAGAGAACAGCCAAGGACAACAGTAACACAGTTTTAAATCCATTCATTTGTTTAATCAAAGTTTTGTGTCACTTTACTAGCAAAAGACACTCATAATGGCTAAAAAGAAGGTGGGTAAAATATAGCTCATAGGAGCATAAAATACCACAAAAGGTAAGCTGAGTCTTGGAGCTTCAACTGAGCCTGACTGCTTTTACCATACCCTCCCTCCAAGAATGCATAAGAACAGTGGCTGCTTTACATTGGGGTGGGGAGAAGGCCATCTCTGTTGGGTGCGACATTTGAATTTACTTCTCACTACACTTTACCAGGCTTACATAAGCGAAGGCCATCTCATTGCTTTATTTTATAAGTATTATTACAATGATATTATGACATTTTGTATTTAAAATGTTCAAAGTTTTCTTGTTACTGTTTTAACCACCTTGAGTGGTATATGTAAATGGCTGATAACACTGTAAGGCCACATCCCCATGCACTCCATTTAGTCCGAATTGGATAAAATTTAGTCTGAATATGGAACAGAGTCCGAATTGACATGTCACCATGCAATTGACGAAAGCGTGGGCTCAAGTCGAATATATCTGTCCCCGTGCAAACTGCACTAAATACCTGCTTGGGGAAACAGCATCATTTTCTCTCCGCCCCCTCTCTCCTGAAAGGAGTTGGGTTGACATCACTAACCCCCTGTGCCACCTGCTGTAGCGAGGGGAGGGAACTGCCACTCAATGCTCCTTCCTCGATCACAAATGCTGGCCATTTTTAAACTGTGATCAAACAGTAATGAGCCTCTTCTCTCTGCGATCTGACTGCCAGGAAAACATAAAGAATGGATTGCCACAATTTGACAGGTAAAGATGCAGCAATGACTACTTAACATTTTCATGCAGTCATCTGGCCCTTGCTGTCCCACGAGCCTCTTCCCTTATTCCACTCCCACACCCTGATTGCTGGCAAGCAACTTCTGAAGTTTGCCAGCTAAAAAGCTAACCAAAGCCGGTACAATTTTTAGAGGCAGTTTAGCGCTTCTCTGCCTTTAAACATTGTAGCGAATTTGGTTAGCTTTTTAGCTGGCAAACTTAAGAAGCTGCTTGCCTGTCATGGTATAGCAAACTTCACAAGCTGCTTGCCATCATCGCTGCATCTTTACCTGTCAAACTGGGGCGATCAGTTCTTTTACATTTGCCCAACAATCGGATCACGGAGAGAAGAGGCTCGTTTCTGTCTGACCACTGTTTAAAAATGGCCAGCAGTTGCGATCCCCAATGCACATGACAGGAACAGTGAACAAAGGATGTGAAACCCCACCTCCTAATGATGCCAGAGTCTGTCCCCTTCCCAAATAGCCTGGGAGCATCCCCATGTGAACTCGACCCCCAAAATAATGCGGACTTCACTCCCAAACCATAGCGGGAACAGTTTTCTAGAAGACTAAATTTAGCATGGATTTAGGCAATTTAGTCTGCGTGTAGCCTGGTTTGGGGGCTTTGCATGGGGACGCTTCCTGCCGAATTCGATTCGGATGCAACCTAATTCAGTAAGGAACAGGATAATACCTATTGTGTATATGCAAAACCTAATGTACTGAAAAGCCTTGACAAAAAAACTGTTTAGTATGTAAAAGTCACATAACAATGTATATAGATGAGATGACAGCACAATGATGCTGATGGTGCATACACACAGGGAGAACACTCCTGTATGTATTGGTGTCCTGCTTTGTTGTATGACCAAACGAAATGTACCTACATTCATCAATCCGTCATTCAAAGCAGAAAGAAAGAATACTAAGGGGGCAGACTGGAAGCTGCCCTTCAGTGCAAAGCTAAGCAATTTGAGAGCATCAGTTTCCGATTTCTTCCTTATCCCATTTTAACCTTTCCCCCAACCATTCTACGTTCTTCTGCAGTTTTTCTTCTTCTCGAATTGGCACTATTTAATGGAAGGAAAATAATAAGTACAGGGGAATAAATCAGAAGCTAAATGACACTAGCCATAGTCCTTGAAGATTGTAAGCCATGCACAGGTGAATCCAAATGGAATAAAACTGATTTTTCACTGTAGATGAGAAATTAAGCTCTTTGTACAGAACTCATGATTTTTTGAGGTAAGGAGAAATTGACATAAAATTGAGCAAAAGCAGCTGGCTATTATAGGACAACAGTGCTGAAAATCTGTTCCCTTGAGTGGCACAAAAATCTGAATAAGGTCTGATTTGTAGACAGTTTGAATTTACAGAAGGGGAGGTCAGAAATTATTATTACATTTTAGATTTTTATTTCTCACATTTTTAAATTTGAAATACAGTTGTTTTTTCTATCCAACATAGTGTAGTTTCCTACTAGCATAGTAGGGAGAATGTGGCTTTCCTGACTCTACAAATCATTGCCAACTATGGGACGCCAGCAGTCAGGGAAACCTGCTTGGATCCCTCTAAGAGTTTGCAAGACATGGTGATTTTTTGAAACCACTGCAGAATAACTGGGACAACTGCCTGACAGTACAAATACACTTTGTATTCCAAAATGCTTGATTCAGAGTAAATTCAATATTTTCCCATCCTCCATTAATCTAGTTGGTAAAATTTCTCTCTCCTTCTACAATAGAGTTCAATGCAGTTTATATCCCTTGGGCTCCCTGAGATAACAGAAAGGAAAAGGATCATCCCAGAATAGAAGCCATGCAATGGGTTTATATTACAAGGTAGATTATGATTCAACAATTAGGGGGAGGGTTATTACAATAAGGTCAGATCAACAATTAATTACCTAAAGAGGTATTTTCTTCCTCATTCCTAATAGTCATTCGTTGGATTGGGATCTATAATTTAGAAACTGCCTTCTAACTCCATGATTCTGAAATATAAACTAATTACATCCAGGCTGCATCCAGATGTTGCTTACTTATTCTGCTATGCTTTATTCTGGAATATCAAAGTATAGAGGAATAAGTAAGTGCTGTCCTGGATTCAGCCCTAGGCATTCTTCTTGGTTGCTTCTTCACAGTCAAAGAGCCAAGAGAGGTGAGGAGCCAATTAGAGCCTAGATGGAACACCACTCAAAGGGTCACACTTGTCATTTTGGGCTTTCTAAAGGAACAAAGTAACTAGAACCATAATAAACAATTAACTGTATAACCACAGTTTCTAACTATCACACACAGAATTTCATATAAAATATGAAACATTAAAAAAAATCAACTACTGAAGCTCATTTCTTCCATTGTCTGTGACACATACCGTATTTTCCGGCGTATAAGACGACTGGGCGTATAAGACAACCCCCAACTTTCCAGTTAAAATATAGAGTTTGGGATATACTCACCGTATAAGAAGATGACACCCGGTGTATAAGACGACCCCTGACTTTTGAGAAGATTTTCCTGGGTTAAAAAGTAGTCTTATACGCCAGAAAATACAGTAATTTTAAACCTTTCACAGATAACTTCTTTGCAACATTAATGAACAGAGCCTGCAGAACCACAATAAGAAAACAACGTTAAGGAAGATGTGACTGAGTTGTGGAAGGAACCAAGGGTCAGCATAAAATCACAATACTGCATATAGGCTTCAGCTTCTGTTTTAACAAAAGAAGAAACACCATAAAGTTTTAAACACAGCATGATCTTCCCAATCCCTAACTATGAACATCTAGATATCTGTAAATCAGGTCATAAACCAATTGTGCAACTCCTGAGGAACTTAAAATGGTGTATGCCATGGTATACGTGAGACAGAAATATAGCTATGACTAGGGATGGGCGAGAAATGTTTGCCACCTTTGCAATTCATACAGAACTCTGCATTCAAATCAAATATTGCCTAAATTTGAAGACTGGCCTTTACATGCAAAGTGAAGCTTTTGTGGCTTCATTTGAAGCTTCGGAGAAGATTAAGAGCAGATTTGGAGACATGACTGGTGGTGGCAGGGATTCAAAGCAAATTTGAAGTGAATTTGAAGCCTAGCACATTTGAAGTGGCTCCATTTGCATGAATGCAAAGCTCGATCCCTCTTGCTTTGATGCAAAGTGAACGGGGGTGGGGGTGGGGGAATCAGTTTATATCCCTAGCTATGGCCATGCTTCTAAGCACTTCCTAACAAAAGAGTGTTAAATCTGCTTTTGGGAAAGAAGGTTTTGGGTGTGTAGCTTGCAAGGCCCTCTGTACAACTAGGAACTGGGAAAAAGTAAAACTCCTCCAGGCAGCACAAAACAACACACTGATCCCTCCAAACCAGAAAACAGACTTGTTTTCCTGGACTCTCCAATTGCCTTTGACAGCTCCTGGCCTGCCTGCCCGGAGCCACACAGCATGAAGTAGAGAATGATCACACAGTGGTGAAGGATTCAAAGCCAAGGCCACCCAAAGCTCCCTGAATGGTCGCCGGAAGCCAAGCTGTCGGCCTTTTGAGGCATCATTAACCAAGATAAAGAGTGTGTTCTGCAACAGGTGGGAGCAGAGGGCAGGAAATAAATTCCCCAGCAGGACAGGGCTCTCCCGCCTCCACGGACAGAAGGAAAGAGCTGGCCGTGCCATAAATCCCCCTGCCCAGGCAGGATTCTGATGCTCTGACAGAGGAACAAACCAAACACATTCCCAGAGGGCAAGAGGCCACGGCACCTTCACCAAGACAGGACAAACGGCATGAAATATGGTTGTCAACTCATGGGAATGGATGGCTGTGTCCAGGCCTGATCCTTGAAGGCACAAAGGAAGGCAGGAAATCCTCATACGCAGCTCAGGGAGAACTCAAGAACACCGAGTTATCTTGATGTTTCAAATACTTTTACAGACAGATAAGTTTTGTGAAGTGTTTCACAACTAAGAATCTTTTTAAAATTATTACTCTGAAAAAAATAAATAAAAGGAGCACTGAATCAGCAACCGTATCAGAAACAAAGGTTCAGTGTTGCTGTCCAAAATGGAATCGTCTAGATATCTGTCACTCCATCCTTTTAAGGAAGACTTTCTAAATTCCTATTTGACAATGCTGATCAAAGTTCCAAATATGCATGCCTGCACATGTATATGCAGGCACGCACCACATGGAAATGAATGCTATGTAAATAATTTTTCCAACTACTCCACTGTACAGATTGGGAACCAGATCTGTTTTGAAGTGCTTTATCAGGCATTTAAACATGCTTGCACACACACACACGTATGCACACACAGCTGAAACCATTCTGTTATGATGTTACCTATGCATTCTTGTTTTTGGAATGTGGAAGGGATATGAAAATATGATCTGGAATACAGGCCCTGAGGCTGAGGGATAAGAGCAGAGAAACCTGCTGTATATGAGATGAGATTGTTTGTTTATTTAGCCCAGTACTGTCTTTCTAGGGATAGTCAACTTGTTGCTGTTGATGGGACTCGAATTCTCTTCTGTCCCAGCCCCTCCAGTCATTGGGCAAAGAACAACAGATGTTATGGCTCAGCAACATCTGTGAAGTACAACACTGGCTGTAACTTTGGTCTCTTCTGCCAGGTTATCCTCCAGAGTCTTAGGTCTAACCTATCACCTCCTACTTACCTGATGCCGTTGCTTTTCAGATACTACTGAGTTAGGGCTGACTCCTGCTGACTACTTAACATTTTCATGCAGTTTTCTTGCCTGATTCAGGAGTGGTTTGTCATTACCCTTTTCCATGAAGGCATATGAGATCAGTCTTACAACCCTCTGTTTTCCAGGCATCTAACGTGCTGCTGGGCTATGGTCATTCCCAACCACTGGGTTTAGAAACTACTAAATGGAAGCTTTTACCTACAGCCTCTCTCCTATTGTTATGCAAAATAGCCTTTTCTCCTTTAGTTTTGAATTACCTCTTGTGAAACGTTTGACCAAAGAAGGCTGTCTAAAGCTTCTGTCTTTGGGCACACAATATTATCACTATGGTTTGCATCCCACGTTTCCATACAGAAGCACTCAGGGAAGAGCAGATAACAATCTGTATAAGATCCAAACCCAATGTATTTATAAAACAATGCCATACTGTAAACTATAAAACAGTATCTAAGAGGAGCATGTTTTAAAAAGCAATAGAGCAGATATGCATTATCTCTGAAACATGATGGCTTCTTTTAGCTGCTGTGCAATAGTCAGCTTTATTCTAACTTTCCCTGACTTAGAGCCAAGGCTACAGTTTGGGCAGAACCCAGGAAAAGCCAAAAAGCATGTACACAGCAGGTGAACAGCCAGCGCTACCCTCTACCGGCAGACGCCGCCCCCCTCAAGCTATTTGAGGCATCCCTCCTCGAGGCCAGAGAACCATGCTGAATAGGTCCTTTTGACGCACAGGAAGCGGGGAAGGGGGAATAAACTGATTAAAATTGCACATTAAAAATTAAGCAGGCTAAGGAAAGAGCAGCAATTCATACAAGAAGGCCCCTGAAAGTTGTAATCAAAGGCATCTCATAAATGTCAGAGAACACTTTTTACAAGATAGATGCTCCCACAGAAAAAGGCCCAACTGCAGGCCACCATAAGAAAACAATCTATATTTTGTAGGACCCTCACCAGGGTCTTCCAAAAGGGAAGATGAACTTTGAGGTATCCTAGTCTCAAGCTGTTTAGATCTTGTAGGACACAGACTATTGAATCTGGCCAAGTAGCTAACTACCTGCCAGTGCAACAGTTTAGGCACAGGTGTGTTATAAACACAACAAGCATTCCACTCAGTAACCTGACCACCAGTTTGTACCACTTGCAACTTGCAGAACAGATACAAGACACAGTAGTCTCTGTGTGGGGCTACCCACACTTACAGTAGTCTAAATGTGAGGTCAACAGGGCACGGATAACAGTCCCTGTCCAATGTATTGGTTATTACTGTCTTTTTATATGACCCTTCCAGACAATACAGTACTTATGAGATGCATCTGCAGACTGGGGCAATGCCTGAAAATCAGCAGGCAGGATCAGGTCATGCAGTGGGAGGAACAAAACCGGTATCTTGTCTTTTACTATGTCAAACAGAGCTTTGATCTGCCCCCAAACAAAGCACTTTTGGACTCCAGGATGAAAAAGGCTTCCTAGAAACAGACCCAAATAAAGATGAAGCACTAACCTGTTCCTTGCACTCCCACTTGCCTCACTGTGTGATCTACAATTGGGACTGGAAGACCTATCAGAAAGCCAGAGAGAGATGCTGAACTAGACATGGCTGCTATGCAGTGTTTACCTACGTGATGCTGAGGAAATAATACCACACAGTGTGACCACTGTACAATGTTACCCCCAAACCTGGAACCTACATTAAAAAGAGAGGACAGGTGCTTCTTCTCTAGACCTCCATGCTGCTGCCCAATGAAAAGAATGTCCAAACTCAAAGCCTACAGATGACACTGAAGGCCAACTCTCATGAACCTCGGGCAGCCTAGCTAATATCAAAGAATGACACCACCCTCCAACATCTGAAGAAGCAAGATTGGCCATTCCTGTTCTGAAGCCAGGGTCTTAAGTGCACTCATTCTAAGCACATAGAACTGTATTCCATTAATTAAACTGGATTTACTTCCTAGACTGGAGGTAATTCTAACAACTGTGCCCTTGGATGCAGAGATCCAATATGGCCTCAGATCAGACACAGGGTATATGCGAAAGAGGTAACCTTTCCCTAAAATGTTATTGGAAGCAAAAACCTGCAGTTCCACATCTGGCTTGCTGCAGGGAAGGACACATGTTCCAGTTGTGCCTTTGCCTCCTCCTGCACAAGGCAGAGCTCAGGCTCAGCTGCTTGCACTAGATAAGGCAGCTAAATTTAAATGGGCAACATATGGGTGAAATTGGTGCTTCTGTATGCAATAGAACCTCATTATTTGCAAGGGTTCTTAGAAAAATCTAGTGAATTTAATACTGACCCATTTGAGATCATTGCACCTTTGGGGATGTTGCATTTTAAATCTACTGGGGGGAAATCTGGAAAAAGATGCTGCTTGATCCTGATGCCTCCCCAAAGCCACAGGAGTTCTTGCCAAACTTATCAAATTGACTTTATATGAACTGCGTATCTGTTACCCTATATTGTTTTTAAGCTATACATATCCAAAACTTAAAATAATAAGAGGCTTTGCCCCTGTTGGGTATCAATGAGTTATGATCAACTCCTGATTGACTGCATGAGTACCTCCATGGGCACCTTTATGCAATTTTCTTGGCAGGAATACAGAAGTTGTTTGCCATTGCCTATTTCCGGAAAGAGGCTGGAGACTGAACTGGCAACTCTCTGCTTTCCATACTGTTTGCTCTACCATAGAGCTACAGTCACTCCCTATATTTCTATTGATGCAGCTGAAAATTGCATTTGCTGTTTGTTTTATTTTGTACTGTCATAATATACTACTTCCTCATGTTTGCTTTGTGGTCAACTAAATGCCAAGGTTTTTTTTCCCACACACATTGATTGTCATGAAGTTATAGATCCTCCTCCCGTAACTATGTATTTGGTTCTTTTGACCTGAGGGTAGTAGCATTCTATATTTGTCTGTATCACATTACTCCTGTCTTCAGCCCAGGTCTCCAATTTATCACAAGCATTTTGAATTTTGATTCTATCTCCTTGGGTATTTGCCACACCACACAATTTGGTCTCATCTGCTAATCTGATCAGATATCACGTGTCTCTTAATTATAGTCACTTAAGATCATGAGTGAGCAAAATTTATTAACTTCCTCTCCAATCACCCAGCTCTCAGACCCAGGAACTTTCAGTCTAATTCCTATATACACACCTCTGCTGGACAGGGAAGTGAATGGAGCTGCCACACAAGCATGCTGGCAGTTCCACTAACCTGCTGACCTGACTGTGTGATAGTGCTGATGCACACAAAGTCTGGGAAGGTACCACACTCAAGATGGTGGCACCCTGAAGAGGACTGGCCCCAGAATCGATCACAGATGTGTGACCCATTACACGGGGCACAGGTTGTTAGTGACTAGAGCTCGCAAATGCAATCTCTAGTCAATGTTAGGTGATCCTGCTTCTTTCCCGTCCATGGGACGGGACATGTGAAAACACCACAGGAAAGTTAGTGAGGTAGGAAGAATGGCAGACCTCTCCTCCCCTATTCACAAACTTATATTTCCTGAAGATTCATCTCAGAGAATTACAGGATTCCATTCAATTCCAAGTGCATAAAGCCTATCCCACACAGCGTTTGGAACTTTTGTTGGCTAATTTTCCTAGCCAGTGGCTCCTCTCTTTCTAGTAGCACATTCAACCCTAGCACCCAACTTCTAACCCACACTCCAAGCCACCATATTTTCCCACATGTTCCCACCAAGTCATTCCAGGATTGTTCATCCATGACACTGTCAATCAAGTGCCCATTAAATGCCTTCAGTCTGGATAGGGAGGAACTAGAGAGGTCTTCTGTATCCAAGCATCAGAAACCAATGGCAAACATATATGAAGGCTCCTTCAAGGCTCTTGTCAGACCAACAAAGCTGTTATCAGGCTGTCATTTCCTGGAGAGTATCACATTTTAGCCCTAACTTAATCCTCTATAAATAGCTTGTGTACACACCCAAATAGCTGCCTGGAGCCACATAAGGAATAAGAGGACAGAAGAGGACTTTCTGTCTCTCCAAGTGTTTGCAAACTATCAAAAATCCACTATGGGGCTCAACTTCCAAGACATGGAGCTCCAGTATCCAGATTCAGGGGGAAATGGAGATGTTTGAGCCTTTGCATTTCCTAGGGAAAGAAGCAGCAGTGTAACTTGTTCCTTTCTTGCAAAGTTTACTCTGCTGCAATCCACATTGTAGCCACTGTGCCCTGTTTCCTGGTGTCCATAGAAACTCTTGGGGATTTGAATCTATACTTCACTTATAAACACACCCAAGAGCAGGAAATTGTGTTTTGCAAATCAGCAATTTTTGTGTAGTTTCACAATGCTTTCTAATGCAAGTAAGAAAATACATATACTGAATAGTGCACAGACTACATCAAACTTGCTAATGTTTGTCAACTGTTTAGATTTGTTCTGAAGTGCAGACAGAGGGCTCCTCACTCAAATCCAGACTGTTTTCATACAAGACTGTGACATGACTTAGTGCCCTGAGAAGCAAACCCCTGCCAGAAAGCAGCAATAGCAGAAAAGTCTCAATGATCATCACAAGGAGATAAGAGCATCCTGGCCACATCAAACCACAGCCCCATCTAAGTCACCATCTGTTCCTGCACTGGCCAAATAGATGCTTCTTTGTGTGAGCCCTCTAAGGACAGCATGAGCCCTCCAGCAAAGAGGGGAAAGAGGATGGGTCTTCTATCAATCTCACTGGCCAAAAAGTGGGCAGAATCCTCAGAAATTGTATAATCTTCCATGGGCAGCACCCTCACTACAATAATTCATGCACACCAGGGTTTAGAAAAGTTCTAGTTTTGGTGTGTGTGTGATCACAGTGATCATAGCTAAGGAACATGGGAACAGCAGTCCAAACATGAGCTTTTCCACAATCTGATGCACACCTGCTCCACTTACACTGATATATCCAGGAGAGTGAATACCCAGTGCTTTCTTCCTATGAGTGACAACTTAAAAATATACTGATTTATATTTCTCTGCTCCTAATGTATACAAAGGATACAAACTCCTTCATAACTGCAACCACAGCCACCGATTAGTTGTTATTACTTCAAATTATTTAAAGATGTTGGCAGTTTTCAGACATCATGCGTGAAGCTCAGGGAGATTCAAACTAGGGCCTCCCTGATGTTCCTGAACTCCAGCTCCCATCATCCCTTGCCACTAGCCGGACTCAATGGGAGCTATAATACCTAGTGGGCCATCAACAGCACCCCTGAGCTAAATGGAATCTCCATGTTCAGAAGCCGCTGAATCTCTATCTTCTGCTCAGGATGGAAAATCACCTCTTTGCTCTGATGAGAAGCTTCCCAAAGGCACACGACCAAGCATTTTAGAGTCCTGATCTAACACTCTGCCCTCACTAGCAAAGTGATATGTCTATTCCTTACACTGCTGCCCAGTGATCAAATCCACTCAACTTTGTAAGTCTCTCTGCCAATTAAGAGAGTCACAGGTATTATTCCTTTTAATACATAGTACATAGAGTACAATCAAATGTTTTATAATATCGATAACTTCTGGCATAGATGGAAAGTAAGGAGGATTATGTACATCAAAGACCAATAAGGACTTATGTAAAGCTCAAGTTTACCTTCCTCTAATGTTAGCTTTCCCTCCAAAGAAAAGAAATCTTAAACAAGGGGGACTCCTCTGAGCCTGTGAAGTAATCATCACAAAAAATATTGGCTTTCCAGCTGGATTTCTGTCAACGCATTGCATTTGCATTTCTGAAGTTCTGCACATGTTTAAGTGCTTCAAGAAAAGATGGATTTAGGAGAGGGATGAGGTTTTGCTTACAGGTGGGGAAAAGAAGAAATGACAAATCTGCAGAAAGCCAGAACTAACAATGAACAGTAATGGTGGGGAACATGTAGCACTGCAGATGTTAAGGTAAACATTAAAGACACCCTTGGTGACTATGCAGGAAAATCCATTTAGTTCTCTTTGTAAAGATAACAGAAGTGGTTTGTCATTACCTTCTGCTAGGGAGTTGCCAAGGATTGAACCAGAGACCCTCTAGTTTCTAGGTACCCGAATTTTCCGGTGTATAAGACAACTGGGCGTATAAGACGACACCCAACTTTCCAGTTAAAATATAGAGTTTGGGATATACTCGCCGTATAAGAAGACAACACCCGGTGTATAAGACGACCCCCGAATTTTGAGAAGATTTTCCTGGGTTAAAAAGTAGTCTTATACGCCAGAAAATACAGTAGCTACTCCCTGACTCTGGAAAGTACTGGGCCCCTATTCCCATCATCCATAATCTTGTGTTATAATGGTTGGGGCTGATGGAAGCTGCAGTTTGGCTACATTTGGAGAGGCACATGGATTCCAGTTACACTTTACTACAGGCAGAGCTTCAAGGCTCTATGGTTGCTGCCATATGGTCCTAGTAACCCTTGGACTCTATATATATTTTACCTTGCTACTTAAAAGCCCTAGTTTTCTCTTTGTTCCTATATCAAATGTCTTTTAAATCAGGTATTTCTATTACCACCCAGAAGTTTCTTCTGTTTAAATATCCAGAAAAGGCTTTTTTTCCCCTGGGCCTGACCTAGATGAAAATAAAGTTTTAAAAGTCTGGAATCGTACTTACACTTTTAAATCTGATTGTTTTAAATTGATCGTGTGTTATAAATTAGCATGTGATATATTAGGATGAAGGTGCTGATTAAACATTTTTTAAGCATAGCATGGAAACCACTACCAATATATTCTGGAAATTACTGTCACCAGAATGGCTTACAAATCAGAAAGACTGAAGAACAAATGTCAGTGGTATCTGCTTATACATTCAAGGAAGACTAACAATGAAAGTTAGGTTCTTTCTACACTTGCTGGTATTTCTTACTAGCAAGTGTACTAAGGGCCTCCCTTCCACGGGTCAGTGCATAATATTTATTTGTTTGTTTGTTTATTATTTGCATTTCTGTCTCACCCTATACCCCAAGGTCTCAGGGCAGGTTAAAAAACATTTAAAATCAAACATATTAAAATAATAACAGTATATATTAAAACAACGGTGTCTGCAAGTGGGAAGGGGAAAGTGTATCCCCATTTAACCAAAGGCCAGGGCAAAGAGGTGCATCTTCACTGCATCCCTAAATGTCTACAGTGAAGGTGACTGACACACCTCAAGTGGGAGACTATTCAATAGCCTAGGGGCCACCATTGAGAAGGCCCTCTCCCAGGTGCCCACCCTTTTTGCTATTGAAGGTGCAGGGCCTCCCCTCCATATCCTAAGGCACAGGCAGGTTGGTATTGGAGTAGGCATTCCTTCAGATATTTGGGGCCCAACTCACTTAAGGCCTTATAAATTAAGGTTAACACCTTGAATTCATCTTGGTAGCAAACTGGCAGCCAGCGCAACTCTTAAGACCGGAGTGATATGTGTCTGGTCAGCTGTCCCATTCATGGAAGCCCTGCTTGCTGCTGGTATGCTCTGCCATTGATATCAAGGTCTACTGGTGTATCAGCTTTGCCTAGTGCATACCTGTCTCTTGCAATTACAGGGGAACCTATTTCACTGGTGTGCCTCACTGTGCTATCAAAACGGGGCCCCAGGGCTTCTGAAGCCAGCAATGGTCATTAGTGCAGCAATGGAACTAGTGCAGGCCAAGAGTGGAGGCTGGGCTGGAACATGCTGTTGCAGTGCAGATGGCATGGTTCCATCCCAGAGCAATCCACCCCAAAAGGATGAATTGCTTTGTTCCAGATTCTCTGTTCTGGATCTGCACCAGGTAATTGCAGAACGGCTCTCAAGGAGAAATGAGCAGTGATATGGGGCACAGTAGGGTAAACCCACACATATCTGTCGGAAACATCATCTGAGCTAAGAAACAACAGTCAAGTCTCATCCTGATTTTATCTTTCAGATGACTCAAGTATGCAGGGTAAAGGAGGTTTCAAACAGGCATGTCTATCCTGGGTAGGTTTTAAAAATTAAACGGAGGCTATTTTGTACATACATGTGCACACCAACACAGAGAGATCATCTGGGTAGCTGGGCCTGTTTCACTGGCTTCCAGTGGGTAAAGATGAAGACCACGTTCTATATAAACCAAGCCAAAGTAAGCCTGGCCTGTGCCAAAGCAGGGGCCTCCATACACACCAGTTCAAATTCTACACGCCAACTGCGCAGTCCCAAACTCTGCTCTATGCTGTTATCTACTGAATACACCTCCTGCAATCCTTCCCCTGGCTGGCAGCCTCCAAGCAGCTAGCAAGGAGGCAAGTAATTGAAAATGGGCAGAATCTTAAATAGTCTTTTACAGATTTTTGAGTTTCAGCCTTTTAAGTCGGAAAGGTACTCAGTCCTCTATTGTTTCACTGGTCACGAAGGCTATAAGCTGGTGACCTATCTACATTTGCCAAGCCAGGGTCTCTGTTCCTGCCCTTCCTCCAACACTACTTAAACCAGGTCGTAGAGCTGGGATTGTTGAAGAGCTTTAAAAGCCTAAATTGCTGAAATTGAGGAAATTCCTGCCCTCGCCTTGCTAGAGCTTCAAACAAGCCATTTATAACCAGCCGTAAAATGTTTGCAGCTGGGACACTATATTAGCCATTTGTCTCACTAACAGCATTCTTGATGGCAGGGAGCATGGAAATGGACACAATCGTATACACTACACTATCACAAATATCTCACATAGGCTTCACATAACTTTCATACATCACACTCACCCACTTAACCATCCCACATATAACAGATGACATCAGTATACTTCCAACTTCTGTTTCATCCTCTGCATACGTGAACACATCTCTGCAAATACCACACTCCTCATATGTATATATTTAGAACACTAAGACATACCACACATCTGTATGTCATGCACACCACAGTACATTAATGTGCACATTAAGAACCTAGCCTAGCTCTAGCATGACTCTAGAACCTATCGTAAGTTTTTGTACACAGAACAAGCTTTAGGATTAAATTGGTTGGTACTGTATTGTTTCTTTTTTTAAAAAAAAGGAATAAAGTGCATACTGAGACTTTCTGAACCTTCTACTCACTAGAAGTATCTATATTTGTGCACTAGAAATACAAATCTGTGGAACCCATATGATGTCCTGCCTATGCTCCTCTAGCAGAAGGTACTGCCAAAACAAACCCCTTTTCTGCACTTCAGACCAATGGATCCAGATTAACCAGACCTACTGATTCAGATCTTATGGAGGCATAGGTGAGATCAGCACTGTCTGCACTGATGATGCTGATCTGGCTCATGCCTTCCACAGCTATGAAGTCCACACAAGCTTCCAGCCACTGCCCCACACACATACCTCCAAAGTCTAGGCAAGATATTTCCTATTCTTGGAGCAGTTTTCAGCATGCCACTACACAGCGGTCCCTGCAATGGTTAGGATCTTTCAATCCTAGCCATCATGGCTTGAGAGGGAGTTTTTCTGCACACCTCTTGTGATCCAGAATAAGGCCCTTAGTCCTCTTATGGACTCAATTAAATGGGTCCAAAGAGATCAGGATTAAGGACCTCCTTAATCCAGATCAAGCTCCTTTTTGTGTAGATGGAGCAGGATTAAGGGAGCATGGCCTCACGGTATGTGGCTAAAAGTGTTCTACATGGTCTGGATTAAAGGTCTTTGGCAGATCTCTTGTCTAATTCTATTTTGATCTCTTATACAAGATCAGACTGGGAAGTGGAGGCCCAGCTATAAAGATCACCAAATAAACCTAGGCCCACTAAACTCTATGATATTAACCTACCTGTCAGGGCTGATGTGAAAGGAAAATGTATTTTCCTAGGAAATTGTAGTAGGCTAGATATGTAAACACATACATACAATTCCCCCTCCTTGCAAAAACCTTTGTCATTGGTTCCAGGCTAGAATTACACTGGCTGATAATTACACCACTGAGGATTCACATTTCATGTGTAGATAAGCGGAATAAGGCTTGCTGGGGTATCAGATGTAGCTCTGTGACTGTGCATGTGTCTGGCAGTTTGTACCATGGAGAAGAGGCCATTCTATGGTTACAGAAACTCACCTGACTTCATTTTCAGAAGTCAAAAACGGTGAAGCATTGCAAGCTTTCACATTTCACCGTAGCTGCTGAGACATGCAGGCACTCTGCAAGCATGTACAAATATTTTCTTCTCCATTTGTTTGATTACACATGCCTGTATCATTTGTGATCTAGAACAGGAAAAGAGAATGTGTGTGTCCTCAGCTATGTCTGAACTACCATTCACAGCATTCCTGATCCTTGGTCATGCTGGCTAGTACTGATGGATGTTACCTGTCCAACCACATCTACAGAACCACAGGTTTGTTTCCTGGCCTACAAAGAAAAGCCAATCCTTTCCTAACATGACAAAGATACCTGGCTGTATATCATTACTGAATAAATTATTTCTGGTACTCCGCGAAATAGCTCCCATTTTTTCCTTTTTTTTTTTTTTTTTTTTGAGGCAGATCAAACAGCAGAATCAGTGATGCTGAAGCAGAAGGAAAACAACTGCAAAACAACATTTACTCACAAACACTTAGTAAAATTAGAAGACTTGGTACAGAAAGTTTTCTCCATATCTCTCAGGTTTTCAGCTGCTGACTGCAAACAAGAGTAAGGGGCTGGCATTTCACATGCTCCTGAGGTTATGCTCAAGATCTCGCAAGCTAAGCTTAGCAATATGAGAACCAAGAACTACCAGAAGCGCAAGTTGGTTGGTTCAAAATTGGAAAAGGAGTATAAGGCTGTATATTGTCACCCAATTGTTTAACTTATATGCAGACTATATCACTCGAGGTCCGATGATTCTAAAGCTGGAATTAAGACCACTAGGAGAAAGATAACAACCTCAGAGATGCAGATGATAACACTCTGATGGGAGAATGTGAAGAAGAATGAAGGAGACTCTTGATGAGGGGGAAAAAGAAGAGTATAAAAGCTCGACACTGGCATCTGGTCGCCTCACTTGCTGGCAAATGGGCAGAAGAAACGAAGCAGGAATAGATTTTATTTTCTTCGACTGAAAGATCACCGCAGACATGAAATTAAAAGGCACTCCTTGGAAGAAAAACTATGGCAAATCTGGACAATAAAAGTCCATGCAATCAAAGCTATGGTTTTTCCAGCAGTCATAGCTACTGGGCTGTATAGCGCTGAGAGTTGAGTGATAAGGAAGGCTGAGCGCTGAAGAAACGGCATTTGGAAATTGTGGTGTTAGAGAAGACCTTTAAGAGTCCCTTGGACTACAAGGGGATCAAATCTGTCAATACTGAAGAAAATCAACCCTGGCTGTTCACTGGAAGGACAAATGACTGAAGGTGAAGCTTCAGTACTTTGGCCACATGAGAAGGCAGGACTCACTGTGAAAGACCCTGATGCTGCAAAAGTCTGAAGGCAAAAGGGGGAGGAGACTGAGAGGAGGAGATGGGTAAACAGTATCATGGAAGCAACAAATATGAATTTGGAAAACTTCAAAGAGGCAACAAGAGGACAGGCGGTGTTGGTGCGCTATGATCTTTGGAGTCACAAAGAGCTGGATGCAACTGGATGACTGAACAACAACTGTACTGAAGCAGTTCTTTAAGCTCAGTAAGCCACACAAGTGAGTTCATCTATATGCTTCTTGTGGGGAGAATCAAGTCTCCAGGTGACAACTGCTGCCCTCATGCCACCTCCCAGCACTGAAAATGAAAGAGTCAGGAAGGGGAGCCCCAGAATGTTTTGGCAATGTCAGCAAAACTGGACCGCTTACACTAGATTCCACAACCACTCCTGCCATCCTGCAATTTCACTTTGCCTCCCTCACCACTCACAAGATCTCTAGGGAGTGGCGGAAAAAGAGAGAGGGAGAGATTCTAAACGTTCAAACTCTTTAGGGGCTGCAGTGTGTGCGACAAGGCATCTACAGGTGTCAGTAAAAAACAGAACCTTACCTTTCAACCCACTGCTTTTGAGGATGGGGAGGGCACTCTGGCCATGCCCAGAGGCAGCCTTAAAAAAAGTAAATAACCCCCATCAATTCATTCTTGCTTTCACCCAAGCCGAACATGATTCGAATTCTGGCTGCAAAGCCTTCCAACTCTTTAAACCTTCCCCCAAATCCTTGTGTCCACCCGAGAGGGTAATCTGTGGAAGGTTTCACCCCCTCCCCTCCTGTGCCCAAGGAGGGTGCTTCAAACAAGGCGTTTTAAAACATTTGGGGGGCGAGGAGCAAAGCTCCTTCCCCGGCTCAATTACAGACCCAGACAGGAAGCATTTTGATTTCCAGGCGCCGGCGAAAGAGTTAAAGTGCCACATTTATTGCGAGCGTTTTGGCAGCCAGGCCGGGGTGGGGCTGCTCCAAATGAAACGGCTACGGCTCCGAGTCCCATCGGACGGGGGCTGGGAGAGAAGGCACGGGAGGGGAGTCGAATTGCCCCTTCATGTGCCCCCAAAGGTATTGGGGTGATGCCCCCCCCGTGTGGGGGTGTGGAAATCAAAGCCTTATTCTTCTGCAAGTTGTAAACACTGGTGATGAGTGCCAAAAAGCGGGGAAGGAAGAGGGAGAGAGGGAGGCGGTTTGGCAGCGGCTCAAAGAGAAAAGGGAACGCAGGACCCGCTGGGGACACCCTTGGGTGCTTGACAGATCTAACACACACACACACACACACCGCTTCTCCTTCCATATTCCTCTAGTGAGTATGAAAGGAAGACACAGCATCGTCTCCCACAGCCTCAGCCTTTCCACTTCCCTCCCAGCCTATTTGCATTGGGAGGGGGAGACAGAGCCTTGTCAACATCATCCCCACCCCTTTTTAAACCAACGAGGCGGCACCAAAGTTAAAATTAAGCCCCTGCCACCCGGCTTCGTAAAGGATGGATGCCTGCCCGTCACCGTCTCCAACACCCCACCCCATCCCAGTCCCGTATCCAGGACTATCTGCCAAAGGTTGGTCCCCCGAGACTTATATGGTTTCTGGCTCCTTCTGGAACCTCTCCTCCCCCCCCCCATACTGGCAATCGCCTGCACTTCAAAGTCTCCCCTTCATCTGGAGTTCATAATGCGCTCCCACTTCGAGACAAAAGAGCCACAAACTCCCCTGTAACCGAAGAGCGATCCCCCTCCAGAGGAGGGAAGGAGGGGCGTGAGGACTCCAGAAAGCAATCCGCTTCACTTCTTTTCGGAGTATGCTTTGAGGGTGGGGGGGTTTGAATCACTTCAGCCTCCCAGCGCGCTCGCCTCCCACCATCCCTCTTTTGCAACGCCAGTCGCGTTCCAAAGTAGGAAACAAAAAGTTGGCACATCGCAACTCGAACCAACCAATCAGCTCCCCGAATAGCCCAAACAGCGCCCTCTAGGATGCCCACGCCGACGGCCCACTCGTGCTGTGACCGCCCACGCGCGGTTAAGAAAGAGAAGCCAGTGGTGACCCCACCCCACCCACGTCGTCAGCCCCCTCGGGAAGGCGAGCCGCGAACCACCCCGCCGCGGATCCTCCAATCCGCGCGCGCCCGGGGAAGAGGGCGAAAAGCCCGCGGGCGCCACGCGCTCGTCCGCACCGGCACCGGTCACCTACACTGCAAGCTGGCCGGCTGAGGCCACCCGAAGGGATCCAAGCCCACGAAACACGGGCTGATGCTCGATTTCCGCAGCATGCAGGCGCTCCGGTTGGTGACATCGTAGAGTTGTCGCGGCGCCACGGCGAACGCCTCCATGCAGTCGTACATCTTCCCCTCGCGAACGGGCCCCGTTCCGAGTGGAAACGGGCGGGGAGAGGAGGAAAAAATCAATAGGGGGTTACGTGGTGGCGGGCGAGGATGGCGACGATCCGGCAAGAGAGCAAACGTTCGCCGCCGCCGCCTAAGAGGCGGGTTCGCTTGGCTGCGTTCACACGTGCGCGCATCAGCTTTGGACGCTCAGGCGTGGAGCGCGGCGCGCAGTTGAGTCGGGCGCTGTGGCGACGCCTTTTTGCTGTCTGCCGCTGCTGGCGAGTGCGAGGCTATACCTTGGGCGAAAGCAGCTCAGGACTTCCAAGCGGGTGGGTGTGGCCTGGAGTTAAAAGGGGTGGGCTGTGTGGGAGGAGGAGGAGGGACACACATACCGGGGGAAAATGCTTGACTAAGCGCGCACTCGGCGACACAATAATAACATCGGCGACGAGGGCTTGTTAGGAAATGAGCGCAAACCAAGCCCTGCCTGCCTGCCTGCCTCGCGAGGAGGAAATCGCAGGCATCTACGCACGCAAGATCACACATGGCTTGTATTTTCCTCTCCTGACTCCCTTCTGCAAACATTCTTGGCGCGCGACGACGCTCGGCGCGAGTTGGGGAAGGGCTCCCACGGCTTCATCCAAATACAACTGGCTGCGTTTACTCCGAAGTGAATCGCACGGAATTCAATGGGATCGCGCTGCTCGGGAAGTCTCTGTACGTGCCCAATTCTCTTCCCTTGATACGCGTGCATGCGCACTTCTATGCATCCTCGCAGACTGGTCCAGTGGTTAAGGAGCCAGACTGTTATCTGGGAATACTGGGTTTGATTCAGCCCTTCTCCGTGAAGCCGGCTGGGTGACCTTGGGCTAGTCACAGCTCTTTTCTGAGCCCTCACAGCCCCACCTACCTCAAAGGAGGGAGATCAGAAGGTTTGTCAGCCGCTCTGAGTCCCCTTAAATGGGTGAGAAAAGTGGGGTAGAAAAGCCAACTCTTCTTCTTCACAGTGGAATCTTCATTGCTCATGGAAGCTGCTAGAAGATAGGAAGGGAGATAGTCTTCGGCAACTGAACAGAGCAGGGGTTTAAGTTGCGTGTGCATTCACAAGTTCAATCAGGGCCCTGCAGATCTGAGTTTTAATCTAACTTCTGTCCACTTTCGGAGGGAGAAAGCCCATCAGCAAAGTGGCAAGTAGTTTTCCTTCACATTATCCAACCCAGAAGATTCACCTTTGAGTTAGATAATGCGGAGAGCCAACTAGACACTTTGTTAATGAATTAGCTTATTCTGAAGATGGATTAAAACTCAGGTGTTATCTGGGTCCTTAGCAGTAATTAATCACTGCCCACCATTCACAATCCTGTGTGTAAATTCCTTGGTACAGTTCCTCCTTCAGAATCAAGCTCGGCAACAGAAAATGTTCCCTTTCCCCCATCTTGCCCTACAATCTATATGAAGGCAGGGAAACTTTAGGGCTGCCCTCAAAACTAAAACCTAGAGTTGGCTCACTATATAGGTCACAGTGACAGAAGTACAAAATGACTGCACAAAGAAGAAAATTTGTGGGTTTTTCCCTTTTGCACTGATTTCCCAGGTGCCGCACTGCGCGTTTTAGACCGGGGGGTGGGTGGGTGGTGGTGGTATAAGATATAACGTGGACAAGACATGCCCTAGTGTTGACAGAAGCACCAAGGGCATAAAGTCAGAGCCTCTGATTATTGTTAATTTGGGGGATGAAGGCTCTGTTTAAATCTCCCCTGAACGAACCCGAATAGTTTCAGTCATATTGCTCTTATAAGCCTCACTGCCCACATGCAAGTTTAGTGATGCATGGAATGACACAAGGCAGCACAACTGTACACAGAGCAAGGCATGAAGAGGGGGGCGAAGTGCCCTGTTTGTGGAAAGATGCAAGGTGCCCGCTTGCTGATCAATGAACACTGGGTACAATCAGAGCGGCATTTTGGTAATGCGCAGGATATGTCTAGCCGGCCAGAGTGTAGGAAATTCTATCAAAACTTCTTAAGCCAAGGTAATGCCTACACTTCTTGCTCATATACACAACCTTCTCATGTAAATTGTGATTAAACCAGGAAGTCTCTAATTAGCTACGGCTTTCTGTTTTATCCACAAGGAGAAAATACAGTGACCAGCTTTAGATTAAGCCACAACCAGCCACAGACTGTGGTTTTATATTCTTTCAAAGCTGGTAACCATAGTTTCCTGATTCAGACCAAACTGGAAACTATGGTTAATTAGAGACTTTTTCATTTAATAGTGGGTTGTAGCAAAAGGAGAAGCGAGTGAACGCGGGGCGGGGCGGGGGGAGACACAAAAAGATTCAGGCAAATCTCTTGCCTTGATATGCAAAGATACATGACCAAAGAATGTGGGGAGAAGGAGAAAACACCAGGTTGAGTCTAAGGCCCTGAGCATTACAATGCATGTCATTGGCTCTCATGGGTCTGCTACATTAGCCTTTATTCCCAGAATCACTGCAATGCTCTGATTTTCGTTCATCAATAGATCTAAAAAACCACACCTAGAAATGCTCATTTCCAGAATGAAAGCATCTGTTATTTCGCACATATTTTTTCCACCCTCAGCTTTGTAGCAATGCGTTTAACGTGGGTGGAAACTGAGCAAAGCATCCCCTGCAACTGCTTTTGCCTGGATGCACTCAGTGCACCAACCCAGACTGCTTATTTGGTCATGGGAATGAAGCCAGAGTTGATATGCAGAAATCACAGCGATGAAACTTTTCACAGCATGAAGGCAAACAGCATCGTCCGTTAATCCCCAGAGATCAAACTGCAGTGAAAAGGTGACAACTCTTAAAGAGCTAGTGACTCCGTGAGTCCCACCAAAGGGTGACTCTTATTTGCTGCAGTGGCTCTTACCACAAAATGCATTTCTTTAGTATTTTTTATTATTTATAAAATAAATTTATATGCCACTCTTCAGCTGAAGATCCCAGAGTGGTCACAACAATAAGAAAGATAAAATATGTAGAATATATCTAAAACGTATTTGAAACATAGTCCTCCCTTGCTGGCAGGACAATACTGTACTCAGAGGAAGGTAAACATCAAAGGCCTGATAAGTTTTAAGCAGGTGTGGAAAACCATATAATGTAAGCGTCTGACAAACCTCCAGAGGGAGACTGTTCCAAAGTCTGGGGGCCACCACATAAAATGACCTCTTCTGTGTCCCCTGTCCCTTGCACCTCTGACAAGGAGAAACTACAAGAAGGCCCCCAGACTTTATATAGGCCCCAGGCAGGAGAAGGTGCTCTTTGAGGTAACCAGACTGCTAGCCATCTAGGGCTTTTTACGTACATTAACACCAACACCTTGAGTTGGGCTCAGTAGCAAAAAGGCAGCCATTGCAGATGACAGAGGAGCTGTCAAAGTAAGGACCACCGGCTCCAGGGCAAACATCTCCCCACAGCTGACCCTTCCACTTCTGGGATAAACTTTATTACAGGAAAAAAGAATGCCATGCCATTATATTCAGTCTCCCGCTTCTCAAACGTAACCCTATTCCCCAGGTACCTTAATATACAAGGGAGTTTCCATTGGAGCCAGTGAGCTTCCTTCCCCCAAGCTTAACCAGCATATGTTCAGAATGCTTTGATTTAGATTTCTGCATGGAGCAGGGGCTTGGCTCACTGGACCACCCTGTTTTTCAATGTGCTTGTAATTGTTGGTTTTTCTCTATGGCCGCATCCCCATGCAAGCCGTTTAGCTCAGAATGGGCACACAGGACCGGGTCTGAGATCGAATCTTGCCCATCCCCATGCCATTCCCGATAACACAGCCTTGGTGCGGGCTTGGTGCGGATGCAGCTGTCCCCTGCAAGCTGCATCAAATTCTGGCAGCGGGGGGAGCAGCGCCACCTCCTCTGTGCCCCCTCTCTGCTCATTGGAAGCCGAATTGACATCAGCCCACCCCTGTGCCACCAGCTGCAAATGCTGCATCCCCCCACCCTTAGCAGCACAGAAAAAGTATTAAAAGTTTAATAAATTTTAAAATAATTTTTAAAAACCCAAAGCCACTACGAGGTTTAATGGCAGTTGGGTGGCTGCGCACCTCTGCTTCACAGGGAACTGCGAGAATGCCCAGCAAGTTTAAAAGGACGAAAATCAAGCCGTTATCATGATCGCCTTGGTGGGCCACTGTGTGCGACAGGATGCTGGACTAGATGGGCTGTGGCCTGATCCAGCAAGGCTTTTCTTATGTTCTTATGTTCTTATGATCAGGAAATGGGGGTGGAATATTTTGGAAAAGGAACAAATATCAAGCCATTATCTTGCCTGCCTTGGTGAACAGGAAACGGGGGTGGAACATTTGCCATGGAGAAGGGACAAAAATCAAGCCATTATCCTGCCTGCCTTGGCGATCAGGATTTTTTCACACACACACCAAAATGTCAGTGGTTAAGATCTCCAATGCACAGGACAGGAATGGCAAGCACACCCCACCTCCCAATGACGCGAGCGCCAATCTCCTCTCCAAATAGCCTGGGATTGTCCCCATGCGCAGTCTCAGCTCGCTAAGCAATAGGTGCCAGGACCCCAAACCGTGCCCAAACTCGTTTTTTCGGGTACCAAATTTGCTCCTGGTCTGGCACAGTTTGGGGGGATTTGGTCTGTGGAAACCGGACCAAATAAAAAACGCATGGGGATACCCCATGCCAAACCCGATTTTGATACCAGACCAAACATGGATGGGGACATGACCTTTGGGTCATTTTCATCTTTTTAAAATATATATATATATATTGAGATTTTTTCAAACATAAAAGTCGTAAATAAGTGTTTTCAATAAATCAATGGCCACTTCCAGGCACTTACAATTCTAAGCAAAATGTGGATGTAAGGGTTAATCTTGCATTCACTGCAATGGTGGGTTTCCATCCTCAAACTGCACCAAAGTATAAGGAAAAAACCAATGGCATAAATTTAAAAATATTTTGGAACGCAAAGCAAAAGGAAACAAAAGAAAGCAGGTTTGCAGAAATAAAATGGCTCACTAACAAACAGTACCACAAATGTGCCCAAAACCTAAAAAAAAAGAAAGTAAAATTTGTGTTCCTAAAATGAACTCAAGGCACTGAGCCTTCTGCAGGCACTTTGCATGTCTCTTGCGAACAGGGCTTTAACTTCTCCCCCACAGACTTTGAAATCACATACCTTTATCTTAATAAATCCTCCCCAACACCTTTCAGCCCTCAAACCACAATTCTGGCCATTGGAGGACATGTCCTTCGCCATCTGGCACGTGTGCAGATCACTCCCCTTGCCGTCAATCTGCGATGCAGAAGCACAACTAGCTGGGATGAGCGGAGTCATTAGGAACTCATCTGAGCAGCCCCAGAGCTTGGATCAGATCAGACCGCAGGGGGGTGACATGAGACGTCTGCTACAGGCTGCCGGGCGGGAACACACAGCTACAAAAGCACAAGATCGGAACCCACAGAACTCAGAAACTTCTGCCATAATAAATGTGCTGCTTTCTTGTTTTGGCATTCAGAGATTAATGCTACGCCCTCTTTGGAAGACACCCTCTTTAGAACATTTTCGGTTTTCTACCTATTCAGTGAAGGGCAGGATATAAGTTTTCTAAATAAATAAATATTCGTAACATTCGAAATTTGTACAAATTCGGCTGAATTCAGACATTCAAATTAGAATCAAATGTTAGCACATTTGAAGATTGACATTTGAATTTGAATTGAATGTTTTGATACATTCATATAAAGCTTTGTATGGGATTCGTACACTATTCTTATGTATTCTTTGTATGGGATTCGTATGGGATTGAACATTCGTATCAAATGCAAATCCTACTACATTCAAAGGGGATCTAGTCGAACGAATACGAATTTTCTTGCATTCAATTCAATATAAATCGAACATACACACACACACAAAACATTCAAGCACACCCCTACTGCCCTACTGATTGCCATCCACTGCTCTAGATACAGACTGTAAGGAACTAATGTAGATTTCCATTGGTCGGTTACTGACAGGGAGGTAGGGAAGGAGCCAAGCAGTGTCAGGGAAAGATGCCACTCAGCACAGTGTGCATGGCACTTTCATTTACTTTCATTTATATGTTTTGCTGCAGTGAGTGACAGCTTCTCCTCATGCCCACTTGCCCATGGAGACTGCCAGTCCCTCCATACCTGCCTGTTGCCACGGTGACAGGTAAACAGAGGTAAAGGGACAGATCCGAATTAGGAGGATCTGTGACTCCATCTAGTACACAACCAGTTGCCTTTCAACTCAATAAAAATGACAAAGTTGTCTGGCAAAATGCAAAACTACTATTTTTTAATAGTCTCACTGGCTGCCCTATCTGTGACCTGGTGGAACCTGGCTTCTTACCAACAGCTGGGAGAAAATGACACCTTTATAGTTTAATTTTATTTTTGTTCCCTGCAGAGCATGTGTTTGTGCGCGCACCCACATACGGAGAAGCTTTGTTAGCCATCTTGTCAGCCCTGTCTTTTTTTACTAACTGAGCCAAAAGACACACACACACACACACACACACACACACACACACACACACACACACCACTTGCTAGCTAAGCTGGACAGAGCCAACACTTGTGTTTCCCTCCATCCTAACTAACCTAGTCCTGACCGTCCCCCATCTGAGCCAAACCTCACTCCTCCACCACTTGCTGGATGGAGATAAACCATCATGAGCTTTTCCCGCTGGTTCAACTGTTTTCTCCTCCCCGGCTAGGCCTGATTCCCTCTCTACTGGTTGGGCTAGGCTGCATGCCAATAGCTGGCCAGGCCAGGCCAGGCTGTTCCACCTCCTTCTTCTCCACTCTCCCCCCTCCAGCCTCTCCCTTTCCTTCCAGCGCGAAGGCCGAGCGAGCGTCAAGCGAGCCAGCGGCATGAACTTTGCAAGAACCCCCTTTGGGTGCAGTAACCTCCACATGACCCAGCTCCATGGCAGCCCTTCCCTTCCCTTCGCTGCCTGCAGCACAGCAGCCAAACCAGGCCTTTGCTCTCTCTCCTTCCTCCTGCTCAGTTTTTCCACAGCCTTCTTGTGCCCCAATGCTTGCAGGAACAGCCTCACAGACACCAAATATCACAGCAGCTCCACAGACTCTCACCACCGACCCACCCACTCAGCCACCCATCACCGGATTGAAAACAGCAGCTCAGTTTTAAAACGCCATTGAAAATATCTTTTAAAATGTATCTTTTAAAAAGGAGGCTGTCAGAAGCTCAGTCTGATGTTCCTGTTGAAAATCGTACCCTAACCAACAAGCAGTTTTTGGATTTGCATGCACTTAAATGCATTAACATAAACAAATGAATGCTGAATTCTTCCATTAGTGCATTCTCTACCTCCTCCCCCCCCCCCAACTGAAACTGTGTCAGTTTCTGGGGGCAGAAACAAATAGCAGATTTTCAGAACTTGGAAGATTGGGAAGAGGAAGCAGGGCTAGAGATCAGGGTGGCTCCAAGTAAAAGTCCGATTTAGATTGAAACCTACAGCATGCCACAGCCAAAGCCAGGATCCTCTGTTTTTAAAAACGACAGACCAAGCCGCAACTTTCTACCCAAATTCTGTGAAGAGTTCTATGGGGAGAAGGAAAGATGTTTCTGCGTTTTGTCACCCTGCCCTAAGGGTTGTACAACTAACTTCTAAAATTAGTTAAGTAAACAAAGTTTTAAAAAACCTATATGGCCTCACCAACTCAACACAGTGTTCTGTAATTCTATTTTTTCCAAACTCCTCCATCCACCACAAGGTAATTCACACTGTATATCAGCAGTTGGATGAGTTAATTTAAAGGTACATAAATAAATACATCCAAACTAAATGATCAAACTATCCTTGACAAAGTCCTTAGCTGAGACAAGCCTGCACTGCACAAGCAAAGGAGCACATGTGCAAACATGTGCAAACACGTGTATACATTTGATAGTTGTCGTGTGAAGATGGGGCAAAATGTGCACCACAGTTTTAAGGCTGCTAATTTGGCATTATTTGCTTTGTGCATAAAACCTAGCTGACACCCCCTCCTGCCATGCATGCAGAAGCTGTTGCTCGCTCTTTCCCTTCTGCCCTCCCCCCCCCCGAATTTCTCGATCCTCCAACTTTATATGACTCTGTCCTGTAGCTGCTCCCCATTTTCCTGCCTTGTGGCTTTTCCCTGCCTGCCTGCCTGCCTGGGACTCTGGTCCACAAGGGATTCTTTCCTGTATCCCTCTTGCTTGCACTGGCGGGACCTGAAAGGTCCCAATTAGCCTGACCCGCCTGCCTGCTAATTCAAACCAGAAGCTGCTCTGGCGCTGTGGCTGAACTGTGCGGGAGCCAGGCATGCACAGGCATTCCCTCACTTTCTCTCCCCCGTTGCCCCCACACAGCCTGACTGTTAGCATAAGAGGGGTAAGGGGGAAAGTCGAGGGGGAAGAGAAATCATCTTTCTCTAACTCCTAATTCAGACTGTTTTTGCAAAATCCTTGCGGAAAGGAAAAATATTTTAAGACCTCTAAAATGCACTTATAGCTGTTGCTGGAAAAGCCAAGGCTGGTCACGGGTTTTCCAGCAACAGCACTTTAAACCTACCAGGTGGGTGGAGCAGTGATCATTGCTCCGTCCACCGTGCATGCGCACAACCTGAAACAGCTGACCACTCATGCACGGAGGTGGCCCCACGTGAACATTTGAGAATTTGATGGTAGCCAAATTGTTCAGATTGCATGTCACAAAAACACACAAAAACAGTGCTGTGGCCAGCATTGTCTAGGCAGGAAGCAGGAACAGTGAGGGGCCATACCCCATATTCTTGCTTCCTGCCACCATATCCAGCTGCTGTCTGGATGCAGCCTTAGAGAGCTAAACTCTTCCGTTCTTCAACATTTGCCTACCACGCTAGGAGTGTAAACGAATGCAGTTTTTGACATTTGATTTGATTGGAATTGAGTATTTGAATACCTGAATTCATACAAAAAACAAATGTCTGCACATTCGAACCAGTGCAAACACATTTGTATCTATTCATACGAATATTCATGTATCCAATGATACGAATCTCGTACATATCCGTACGCATCCCATTTTCATCCGTATGTACCTGCACGGATGCATACAGATACGTATGCGATGCCTGCAGATTCATATGCGACGTGTACATATCCGTATACGTACGAATGTCCGAATTATTTGTACGAATAACTCAGAATATTAGTATTTGTACAAATACTAAAAACATTTGTCTGGACATTCGATTCGTATATGAATTTCCAGATTCGTCTAAATTCGTTTGAATTCATGTGAATAACGAATATTTCGAGAGTTACCAGAGTTTCTCAGCGATGCCAGACTAAAGTGGTGACTACACTGGTTCCTTCTTTCAGCTTATGGCCAGCCTTACAACTGATCCCAGTACTGGAGACTTGGTGTACATTTAACTCATGGTTTGCAAAACTGGACAGGCTCAGCACGACTTTCTTTTTCATCAGCATCCTTGACAATATGTGTAGGTGGTTCCAGTCCTGAACAGAAGGCGCAGCTGGCTAAGTTGGGTCTGAACACTGCATCACAGAAAAAGAGACAGAAGAGCAACTTCTTTCCACAAATCTGGAAGTGTACACAAAGTTCCCAACTTTCATTAAGTTTAAGAGGGAGAGAAAAAGTGATTATAAATACGTTCAATTTGCGAGTTCAACTTCACACTCCACATCAGTTGAAAACACTGTGCAACCTGCACACCACATTCACATTTTCTACACACATTTTCCTCTGCAGCCAGAGTTCACATTTCATCAGGCAAACTGCCCCCCCTTAACTTTTTCACAGTACCCAGAAAGCATTTCACAATTCAGGGGGCCACAGTTGAGAAGTCTCTCTCCCTGGTTTGGATCCTATTATTAGATACGGGCCATGGAATTTCTGGAGGCCTACAAGTGAACTCCTCACGGCTTGATATTCCTCATCTCACAAAACTTCCACTTTGGGAGCAAATTGCACAATGAAGGACCTTTGCAAACTTTCCCCAGTAAGCACGAATGAGCCAGTATAGCAGTTTAACTTCTAGGTGCCTGTACCTCACAACAAGTGTGACCGCAATCATGCCAGTATGAGACAAAAATCTGAGATCTGGTCTTAGAATCAAGAAAACTGGGTAAAGCTAAGAGAGTTGGGAAATTTAACTTGGATAGCTTGGCAATTATCTTATTTCATTAGATGTACAAGCCAATACGGGAAGCTGTATTAATCTAGAAAGTGGTCTATCTGAACTTCTATGCCTCTAGAGCTTCATCCAGACAGCACTTATTTAATCCGCATTATGTGGATAATCTGGAGTAAAGCACACCCAGATAAAGCTCAGGTTACGCAGGTTTTCCATATTCTATAAGCCAGTTAAACTGGGTAGCTGTCACAGCAAGTACAATTTGATTTGTGGGAAACTACTTGTAATGCTCAAAAGAAAACAAAAATACTATCTGTGCTGTAATGCACATTATTGGTTGGCCTTGTGATGGAAGGAGGAGACGCAAACACCTTGTTAGAATGCAAGTACATGCCGAATGAAAGCAGAGACTCAAGTAAACTCTTGTCTCTCATATTCCTATGCTGAAAATTAGTATCTACAGCAAGAGAGCAGGAAAGGGTTCAGAAAACCTTTGACTCACATCCTGATATCTTAGGATAGACAGAATCCTTCCAGCACAAGCTGTACTGACTACTGTAGGGATGGGCACAAATGGGGTTTGTTTGTTGCATTGGATTTGTATCGAACTGAATGTTAGAAAATTCATATTCGTTCAAATAGATCCCCTTTGAATGTGGTAGGAATCTATGTGATATGAATGTATTCATATGAATTTGTATGAATATCCAATATGCATGCATACTGTACATATCCCATAACATATTCGCTCTGAAAATGTCAAATCCACCCTCAACCCACTTTGAATCCACTCTCCATCCATGTCGAATGCACCCTGGATCCATTGCAGTTGTGACTGGTGCAGCTGCTTTCCCACTTCCCAGTTTCACAAATGTTCCAAAGCATTAGTATGGATACGGATGTCAGTGTATGGCTGTTGTAACATTCAATTCGTATACAAATGTCCAAATTCGTCTGAATTCATACAAATATTGAATGTTACTAATATTCATGCACATCCCTAACTGTCAGGGAAGGAAGCCTTCCTGAAACAACTTGGAGTTAGGAGCCACTTCTATTCCATCTCGTGGAAGCCAGTCTCTTGGGGAGGAAATCTGATGAAGCATGAAGGGGCTTGAAAAGAGAACGAACATTTCTACTCCTAATATCCTGGAAACATGTTTCTAGGACCAATTCCAGCACGGTAGGTAGGAGTGCATCATTTTTATAGGAACATCAAAGGCATCACTTCTGTCCATGTAATCAGAGAACTAGGAGATGCTGAACCAAGAAGAGGGGAGCCAAGGATTATGCTGTGCAATTATCATGCCTGCACTTTCCAACTTGTCTTTGCAGGTAACTGTGCAAAAGTTACTACAAAATATTTACTTGCTTCTCTGTCCACCCATATTTATCCCTGTCATTTGTGGCATTTTGATAGCTTGACGTAACTACCTCTTCTACCAGTTTAGGAAAGCTTCACTGCCTACTCACCTCAGGGCATGTTTTGTTTTTCACTGAGCATCAGGCTAGTGGCAGTTTTCATGATTTCTTCAAACCATTTTTTTCTTCCCAGAACAGCATCAGTATTTTCTCAAGACGGCCCATGAGGTTACGTTCACCTACTGTATTATACTGTATTGCACTAACTGCTTTAAGGGTGTTTTAACCTTGATTAAATGGTTTACACATCTCTCTATTTTGTATTCTTTTCACATTTTGTCTCTGCTCTCAGTACATCCCCTTGATTTTAAAGACAGCCAGAAGAAGGAACATAAATGGCCACCTCCTTGATGTAAATTTAGACATTTTGTAAATGTTAATATTATGCGATTGAAAAGTGTGTGCTTTCTTGCCCCTGTGTTTTGTTGGTAGCAAGCCTAAGGAAGAGTCCTGGGCCGTGGTCACATCTTCACTTTAAACTTCTTCAGTCCATCTTCCTGCTGACTGCTCACACTTTTTAATTTCTATCCATTTTATATGTGGACTTTCCACCCTCCATTTGGGCTTTCCTGAAGATTGACGAAAGAAAGTTTAAAATGAAGGGATGGCCATGGACCAAGACACTGGAAACTTAACACACTATTTCTATTTATCTGGCCTTATACAGATATGGCTTTTTTCAGTGGTGATTAAAGAAGGTGTCCATGAAGTGGAGGGCCAAGGATTCATTTAGAAGCAGCAGAGGGGTGAGTCTCCAACTGGAAGCCTCTCCAATTGATCTTCCCTCTCAGTGGTTCATGTGGCTTCCAATGGGACTTGGCTCACACACACATCCTTCTGCTAGCCCTTCTGGGTTTGCGGGTCTCTTATGTGCCTACACAGCGACTTTTGCTTCCTAATTGGCAATAACAGGTGCTTTCAGTACTGCAGTGAAATTTCTTTTTGTTTGCATCTGCTATTTCTGCATTTCGTTGCTGTTCCATCTGCCCTGGAAGCATCTACCTAAAGACAGATGATACAGAATGTTGTTAATGTAAAATCAGTAAGCTAAACCTTGGTACCAGGTTGTAACTACCACTAAGCAACTGAGGCTCTAGGGGGGCAGGAAGCAAAGGGGAAATCCCTTGGCAACCTTTGCCTGGCTGCTCAGTGCAATTATTATTACACTCATTATTTGCACTTCTTGCTTAGCTTTGCCATTCCACCCCAAATATGCCCCTACCTAGGGAGCAGGGAATTTCTATTTCACAGGGCAAAAGCCTGGAAGTGGTCCTGAACAAGTTTTACAAGCATGTGGGACATTAAAAATGTATTTGCTAATGAAGCTGTTCCCCAAAGCATGGCATTTTCCTGTCGTTTTCTACAACTGCCATCCCTCCTTGTCCTCTTGCTGCTTAAGGGCAGCAGTGATTCATGAACTCCTGTAAAGCACCGCCTCACGCAGGCTTGTGCAACTATTGTTATTGAAATTGTGCCCCTCTGCAGAAAATTGAGTCTTCAGTTAGGGTGACAGGAAGGCAAGAGAGGAAGAAAAGAGGCAGGATCTTCTTACTTTGCCCCAGGTTGAACACATCTTTCTACAGAAAAGAGACTCTGCGAGATCTGTTCAGTGGAACCAGGAAGTCCCAGGGGTGGGAACTAGTCCTGGGCACAAAAAGTCTTCAGTTTCCAGCCGAAGAGAGAATGACAACTGCTTCCGGTTGCAGTAATGTTAACCAGCTTCCTCTGCTGTTGGCTGTGGTGGCAGCTGGCATGCTTGCTGACTTTAAGGACCTGTGAATTGCTGTCCTCTCGCTAGCTGATCCACAAAAGTGCACAAGTGGAGCTACTACTAAACCTCCTAGTCAAAACTGCATTCTAAATGCATTACAGAAACAAAACCCCACTGCCTTCTAGCGCACTAGAGGTGATAAAGAGGGTGAGAATATCACTATAGGGGTGGGAAGGGGAAAAAAGAGAAGATACAGGTGCCTCGTCCTTTCTCTCCTGTTCCGTCAAGAAGGATAATGTATCCTCCGTTTTTCTTCCCATCTCTAGAAGGAGGATGAAAATGTATCCTCCGTTTTCCTTTGACAACGCACAAGGGAAACAACACTTCCTTTCATTACAAGAAGACTTTTTTGTGCAAAACTGGCATTGTGCTTCAGTGCAAAGAGCACACTACAGCCTCAATCTTCTTTAAGATGCCCAGGGGGTGTGTATGCTACTTGAGGTATGCCTTTTTGGGGGCACAGTCCTCTTACCCCCAACAATGACCCATGTTACCATCAAGTTTGCCTCACAACACTGTGGGACGACACATGCCACTGTGGATGTCCTGGGGGAAGCTGAGGTGACGGCCATTTGCTGACCACTAGCTTTACTACTATGAATATTGATCGCCTCATCCTTTCCCTCCTTTTCACTGAGACCAAACAACACCCTCATATTGTGCTGCTTTGAAATTGCAAAGTAGTGAAAGTCTGCATTTACAAAGGAAACAAAACTGAGGCTGGGCTTTAAAGAAGCTCTGCTGTGTGGTAGATGTAGAATTGCATTTGTGTTTGGTAGATACAGGCTGGAGATGGAGAAGGAACAAACCCTGGATGACCACTTAACACTGCCAAGGGAATCCATGTTCTGATGCCGCAAAAGGAAAACACAGCGGGTGGAGTTTGACTTTCCCACTCCTATGAAGTCAATATTTGAACCCTGAAGCTTTGCATCCAATCACTGACCACAAAAGGAGGGGAACTGTGGGAGGAGTGGAGAAAGAAAGGTACCATTTCCTCATGCTCACGTTGGGAAAAATGAGGAGTGAAAATGAGCAAGTCTGAATTGAGTCCATGTTATAATACAAATGTGGGCAAGACCAGAACACATACTCAGTCCTTGTTCCCTCCCAGTATGGATTATCCCTAGCATGTCTGATCACATTCTTAATCTTTAAAAAGCAAAACAAAAAAGCAAGAAACTCTTCTTAGGGTGCCTCTCATCACCCCTGCCAAACAACAGGCTGCAATCCAGGGGTCTTACCTCTGTCTGCCAAATCTTTGCATTCCTGTTCCTGTTCCAAATACCCAGATGCTAGCAAAGCACCCACCCAATTTCTCTTTGTTTCCCTCCCACACTTTGCTAGCATCCGGTTAATACTGATATCAGACTTTCAATCTACTAACCAAAGCCTACACTGAGAATCCCATGGCCCTGTGGCACTCTCAATATTGTTCTGCGATAATCATGGGTTTCGACCCATATCTGGGGGCACCCTTAATATTTATTTATATTTCAGGGTAAAATCTCCAGGAAAATAGATAAAGTAGATTATCTAAACAGTAGCTGTGCCTGCATGTATCTCCCATGTTAAGCCATGTCAGGTTTGATCTTCATCTCTTTCCTTGCCAGCTTCAACCCACGCCTCCCTTATTTTAACATCAGCACATTCAGACACAAGTAAAATTCTAGTCACATCACTTCCAACAGAAGACATAAACAAAGTCTCTTGTGTTGTGGGTTAAGGAAAAAGAAGCAAATTCATCTTGCATGAGAGCGGAGAGGGAAGTGAATTCCTCAGTGCTCTGTTTGAAATGAGAGTTGAGCAGAAAGGTTTAAGACAGCTAGACACTGTCACCATCCTATTCGGGAAACCAGTTAGTTCTTGGATCAGGGCCACAAGGCATCAGAAGTGGGGCTGTTGCATGACTGAAAACCTTTGGCCCAAGAAAACTGGATTTCGGCCTCCAATAGGCAGGACTCAGGCTGCCTCCAGATTCAGGGAAAAACTTGTCATTTTTCAGGGACAATACTGAGACTGCCACCCATACCGGTAGCAATCACAATACAGACCTGCAATATTGAACTGATATCCCAGAATTCCAATATTATAAGCAATTAGGAATGTGCACAGATATTCAAAAATTCAAAAATCCAATTCAAATCCAACAAATTTTGGCATTTGAATTCAAATCGGATTTGCAAAAATCCGGAAATCAGATCAAATTTGGATTTTTGAAAAGCCAATACAGATTCTTGAATAATTTGACTGAATTCATCATTGTATATCGCATCCGACTAACGGGTCTATTTGTGCTTATAATATGGGATGCAAACAGGATGCAGACGAAACACAAACGCGATAAAAATGGGATGCGAACTGGTTCAAAGAGACATGTTTGCAATAACACCCTCTGCACTTTGCTCCTGTTCTTCCCCCTCCAGAATGCTGGTGAACCTCAGTAAGTTTTCCTTCCTGCTCTTGAGAAACACATACCGTATGTGCTAACCTGTGCAAACAGGGGGCTCTTCATCAACACCAAGGGGTTGTTTTTGTTAGCTCAGCAGCTGGATTTACCTGACCACATCAAACTTCCAGGAAAACATCAAAATGCAGGCAGGTGGCTTAATCAATTGTCATACAAGTTTAATAACTGAGTTTGCATCAAGTTACCATTGCCCTGTTCAGCAGTTCAGATGGCTTGGACACAAGAATAAATTCACATTCAAAAATTCAATCACATTTTTGAATTCACAAATTTTTGCCTTGCATCTAAAGTACGCACATTCAAACATCTGGACATGTGACTGTATAGAACAATGCTCCTGGCTCACATATGAAAATTTAATTGAATTTTTGCACTTTTGCAGTTTTTTTACTGGTGAAGATAAGCTTTTGCAGAAGGAAAAAAAAAGCCACAAAAATGTCCAGCCATAAATGTGAAAGTCCAAATGTTCAAATGAATGACTTGACAAAGAAAAACATTTTTGGATGTTCATTTTGATTGTGAATTAAAAGTGAATTTTTCAATCATTCACATTCCTATTGGAAACTACAGAAACCATGAAACAGAAACTGAATCAGTGAAGGGTGGGATATAAATAAGTAAGTAAGCAAGCAAATAAGTAAATACATAAATAAATATGTTTAGAAAGAAGTATCTGGTTTCTGCTTGATTCGTTTCCCCATTCTATTGACCTTCTCTATGCTACTATGTCACAAAGGTAATAAAACCTGAAAGCCCTTACTGACTCACCAGAACAGGCTGCTGTTTTCCAGTGTCGAGTCATGTTTGATTCCATGGCCACACCCAGACAGGGGAAATACAGTCCCATTATTGCTAAACTATGAAACGATTACTACACGTATTGGTGGAAACCCCACCATAGTCCTGCTAGAGGTCCCTTCCAACTCTATGATTCTATCCCCCCTGAAACGTATGATAACCTTTTGCTATTAAAAGTAAGCACTTATTGTAAATAATAGCAGGAGTGCTATTACTTACATTTGGAAGGGAGCTGCCATCATTTCTGTTCACTGTTCATGTGCACACTTCCAGGTTTATTGTGCTGACCACTGGATGCACATCCCTAAAATATGCAAAGACAGCACTGTCCCCACTTATCTAGCCAGCAAGTGGTAACACTGGAGGGGCAATACTTTGGATTATTGCTTGGTAGTGGGATATTTGGCTGGCGTCTAGAGACAGCCCTGGTGACTGTATGGACAAATATTGGGCTAATGTTTTCCATGCACCCTCCTACTAGTGACAATGTCATTCCTGCTCCTAAAAAAAAGGGGGCAACATTTGGGAATAGGATTTGGCCCTTTCTCTTTCTTCTTCTCATTTTTTCCACTAAGCTTTTTTGGATTTGTTTCTGAACAATACAATTAATGTCACAAAGAAACAAAATAAAAGGGCAGACTAGGGAAGGGTACACTCCAGCTTTGCAGGACCTATTTTCAAGCTACACCACTGGGAGGCTTAAAGCATATCAGCCTTACAGATGCCAGCAGGTTTCCTCCTATCAGAGGACAGAAGGTTGAAGTATAAAGATTTATTTTAATTTGTGGACACCATTTAATGTAGTGTGCATTACAACACAGGAAACAGCCACTTTTAATTGAAATGACATTCCTCAGAATGATGGCTACTTAATTTGAATTATCTGGGTGACACATGTTTTCCTGCTCCAAGTGCACTATCAAATGCCTGTCTCTAAGAACCAGGATTTGCCACAGAGAAATAGTATCCAGGTTCCCTGACTGGGGCCAACCCAAAGCTTTTGCTGCTTTATATGGAAAATGCAAACAGCATTCTTCACCACCCCACCCTGTACACCAATTGACACAGGAGGGCATCCACCAGGACATTTTCGTGCACACAATTATTTCCAGACATCTTACATATCTTTGAAGACTACTCAGATGCTCCAACTGGTGAAAAATCCAGCAAGCAGACTAGGATGGGAGCATGATCTTGCCAGGTATGATTCATAAAGGTATGATTCAAATCTGCTTCCTTTCACAATTCAAAATATCACTGGTAACCCTTAAAACTGGGGTGAAGAATCTTTGGTCCTTCACATGATCCTGAACTCTTAGCTATTGACCGTAGGCAGGGGAGGTGAGACTGATGAGGGAAAATCCAAAGAACATCTGGAAGGTGCCAAGTTCTTCTCTCCCACTTCAAAATCTTGAACAGCATGAAAACTCTTTAAGATTGTCTCCCCACCCCCAAATATGTTTGCCTTGATAATAATAATCAGCATATTTTATTCTTTGATCGTTGGAGGTGAGCTGATGAATGGCAGTCCTACACAGGGCTTTATTAGCTGTGGCTTTCTAGCTCTGGAATCTTTGCAATGCACAGAGGCTTGGGCCTGGAACCAAGGGTTATGTATCCTAACATGAAGACTCTTGAAGTGAAGACCCATTTACTTGCCTAAAACATTAAGTTGTCATGTCAAAAGTCTATACTTAAAAGCATAATATTAAATGCTGAAAGTAACCAGTCACACCTATGTTTTAATCCAATTTCAGTCCATCTTCTGAGTGAGAAAGTACATCAACAAAATGACTAGTTATTTTCTTCCATATTATCAAATTTCAAAGGTGAATTTTCTGAGTAAGACAATGTCAAAGGAAATTAGCTTATCACTCTTCTGATGTATTATCTCACTCTGAAAGTGGACTGAAATTGGATTAAATGTAAGGTATGAATGCAGCTAATATCTGACCAACAAGAACAGGGGTCAATTAATGTGATTCAGGTTGCAGCCCACAACTCTGTATTTTGAGTGAGACGTCTGCAAACTAGTAAAGTATCTTTTAATAAATATTCCCATTCTAGAACTTAAATAGATACATGCATCTAATCTGTTCTCTAGAGTAGTTTCGACTTAAGAAAGTTTGATAACCTCAGACTTGGTTATTCTGCAGGATCACTTACAGGTGTTCTTTAATATGTGTAGAGAGCACTATGAAGTTCAACCCTGGACGGTAGATATCTGTACAACCCAAAGTGTTCCTATGAACTTGAAAGATACTCTTCCAAACTATTTCTTCTTCTCTGGCCAGAAAAGAAGATGAATTCATAAATATTATTAAATATAAAACTGGAATGCGTCAAGGAAATCCACAGGTCAAACCATCTCCTATCAACCTCCCACAGATACAAGTGATCCTGGCTGAAGTGAAGTCAGGAAGGTGCTGGAGGCTGTTCCTATTTCCTCTCCTGGATCCAGAGGGAATAAGACAACATACTCCCACTTTTGCCCTCCACCCCCTTCCTCCACTTATACCCTCAATTGGCATGTTGAGCAGAGCTGAGAACAGCAGCGTAATCATTCCAGAAGGAGAAAGCCATATCCTCTTTTGCAGACAACCTATATGATCTCACTGGTTTAATTTTCTCCAGGCATTGTTTGATTTCTTTTGAAATTTGAAAGCTGCCATTTAAGCCTTTACAGTTACATGAAGCTTTCTTCTTTTCATTTGCAGTTATATCAAAAGGATCCTGAGTATGAGCAAAATGCTTGCTCTGTACAAGTGCACCCAGCATGGCCAGAAGTAAGACTTTGACAATAAGCCAACCTTTGGCACTTGAAGAACGACTGGAGCCAAAGGTGAAAATTAAATCAGGAAAGTAATACTGGTTGCATGCTTTCTCTCTCTAGGATGCACTGCTGGTTCTCAGCTCTGATCGACCACACTGTACATGGAGGAACAGGGGTGGGGGCAGAGTGGAGGTATTTTGTCTTTTTCCCTCTGCAGCCAGTAGAGAGGATGTGAATAGTCTCAGGCACCTTCTGCGTTCCAGCCAAGGTGATTTGATAAACACACTCCATGTCACCCTTCCCTATCTTTCCTGTACAGTTTGTTACCTGGGATGACTGTATCCCATTGGTTTTCACTGATCCAATAATTATAATTATACCAATAATATCCTATTATCCATCACGAAGCTTTCTAGCTCCCCTATTTTAGCTCGAAGGCTTCTGGTGTTTGCATA